>CM063505.1:140235291-140237791 GCA_032207245.1 Pardosa pseudoannulata
TTCGTTGTTCCATTGTCCTTTGCACAATCCGTCCTTTCCCGGCTCTGCCCAGAAGGACCGGGACTCCAAGGATGGTCCTGAATAGCCTCCTGGAGACCAATCACAACTCTCCAAAACTTGGTGAAGTTTAAGTGCAATCATTTTCCCTGGCCACACCACATGCTTCCTGGAGTCGCGAAAAAAACTTGAGCATTCAACCCACAACGTGTGAGTGCGGCGAGCAAATCAGTTTCGTAAACCTTATGTCAAACATAGCTGCACTCTCACACCTATCAGAAAGCTCCTGCTTAAAAAAAAAACAGAATACACTTCAAAAAATAACTTCTTGTGGACATTTATGTGACTAATTTGAAATTAAAAATACAAATAATGAGAACGAAAAAAATCGGACCGCGCCCATCCGATGTACGTGCCAAACAGGCAAGGGGTTAACTGAAATGCTGTGGGTTCGAAGTTCGAGGTAGTCAAAGATTTACTGTGTTATTTAATGGTGGCAGGAACATGTAAAAAACTTTCTCGCTTTCGTGTTCTCTAAGTTTCCAAACAGTAGAATTGGCAATCGAATCCTGTGGGTCTTATGTTTGTTACGTGTTTCTGAATTATGAACCCACTTGAGTAAACTCGTTCTTTCATCGTAGCTCTTCAAAACAAAATGTGCAATCTTTCTCTCAATTCGTGTAGCATTTAGCACTTGTGCTTGGCTTAGTGGTGTTAGTAACATTAACAAACGGAATACAATTATATGAAGTAACACCTTAGTGTTCATTCCAAGATATTGATCATACTTATTTCTCTATTACATGATAAAAGCACTTGTTGTTAAACGGGAACCCATCATATTTTTTTGGATCACGTGACTTATAATCGAAAAAAAAAATCTTAAATCTGAGAAATTAAACCAAAAGTAAAAGAATTAGTCGTTTCTAGAAATAAGACTGTTTATTTTTAAAGAAATTTTAAAGTAACTTTTTTTTAATACTTTATGATTCAATTCAAAATATTTTAAACAAATCCTTTTTAATCTAGTCACTTCAGCATTTTAGAAATTTAGAAATCTGTGTGGTAGTAGTTTTCTTTCCCTTTCGTCCTGTGACTTTTATAAATACATCTTCCCACGTTAAAGTTGGGACTTGGCAAAGAAGTGAATTGATATTAAAATATTTTTATTCGTGTGCTATTTATAGTTAGAATTAAACATAGATATTTGACTCAAATTGTAAACAACTACGAGATTAATTATATTTTTGTTATCTGTCCATCAAAGTTTGAGTTTGAGTGATTATTTGAGCACTTACATCAAATCCAAAATAGTTTTTAAAAATATTTTTTAAATTTTCACATCAATGAATTAATAAGTATTTTATATTAAAACTAAGATTAATTTAATAGCAATTTAATTAATAAAATAAATACATAATGTATTGTCATGACTATACAATCGAACTTCCTCAGTTCTATTACATATACATAGAACATTTTCAATTCTAATGATTATGTTTTCTAAGTATTGTAAAGAAATATTTTAAAGATGCAAACAAAATTGTGTTTTCTTATAGTACGATTTAACACAGATAATTACTGTTCATATTTTAGTAAATGGTTTGAACAATTTATTTACTTTTATCCGTCTACCATTTTATATCACATATTATTATTAGGAATAGACAAATTGCAATTGCAAAATAGCTGTATTTTCTAAATATACTACTCAAAAAAATTCTCTAATACATAAAAACATGATAGTAGAGAAAGCAGATGAAATTTCACTGTTATACTTCCTTTGAACTAAAATATGTCTGTCGATGGGACATTTTTGTACGATACATTGTAAGGAGAAAATATTCTTAGAATCCGTGATAAGAATAACATCACAATGTGTGAAATTTGCATAGATTTTCTCTTTTTATAGATAGTAAAATAAAAGTTAAAATGATTTTTGGTGCAGGTCTATTGTGTTCATCTGTTGTTTCTACGTAATAAATCGAAATTATCACAGCACTACAAAACGTTTCTATTCGAATCAACTTAGTAACTGCTATAAAATTACTCAAGTTAAAAGAATAAAAGGATAAAAATATATAATATATGTGAAATATTTTTATGAGTAATGGGAGTTTTAGACCAACTACAAAGTTAGAAAGATATCCATTTGCAATAAAGTGCAGTGCAGACTTACAGAAAATATTAAAATATAGAGATAAATTGGTAAGTTTATTCTGACAATCAATGTTTGGCCCCCTAACTCCAAAATATTTTACATGTGGTTTTATAGAGGTGTTGGTGCGCAATTCAGTCAGACAATCAGAGTGTTAAAAGTTAGTCACGTAAGGACGTGATCCATAAATAAATTATGTAAATAAATTACGTAAGACTGTTTTAGCTAAGCAAAATTTAATTTTGGTTTTGTCAAAGTCGCCAAAGTTAGAGGAGAAACAAATACATTAAGCCAAATGTCGTAACTTTAAGGTAAAAATAGCCAAAAATTTATTTTAGAATAGAA
>CM063505.1:140242791-140280291 GCA_032207245.1 Pardosa pseudoannulata
ATATATATATATATATATATATATATATATATATATATATATATATATATATATATATATATATATATATATATATATATATATATATATATATATATATATATATATTGCCTAACACGATCATTATTACATGAATACATGAATACCGTAGATTATTACATAATATTTGTAGTATGTTAGAATATGGTAATCTTTTCATTTTAGCAGTAAAAAGATTTAAATATAAACCTATATTTTGGTATAATTTATCTTAGATAAAATATAAAATTCGTTTAGACTAAGTAACTGCTATTCAAACGATTCATATATATGATATTATTTAAGTAACTTAAGAAAGTATAAATCTTTCAGAAATCATATATAAAAAAATTCCGTTTTGTTTGAAATACGATTAAACAGTCTTTAATTATATTATCATTATTTCAGAACTTATGTTAATCGATTTAATGTCCAGAATTTGTACTGTTTTGGTAAATAAAAAGAAACAATAGGTCAAAATTTATAAATGATAAATTTTTTGCTATTAAAGGGGAGTGAATACATTTTAATATAAAATAATATTTAAGTATTCGTTTGAGTATACTATATCTTATGTAGTTATAAAATGAAAACATTTTGTTGAGAGTATTAGTTTAAGGTATATAGAATTTGCGAAGTATTAAAATTATGTAACAAATGAGCTTGGTTTAATTTATTATTAATTTAATATCTTCTTAATAATCTGATTATAATTTTAGTATGAGGACATTTGATAAGGTAATATTTATTAAATTGTAAATTTACACATAATTTTGTTTACAAGGTAATATTTATTACTTTACTAAAATTAGAACAAACGTTTCTGTAAAAAAATGTGGCTATAGGATTTGAGTATAATGTTTATTTTAATTGATTTTAAATTTTCTGTTGTAATTTTTTAAAAATTTATTCCAGCTGATTTATCGAAGGTACTGAATGGAAAAATTTAGCTGGGAGTTAAAAAAATTTTAAAAGTTTGCTATTTTAATGTATGTATATTTCTTGACTCTGTATGGAAAAAAATATAAATTTGTGATTTAACTAAATGGAAACGAAACTCTTCATTAACGAAAAGAAATTAAGATATTCTGACATAAATCATCTGTATGAAACGAAGATATATTTTCTATCACAATATCTGAATTGACAAAAATCTAAGCAGATGCTATAAAAATTTAAATATAGAGCATGCTATGGTGTAAAATTACTCGGTGTAGCATACCTAATAAACTGATGTTTCTTTAATAACATACCTCATTTAAGAACCATCAGGTCATTAAACAATTCAGTATTAATGACAAGAACACCCTGATGCTCAAATCATCAAGAATATGTATCTTTTCATTTAATTTATTTTTAAACAAAATTACATCAAAAATTCAAAGTTAATAAAATCTTTCCCGTTAGATATTTAAACACAAAAATAAATAAGATTATTTATATTTTTGAATTAAATATCTAACATACAGGGAATCAACGGTAAATGAATAATAAATATGATTTTTGATTTTATAATTTTAAATTATGTTATTTAATTTATTGATTTAGAAATCTTTAAGATCAATATCTTTTAAATTTAAACATAATTAATTTTTCATTTTATTTTTATTTTGTCAACAAAAATTAAAATCAAATGATGCTATGAAATCAAAATTTCTACTTTCGTACATAGTGTAAAATACTACAGAACGCATTACGTGTTACAATGTATTATAATGATTTTTTTAAAAAAGAAAAAATTTAAATATGATAAACATAAATTGAAATTAACATTTCATATTTTTCTAGGTTCCGCTTTAACTCGAGAAGCTCCCATGGTCTCTTTAAATCCTGTTACAAATGGTAAGTATGGGGATTTTAATTGTTTCTATTCATGATAATTATTCATTTAATATGTTTCAGTACTATTAAGTTTTTAAAATGCCGTTTTGTCCTATTATTTCTACGCATGAAACTTCAAAACCTTCTGAACTGTAACTGGTTATATACCTTTAGCAAATTAAACTTTTAGTGTAGCATCGAAAAACATATTACTTTTTTCATATCTCACTTTTTTTATTTCTGCGCATTTATGGCGAAGTCTTGATATTAGATCAGTAGATTTATACTTCCAGTAATATAATTGTTATTAAATAATCCAGGTTTTATTTTCAATTTTAAAAATTTACGCTATTTTTATACTTTTTTATAAATTTTCAAAACAGTCTCCAAATGATTAATTTAGAGTATATATTTTAAAAACTGCGTGCTGTAATGATAGAGTCTTATGAATTTTTTTTGTAAGGAAAGTTGTCTGAAATATATGTTTTCTAGGAAAATAACTTCTGAATAACTAAGTCGATAGTGTGTTATGAATTTTATTTGTAAGGAAAGTTGTCTGAAAAAAATCTGTGATCTAGAAAATTAACACCAGAAAATCTACGTCGATATAGTGTTATGAATTTTATTTGTAAGGTAAGTTGTCTGAAAAAATATGTTGTCTAGAAAAATAACGTCTGAATAAGTAAGTCGATATAGTGTTATGAATTTTATTTGTAAGGACAGTTGTCTGAAATATCTGTTGCCTAGAAAAGTAACTTCTCAATAACTACGTCGATATAGTGTTATGAATTTTATTTGGAAGAAAAAATTGTCTGAAAAAAATCTATGATCTAGAAATATAACTCCTGATAAACTACGTCAATATAGTGTTATGAATTTTATTTGTAAGGTAAGTTGTCTGAAAAAATATGTTTTCTAGAAAAATAACTTCTGAATATCTTCGTCGATAGAATGTTACGAATTTTATTTATAAGGAAAGTTGTCTGAAAAAATCTGTTGTCTAGAAATATAACGTCTGAATAACTACGTCGATATAGTGTTATAATTTTTATTTGTAAGGAAAGTTGTCTGAAAAAATCTGTTGTCTAGAAAAATAACGTCTGAATAAGTAAGTCAATATAGTGTTATGAATTTTATTTGTAAGGACAGTTGTCTGAAATATCTTTTGTCTAGAAAAACAACTTCTGAATAACTACGTCGATATAGTGTTATGAATTTTATTTGGAAGAAAAAGTTGTCTGAAAAAAATCTATGATCTAAAAAAATAACTCCTGATAAACTACGTCAATATAGTGTTATGAATTTTATTTGTAAGGAAAGTTGTCTGAAAAAATCTGTTGTCTAGAAAAATAACTTCTGAATAGCTACGTCGATAGTGTGTTATGAATTTTATTTGCAAGGAAAGTTGTCTGAAAAAATCTGTTGTCTAGAAAAATAACATGTGGATAACTACGTCAATACAGTGTTATGAATTTTATTTGTAAGAAAAGTTGTCTGAAAAATTTGTTGTCTAGAAAAATAACTTCTGAATAACTACGTTTTAATATGGGGGGAAAAACTTAATAAAAAATTTAATGTTAGGTATATTCAATAAAAATTGGATAACTCTGCATAGCTCACAAAAATACCTCATCTACAGAAAATTAAAATAAAGGAAAAATAATTTGAGGATTTTTTACTTTTATTTTTCTACCCATCAAGTTTTTAAAAACCTTTAATAAGAGTAAAGGATTAATTTTATCATTAATTAGTAATATAGCTTATGCGTAACCTCTCAGAATATTATTAAGCTTACAATCTTTAAAAATGACTGTTAATGTTTTCAAATAATAAAGAAATCCATTTAGGAAACAAAAAATATTATTTCTAAACTAATATTTTAAAACAAGGAATTGAATGTAGTATTTATGTAGTTCGATGATAAAGTAGATGACTTAGTAATTTTCTGAATAAGTTAGAATCATATTTAAATTTGAGACTACTCTAGGATAATTTGTTTGCATAGGTCTGTGAGATACATAACACAAGATAACTTTTGGGGAAATTTCTTAACAGCTGCTGACTTTCCTAAGTTACTCAATAAATTATGTACACAAGTGTTAAATAAATTATCTATACTTTTAGTATGTTTAAAGTTGTTTAGATTAAAGGTTTATATAATTTTCTAATATATTTGTTTATTAAAGTTGTTTAAATATTACATTTTTGCACGTGTGTACTTAAAATTATCTAATTTTATTGTTTAGAGTTCGTATTTTGTTCATCGGAATCACTCAAAACTGTAATATTCTTTTCTTACGGAAAGGTTTTGAATTTAAATCTTAAAAAATCATTAATGTACTTATACGCTACTTGTTGGGGAGTTGAATATGGAATTAATAGAGGAAAAACTGAAAGTTTTAATCTTCAGGTTAGATATGAAATAACCTTATATTCCTCATCCTGGTGATAAATAGTCTCATAGTGAAAAATATCCACTGTGTACGCATTCATAGTAAAGACAATGTGGGTATGTTGGTCAAAAATAACAATATCCCATAGCCAGCACGTGCTATTAACAAATGTACGTAAAATTGTTTAGCTTAAAACTTGGTATAAAATGAGTCTTACATTTAATACCTGTGTTGAAAATTAAGCTAATGGCTCAATTAGACTAGTGGTGAGTATAATAAAACCCAATAAAAATAATAAAGAAAAATTGAAAAGCTTTTTTAATTCCTTCGGTTTAGGTTTGTGATGAAAATACTTAGTTTCTCCCCGGTTAATAGGTGAGCTTCAGCTCTGTGTAAAGATTTCAAAAATATAGTTTAACAAAACTGTTGCAACTAAAATAAAATAAACACAACCATATATATATATATATATATATATATATATATATATATATATATATATATATATATATATATATATATATATATGTGTGTGTGTGTGTGTGTGTGTATGTATGTATATATATCGTTCGCTCTTTCTTTCTCTCTATATATACATATAAATATAAGTAATGATATTTTTAACCTAAAAAATTAACCAACTTTATTATGAATATCTTAAAGTAATTTCCGGTCCAATCTAACCTTTTCTGGCAATCTTAGAGAATAACTTTGCTCTTTTATTATTTTGGAAATCACGAAAACACTTCCTCTTACATAAATGTTTTACATAATTCGTGATGTTTAAACAACGTCACACGACTTGAAATAGTGACTATCAAATTAAGAATTCCGATTGTTTGGATCATACTAATATACAATCGAAATGTATATGTGTTTTGGACAGAAGAACTTGAGAACAGTTGTCTTAATAAACTCTGTTACTTTTTCATTCGAATTCTTTTAGAGTTTTCATTTTTGCCACGTTTTTATTCCGAATACATTCAAGATGGATACTTTTCTGATTGTGATGGGAAAAATTTCACATTACACACACACACTCATATATATATATATATATATATATATATATATATATATATATATATATATATATATATATATATATATATATATATATACATATACATATATATATATATATATATATATATATATATATATATATATATACATATATATATATATACATATATATATATATATATATATATATATATACATATATATATATATATATACATATATATATATATACATATATATATATATATATATATATATATATATATATATATATATATATATACATATATATATATATATATATATATATATATATATATATATATATATATATATATATATATATATATATATATATAAATATATATATATATATATATATATATATAAATATATATATATATATATATATATATATATATATATATATATAATGTATATAAATATACATATGTATATACATATATATACATGTATATATATATATATATATATATATATATACATATGTATATACATATATACATGTGTATATATATATATATATATATATGCATATATGCATATATTAATAGGGAGACAGAGGGACAAATACTTATTGTCACACTAACTGCCACGTTATTCTTTCTCTACGCCATGGGCTACATTTTGTAGTTTTTTTATGACAAATTTGGCAGAAGCCTGAATAAAAAATATCAACACATAAAATGTACAAACGGATGGAAAAATTTTTCAAGGGTAAACAGTTTTTTAACAAAAACACCCTCCAAACTTCGCAAGCGCGAGGAAGTTTCTCACTTTACAACTTTGAAGAAAAAACGTGTTAAACTTCGAAACACAGAGCACAGCTGTTTACTGCGTTCTACTTCATTTATGCGTACTTTTTATGAGTCGCTTCATTTCAGTTACTGTATCTATTTACTGTGTATTATGGTGCATTCCTCTATATTAGCTTCTGGATGTACAGAAAAAAAATATATAAAATCTTGAAAAATATTATTCTTTGACAATTTTTACCATTTTTAGTTTTAATTATTTATTTGTTTCGACTGTATATGTTTAGTTTAGTAAAACAATATTTTTTTATTCTGATATATTTCTATGTCTCTGACTGTACACACGTGCATATATATTTATATATACATATTTATCTATACACATATATATCGATATATATAGATACACACCCATGGTGATATATGAGTATATACATATATAGTATATTGCCATTGATGACCGGTCACTTGAGATTTTAGACATTTTATTGAGTATCTAGAATGATCCTGAAATCTCAGGTGTGTAAAGAAAATGATAGATGCCTTATATTTCAGCTTAGATTTTTCTCGAAAACCCATAGGGGACCGTCAACAAATTGAATAAAAACGAATATGTTTTGGATAACCCTGTAAAAATTAATGGTTGAAAAGGGATGACACTTTAGCACTTGATTACGATGCTTCTTGCAATAATCTGTGTTCAATTTTTAAAAAGGTGAGGAGCTGCATCCAAAATTTCATAAATTATTAAAATCACTCTGGCAAGTAATTGGATAAATATATATTTCTTCCACTGTATGATACTTTAAAGTTGAGACTGTCATAAAAGCAAATGTTTGTTCTGGGCTACATAGGATACATTGATACTGCTGTTTGCAATATACCGTATGTATATTTTGTATTTATACAAAATATTATATTTGGATACAGCTCCTCATATTTTTGCTTCCTTTTGGAAACAGAGGATTTCGAGTTATTCTATCGACGATCACTTTCAGAATTTTCAAGTTTTGTTTTTTTGACTTTCACGAAAGTTGCTCTATACATTTGGCTAATATATTATGCACATTACATTTTGATTACATTTGTTGACGGTCCCGTATGGGATTTCGAAAATAATTGTTGCTGAAATATATGACGTCTACCATCCTGTGTACACGCCTGAGGTTTCAGGATAATTCCTCATGTATTTTTCTAGATATACAACAAAATGTCTAAAATCGCAAGTGACCGGTCACCATTGGCAATAAAGTATATGTGTGTATTTGCTGTATATATGTGTTTGTATATGTGCGTGTGAATATATATGGGTTTATATGTGCGTGCAGTGTGTGTTTGTGATGCACGCCAAATTAACTCAAATCAAATACATTTGAAAACACACACGTAATCATTGGCTAGGTTAAAATCTTTAATTTAATCTCAGATGATCATATTTAATTATAAAAACCACATAAATAAGGCCATTTTGAAAAAGTTCAAGAAATGATAAGTTACCACAAATCAAGAACTACTAATGAACAAAGGAATTTTGTTACCAAGCTTGAACTTTCCTAACTAAAAATTGTCGGATCTTAAATTTCAGATTTACCCCATTACAAAAATTAGATGAAATGGAAATTCGTAGTAGTATTATGTATATTGATATTTATTATGAAATCTAGGATATTGTCGCCTTTTATTTTATTCTGTTAAAATTTAAAAAAAAACTAATAGTTTAATTTCCAATTATAAACCACTATATATTTTAGAAAATAAAAATATAAATTAATATATCAATATAATTGGTAGCGTATAAAATTACTTGTTTAATTGAAAGGAAATTTTGCCTCAGTTTCTTATTTTTACGAAATAATGCATTCCACTAATTTTGGAACTTTTAGATATAAATTACTATGATATATCTGACTTCATTTCAATACATCTGTTTGTGTGTTATTTGAGCGATAGAAAATTGTGTAAAAGAGAGATGTATTTTTTGGCTTATACATAAATTTGCATTTTTTAAATTCATCTATGCTTCAATGCTTACTATTTGCAGGAAGTATTATTTATGTAGAATACCTACTTTTACCTTTGTAAGGAGAAGTACATTTTATTATAATTCCTAAAACATCATATATAATTAAACGGAAGTTTCACTTCCTACATAGAAGTATTCACCTACATTTGCGTTGGTACTGCGTTGTTTCATCCAAATGTATCAGACATAAAATTGAAATATATTTAAAATTCGAAACTGCAAATATATTGCCCAGAAGAAAACATTTAAAAAACTAATTTGTTTTTGTTATTTAATAAGAAATATTTACAAATATTTTACTATAAATTGCCCTTTAGTAAAATATTAAATGTTAATTTTAGTATTATAATATTAATATTTGTTTTGAATCCTAGAGTTATGCTTTTCATATATTATGTTATGACTTAGGTTAAAATATGAACCATAATAAGCCTGTCACTTAGGTACAAATATTCATTCTTTTTATGGGGCTCAGATTAAGCAAATGACAGCTTTAGTAAATATTTGAACATATAACTTTTTTAATTATCTCCGCAAAAATTATTTCCAGCATTTTTACACAATATCATTGTATTTTACTCAACCGTAGTTACATTTCAAATAAAATAATCTACATTTTTAAAAATATATTCTTGCTATGCAACTCTTTTGAAGCTTTCTTGGAAATCACAGTTAAAAGTATTTATAATATGCCTCAAATTCCAAAGATATTATTCAGGACTTTGACTCAGCTCTTCCAGATAATAACAAATATTTTACTGAAGAATTACCATTCAAATACATTTAATGAAATAAAAAATACAATTTTATCAGTTTGTCTCCCAGTTATAAATGCTCATCTTTTCCTTTTCTCTTACATAATTACACTCAATAAATTGAAATCTACGAATTTTTATCTATTCTTATTATAAAACTTCGTTGTTTTCCATGAGCGATTTTGGGGATCACAGTTAAAAGTATTTAGAAAATATTACAAATTTCAAAAATGTAGATCAGAACTGAATATTTAAAAAATTAATTTATATCTTCTAATAAGAAACATTAAAAACATTTTTTTAAATATTACCATTTAAATAAATGTTGTTTGGGATAAAATGTTTATTCTCAAAAATTTCTAATAATTTTTTCGTCCAGTTATACAATTATGTATTTATCGGTTTTGAATGCGATCAGAAGAAATAAATACACTTTATATTAAATATTATTTGTGTAGACAATTCGCTTTTAGTCCCGAATGGAAAAAAAGGTTTTCTATCATATATTCGTAATATTATCATATTTAACTGAATTGTAATTACACTCCTTAATAAATTTACTAATTATAAGTTCAAAAACACTATCTACAAGTTCCAAAAATATTGCTCAGAACTAAATATTAAAAAATATTATTTATCTCTTTTATTGACTAAGATGCATTAAAAATATTTTACAAAATTTACCATTTAAATATATGTTGTTTGTGATCAAATGTTTATACTGATAAATTTCTAATAAATTTGTCATCCAATTATAAAATTATGTATTTATTCTTTTTAACTGTGATCAGATGAAATAAATACTCTTTATAGTGAATTTTGTTTGTATAGACAATTCGCTTATAGTCCCGAAAGGAAAAATGATTTCTATCATATTTTCGAAATACAATGATATTTTACTATATTCTAATTACACTCCTTACATAGAAATCTACCTAACTTAACTATCCTAACAATCCACCTTGTTAATTTTCTGTCAGCTTTCTTGGTGGTCACAATAAAAAGTATTTGAAGTCTGTTACAGGTTCTAAAAATATTTCTCAGAACTGAATATTTAAAAATATTATTTATATCTTTTATTTACTAAGAAGCATTAAAAATATATTACAAAATTTACAGTTTAAATAAATGGTGTTTGTAATAAAATGTTTATTCTGATAAATTTCTAATAGTTTGTCATCCAGTTATAAAATTATGTATTTATTCTTTTTAACTGTGATCAGATTAAATAAATATTCTTTATAGTGAATATTGTTTGTATAGACAACAATTCGGTTTTAGTCTAGGAAAGGGAATTTTAGTTTAGTAAAGGAAAAAAGGGTCTCTATTATATTTTAGTAAAACAATCATATTTTACTAGATTATAATTTATACAAAGAAATCTAACTAATTTAATTTTCCCATTAATGTATTTTATTAATTTTCTATCAGCTTTCCTAGTTATCACAATAAAAAATTTTTGGAATCTGTTACAAGTTCCAAAAACTTTGCTCAGAACTATATATTTAAAGATATTATTTATGTGTTTTATTTAGTAAGAAGTTTTAAAGCTATTTTACAGAATTAACCGTTTAAATAAATGTTGTTTGTTATAAAATATTTATTCTGATAAATTTCTAATAAGTTTATCGTCCAGTTATAAAATTTTGTATTTTTTCTTTTTAACTATGATCGGGTCAAAAAATCCTCTTTATAGTGAATATTGTTTACATAGACAATTCACTTTTAGTCCCGAAAGGAAAAAAAAGGTTTTCTACCTTATTTTCGTTATACAATCATATTTTACTGGATTGTAATTACACTCCTTAGAAATTTACCTAAATTAACTATCCCAACAATGCAGTTTATTAATTTTCTATCAGCTTCTTGGTAATAAAAATAAAATATAGTTTAAATCTGTTACTAGTTAAAAAATTATTACTCAAAACTAAATATTTAAAGTTATTTTTTATCTCTTTTATTTTGTAAGAAGAATGAAAAATATTTTATAAAATTTACTGCTTAAACAAATGTTGTTTGTGGTCAAATGTTTATTCTGTTAAATTTCTAATAAATTTGTCGTCCAGCTATAAAATCATCTATTTGTTTTTTTCTCCAAGATCAAGTGAAAGTTATACGCTTGATAGTAAATATTGTATGTATAGACAATTCCCTTTTAGTCCCACAAGGGAAAAAGGGTTTCTATCATATTTTCGTTATACAATCATATTTTACTAGATTGTAATTACATTCCTTACATAGAAATCTACCTAATTTGACTATTCCAATAATGGACTTTCTTAATTTTCTGTCAGCTTTCTTGATGATCACAATAAAAAAAGATTTGAAATCTGTTACAAGTTCCAAAAATATTGCTCAGAACTATATATTTAAAGATATTATTTATTTCTTTAATTTAGTAAGAGGCATTGCAAATATTTTACAAAATTTACCATTTAAATAAATGTTGTTTATAATAAAATGATTATTCTCATAAATTTCTAAAAAGTTTGTCGTCCTGTTATGAAATTATTCATTTATTCTTTCATCTGTGATCAGATAAAATGAATATTTTTTATAGTTAATATTGTTTGTATAGTCAATTCGCTTTTAGTCCCTAAATGAAAAAATGGTTCCTATCATATTTTCGCAATACAATCATATTTTACTAGATTTTAATTACACTCCTTACATAGAAATCTACCTAATTTAACTATAATAACAATCCACATTCTTAAATTTCAGTCAGCTTTCTTCGTGGACACAATAAAAATGTTTGAAATCTGTTACAATTTCCAAAAATATTTGCAGAACTGAATATTTAAAAATATTATTTATCTCTTTTATTTACTAAGAAGCATTAAATATATTTTACAAAATTTAACGTTTACATAAATTCTGTTTGTGATAAAATGTTTATTCTGATAAATTTCTAATCAGCATTTCGTCCAGTTATAAAATCATGTATTTATTCTTTTTCTCCAAGATCAAATGAAAAAAAAAATACTCTTTATAGTAAATATTATTTGTATAGACAATTCCCATTTAGTCCTGCCAGGAAAAAAGGGTTTCAGTCATATTTTCGTTATACAATCATATTTTACTGGATTGTAATTTATGCATAGAAATCTAACTAATTTAACTGTCCCAACAGTGCACCTCCTTAATTTTTTGTCAGCTTTCTTGGTTATCACAATAAAAAAAAATATTTTATATCTGCTACAAGTTCCAAAAGTATTGCTCGGAACTAGGCATTTAAAGATATTATTTGTCCCTTTTATTTTCTAAGAAGCATTATAAATATTTTACAAAATTTACCGTTTAAATGAATGTTGTTTGAGATAAAATGTTTATTCTAATAAATTTCTAAAAAGTTTGTCACCCAGTTATAAATTTATGTATTTTTTCTTTTTAACTATGATCAAATGAATAAATACTCTTTACAGTGAATATTGTTTGCATAGACACAATTCACTTTTAATCCCGAAAAGGAGAAAGGGTCTCTATAATATTTTAGTAAGACAATCATATTTTATTAGATTGTAATTTATACAAAGAAATCTAACTAATTTAACTTTCCCAACAATGTATCTACTTTATTTTCTGTCAACTTTCTTGGTGATTACAATAAAAAGTTTTTGAAATATGTTACAAGTTTCAAAATTATTTCTCAGAACTATATATTTAAAGATATTTATCTGTTTTATTTAGTAAGAAGTACTAAAAATATTTTCCAAAATTTACTATTTAAATAAATTTTGTTTGTGATAAAATGTTTATTCTGATAAATTTTTAAAAAGTTTCTCGTCCAGATAAAAAATTATGTATTTATGCTTTTTGACTATGATTAGATGAAATAGATTCTCTTTATAGTGAATATTGTTTGTATAAACAATTCGCTTTTTAGTCCCAAAAGGAAAAAAAGGTTTCTATCATATTTTCGTTATGCAATCATATTTTACTAGATTGTAATTACACCCCTTACATAGAAATATACCTAATTTAACTATCAAAACAATACACCATCTTAATTTTTTGTCAGCTTGCTTGGAGGTTACGATAAAAAAATATTTGAAATCTGTTACAAGTTCCAGAAATATTGGTCAGAACTAAATATTTAGAGGTATTATTTACCTCTTTGATTTACAAAGAAGCATTAGAAATATTTTACAAAATTTAACATTTACATAAATGTTATTTGTGATAAAATGTTTATTCTGATAAATTTCTAATAAGTGTGTCATCCAGTTATAAAATTATGTAATTATTCTTTTTAACTATGTTCAAATGAAATAAATACTCTTTAAAGAGAATATTTTTTGTATAGATTATTCGAATTTAGTCCCGAAAGGGAAAAAGGGTCTCTATTATATCTTAGTAAAACAATCATATTTTACTAAAATGTAGTTTATACATAGAAATGTAACTAATTTAACTAGCCCAACGGTGGATTTTCTTAATTTTCTGTCAGCTTTCTTGGTGATCACAATAAAATCTTTTTTGAAATCTGTTACAAGTTTCAAAAATATTGCTCAGAACTATATATTTAAATGTATTTATTCTTTAATTTAGAAAGAAGCATTAAAAATAGTTTACAAAATTTAAATAAATGTTTAAATAAATGTTGTTTGTGATAAAAGGTTTATTCTGATAAATTTCTAATAAGTTTGTCTTAAAGTTATAAAATCATTTATTTACTCTTTCTCCCCAATATCAAATGAAAGAAATACTCTTGATAGTAAATATTATTTGTATAGGCAGTTCCCTTTTAGTCCCGCCAGGGAAAAAGGGTTTCTATCATATTTTCGTAATACAATCATATTTTACTGGATTGTAATTTATACATAGAAATCTACCTAACTTAACTATCCTAACAATCCACCTTGTTAATTTTCTGTCAGCACTCTTAGTTATCACAATAAAAACATATGTTATACCTGCTAAAAGTTCCAAAAGTATTGCTCAGAACTAAACATTTAAAGATATTATTTGTCCCTTTTATGTACTAAGAAGCATTAAAAATATTTTAACAAATTTACCATTTAAATAAATGTTGTTTGTGATAAAATTTTTATTCTGATAAATTTCTAATAAGTTTGTCTTCCAGTTATAAAATCATTTATTTACTCTTTCTCCCCAAGATCAAATGAAAGAATACTCTTGATAGTAAATATTATTTATATAGGCAATTCCCTTTTAGTCCCGCCAGGAAAAAAGGCTTCCTAACTTATTTTCGTAATACAATCATATTTTACTGGATTGTAATTACAGTCCTTACATATACATTTTTATCCACCCTTACTATGCTTGTGCGATGTTTTCTGTCAGCTTTCTCGGAGATCACAATGAAACACTAAAATATGATTCCGGTGGGAGGAGGGGGTGCAGAAACCATTCACTTCCTAGCAGCGCCGCTCAGCGGCATTTATCCTCGATCCTCAGACATCGCGTCTGCAGTCCAAGTGGGTAGAAGCTGCTCGGTTGGCTGGATTGACGTTTCTCAGGTAGGCTACACTTTTCTCGATTGCTCTCAGAGGTTGGGTTTGTTTTTAGTGGTTTTTGAAGGCTTACTCGCAGGTGATCTACGACAGAATGAGGAGCTTAAGAATTTGGAATGAGTTTGGGGACCGTAAAAAGGGAGAAATGTTGACTTATGGTATTGGAACCTATATTCAAAGACATTATTTCTTCCAAACTCGGAGGACTATAAAAGAAAATGAACGAAACAGCGCTGTAAAAGAATTTATATACAACTTTCGACATTTTAAAGTAACGTGAAATGTATCTAACGATAAAGTATATATTGAACGCTGAGAATTTTATTAGATTACGAAATATTTTTTAATGTATAAATTTATGATTTTACTTGGAATGGAGTTTATAAAATTCGTAAGCAATAACTAATAGTAATTACTTTTATTCCATAAAACTGATAACCTCATTTTTATATTAATAAAATCTTAGTCTGAAACAAATGTCTAGCTAAAATTCTGTAGGGTATGTCATATTTTTAAAGATTTTATTTCGCTAAAACTCGGAGTACTTATAAAATAATATGACAAAAATACCGCATTAGAAGAATTAGTATAAAAATTTCAATATTTTGAGATATATACAATAATATATAGAAAAATCTCTTCAAAAACATTTATTGTTATATAAATTCAAAAAGTGCTGTACACTAATATTACATACGCGTAATATTGACTTACATACATACACACGTGTGTCCGCTATTTAAATATTTCAGATATGTATCCAAGTGCAATTATATACATGAATATATACTTACATACGGATTCATACAGGCATATGTGTACACACATGTATATATATATATATATATATATATATATATATATATATATATATATATATATATATATATATATATATATATATATATATATGCATATATATATTAATTTATATTTATTTATTTATATGTAATAATATTACAGGTAAAAGTAAAATTTTAGCTTTTATACATAATACATGATTTTATACATAATAAAGCAATGGTAATAAACATTGAGAATATTTTTGAAACTATTTTTATGTTGTAAGTTTATTTTTTAAAACAATTAGTAGTCATTTTTGTAATAATTTTGAATGTATTTCTTCAAAAATTATAACATGCATTTTTAAATGTTAAAAATTATAGGCTATAATAATAAGCATAACGTATGTTTTAGTAGTCCTCTGTTATTTTGTTTTTAGGGTATACTTGGTATGAGTTTGGGGACCGTAAAAAGGGAGAAATGTTGACCTATGGTACTGGAACCTATATTCAAAGACATTATTTCTTCCAAACTCGGAGTACTATAAAAAAATGAACGAAAGAGCGCTGTAAATGAATTTATATACAACTTTCGACATTTTAAAGTAAAGTGAAATGTATCTGACGACAAAGTATAGATTAAACGCTGAGAATTTTATTAGATTTTATTAGAGTTTTATTATTTATTATATTTTTTAATGTATAAATTTATGATTTTACTTGAAATGGAGTTGATAAAATTCGTATGTAATAACTAGTAGTAATTACTTTTATTTCATAACACTGATAACCTCATCTTTATATTAATAAAAAGTTTAGTCGGAAACAAATGTCTAGCTAAAATTCTGTAGGGTATGTCATATTTTTAAAGATTTTATTTCGCTAAAACTTGGAGTACTTATAAAATAATTTGACAAAAAATAGCGCATTAAAAGAATTAGTATAAAAATTTCAATATTTTGAGATAAATTAGATTGTATCTGAAGATAAATACAGTTTGAAATTTTATTGCTTATATTTATAAATAGAAATTCTTAAATATTATAAATGTACACCAATATTTATTTTTTATTATACAGAAGGTAAAATCTGTATTTTCTTTATATGATGTTTAAATTTTGAAATATAAGTTATGATAAATGCAATACTCATTGAATGACCCAAATACAAAGATATTTTTATCACAAACTTAGAGTGATATGAAAGAAATAGATTTATGAAATCATTTATATACAATATTTCGTATTTTGAAATAAAGAAGACAGATTATGAAAGATTGAACTTAAAAATTGTATCAATGTATCAGGGAATATTTTTAAACATATGTACATATATATGTGTGTGTGTGATTTTAAATTAGTTTTGAAACAAAATTTAAAACTTCTTACCTGTAAAATTGGAGTAATTATATTTTATGCCACAAAACTAGTTAGTTAAAATTATTTTAGGAAATACAAAAATATAACTTTCAGATGTAAGTTGAACTATAATTCTATAGCTAAAGGATTTGACACATAAATTATTCGTACTAACTGTCATATTTTAGTGTTATTCAGTATTTTTTATAAAAATGTTTTATGAATTTACAAGTAAAAGAAAAATAATTCGCTGTTTTATTCCAAAGATTTTGTATTTCAAAAGGTATTTACTCAAGATCTGTTTTACTAAAAGTTTGCATTTCAAATAGTTTTAAATAAATATTACGTATCACATTTTAGTTAATATTATTGGAATTCAAGTACCAGTACATATTGTGTTATTTTCCATTCATCAATAAGTTCAGTGTTTGTCAAATGACTAAAAAATATGTTAGGGGAAACTATATTTGTATAACTGATTCTGTTAGAATTTTAAACCATTATTATTACTATAAGATTTAAATAGCGAAAATTTATAAATCTGAATTTTAAAATTTACATAATTTTTACACATGGTCCAAATATATTATATACTACGTAAATAATTTTATAAAACTAAGTATTAATCATATTCTGACAATAAATGTTTAGAAAAATCTCTTCAAAAATATTTATTGTTTTACACATTCATAACAGGTCTCCACACTAATATTACATACGCGTAATATTGACATACAGACATACACACATGTGTCCGCTATTTAAATATTTTAAATAAGTATCTATGTGTAATTATACACATGAATAAATACTTTTATATGGATTCATACATGCATATGTATGCACACATATATGCATATATACATGCATATATATATTTATATTTATTTATTTATTTATTTATTTATATGTAATAATCTTATTGTTTAAAATAAAATTTTAGCTTTGCTTTGGTTTTATACTAAATAGAGCAAATGCTAATAAAACATCGAGAATATTGTTGAAACTATTTTATGTTGTAAGTTTATTTTTTTTAAAAATTAGTAGTTATTTATGTAATAATTTTGAATGTATTTCTTCAAAAAATATTACATGCATTTTTAAATCTAAAAATTATCGGCTATAACAATTGATAAGCATAACGTATGTTTTGGTAGTCCTCTGTTATTGTGTTTTTAGGGTATACTTAATATTATTTATACATAAAGCACGACTTTTTTAACAGATAAATATTTCATGAATAAAATATAAATAATATAATACTATTTTATTGTATAATTACGATTAAGGGTATAAATGCAATCTATAGCTTCGTATTCTAGACGTAAATGTTTTATATCCGAATATCCTAGTTGTGTTGTAACCAAATTATATCTGTCTCCCTGATGAATGGAATTCTCCCTACAACTTTGTGGTGTAATAGTTAACCACGCGTGATAGGGAAGGAAAGAATTCATTATGCAACTTCCTGCTTCGCATGTTTATTTCGAGTAGTAAAAATGTGCGTTCGAACAAATCTGTATATGAGATTCTGCCTAATATTATTTTTTATTACTTTCAACTATTATAATACAAAATTGTATAAAGAATACGTAATTGATTAGGAAGTATATGATACGTTTTAGGAATGTAAATATCAGGTTATTCTTGTGATAAAAGTTAATAAACTTTTACTAATATGGATGAATACCATTTGAACGTGAACTAAGATTCGCAATTATGTAAGCGTATGTAATTTCATTATATTTCATGAATATTTTGCAATATTTAATTATGTTTAAAAATGCTTTTCATTATTTTTTCATAACTTTGTGAATATTTCTTCCTGCATTTGCAAGTGCAGAAAGTTTAATTATTGTTTTTACTGATTCATTAGCATTCACATTTTAAATATTATATTTACAAATTGAATTAAGAATAATTATTTATACTGGAACTATAATTTACGAAAGTAAATAATAATGGACTTAAATAATTTATTAAATGAATCACTAATCTCGGTAAATGTAATTAAAATATGAAAGAAGAATCGTAAGAAGAATAGTAAGTTTTTTTTCATAACTTTGTGAATATTTCTTCCTGCCATTGCAAGTTCAAAATTTTAATTGTTATTTTTACTGATTCACGATTCATATTTTGATTATTATATTTAGAAATTGAATTAAGAATAACTAATTATACTGGAACAATAATTTACGAAAGTAAATAAGAATGGACTTAAATAATTTATTAAAGGAATCACTAATCGGGATAAATGTAATTAAAATATGAAAGAAGAATTGTAAGAAATTTAAAAGAGAAATGTTTAAAAATATTTTTCTGGAAGTTCTTTTATAAATTTGCATGCAAAAGTTTCTTGTAGCAATCATGAATTTTAAGGTTTTTTTATCAGTCTAACAGACTTAGAAACTGTGTCAACAATGCTATGTTATTTTAAATAATACGTTAACAAGAGTAATAGATGTTAAATCACTTATTATAGATTATAGGAAGGATTACAAAAATAAATGAAACTTACTTTCTATAAAAGTAAAGATTCTTGATCTAAATGGATGCCATTTAACACAGGCAATAATAATCCCACGCGTATAATAGGATATAATTAAACATATATTTTAGTGTGTTTGATCATTTTTTTTTTTACTTTAAATATAAAAAAAATGCTTGTACGTATGTTTGACTACTATTCTTAAATTTCTTATCATAGAAAATGTATGATTACTCAGCACGTTCAGAATTTAGTTCAGTATCTTATCTATGTAGAATCACATTTAGTTTAAACAAAGTCAATGAAATATTTTTTTTTGTGATATGCAGAAATATTAGTTGGAAATATAACAAGTTATTGTACATTTTTCTAGAGATATGAATTTACAACCACACCATAGGATAATTATTTTTTATTGCTCAACATACCAATCGAAATACACTAGTGAAACATTTCTTTGATTTAGAATTACACATTTATATTGTTTATTTATAGGTTTAATAAAATATTTTATAAGAATACAACAAATGAAGGATTCGGTTAGTATTATATATAAACTGTCCTATATATTTCATCATATTCAAAGCGTTGAATATCTGATAAGCCATTTGAACTAAAACTTCTTTAAAGTAAAACTACGTATATGTTATTAAATTAAAAAAACATTTCAGCATTTTAATAGAAAAATGCCTCTTTGGTTTACAAGTTCTATTTGTGAAATGTATTAAAATATACATGTCATTAAAGTTTGAAAGAAAAGTTTTCGCTTAATACAATTTAAAAAAAAACAAGTATTACGAAAATCAAACTGCTTACCGTAGAAAAGATATTAAAAAAATTTAATGTAGTTAAGAATGATTATACTATATATGGAAAATACACTACAATCCATGTGTTTATTTAAACTTGATCCTGTTTATAAACAGTTTAAATGTATTTCAAACAATAATATACAGATTTATTTGATTTACGTTTTTTCCGTTTATTAGAAGTTTAATGCCAATTAGGATTGCAGACAACATTGGAATTTATTATAATCATTGCTTTTTATGAACTATTCAAAGTTAAAAAATGTGTTTGTGTTTAACTAAATTTATACTTGCTTAAATGTAACTTTTTAAAATTTATATATTTGTAATGGGGTCGCAAAATATTTATGAAAAATAATTTAGAGCAACAAATTATTAACAATTATATAAATCAAATTGCAATAAATGAAGATTTCATGGACAAAAATACCAATAAAGGAAGTTCATGAAAATTTAAATTTTCTGTGGCAACACTATCATATCGTATAATTTTACAAAAATATTACATATATTTATTCAGCAGTATTGCAGAACTTTAAATGAAGTACTGGCTTTTTTCAATACTTCCAACATTTATGTGAGTTATTTATATGGTATTGGTATATATATTGTGTAGACAACATTGGAAGTAATTATTAACGTTGTTTTTTGTAGAATTAAATAAATTTCATTCTACAATTTCTAGAATTAAGTAAAATTAATTTAGAAGTAATATGTTGCAAACAGCAATACATTTAACATTACAAACAATTAAAATTTTTAAAGATTGTTAAATTTGATACTAGTTACAGTATAGAATCCTTTTTATATGAAGTATTTATAGGTTGTTTGAAATTATAAAATTAAAAAAAATATTTTGAATGAGATAAAAAGTATCCTTTAACTAAAGAAAATTTTTAAGTTAATTCTGAAGTATAATATGTTAATCTTGCCTAGAAAAAATTGTGCAATAGTAAGTTACATTTATATACGGAATACTACTTAATCAATTAGAAATAAGAAACTATTAAGAAATACCAAGTTTTAAATATTTTGTATCACTTTCAGGAGGGCCTTTTATTAAGGTAATTTTACAAATAAAACAGTAATGTGTATTTCAATATTTTATAAATTTATAAAAATGTGGTAATAAAATATACTCAGTTGCTCCGAATAAAATGCAACAATGATTAAATAATTTATTAAAAGAATTAAACATGGAATTTTTATTTTTCAATTATTAGGGATTTATGCGATTTTAATAAATTTTACACTAAATATAAATATAGTTTTAGCTTAAAAATTTGAATTCGTTAAAATGTATGTGACTTTACATTTTTAATATCTATAAGAAATGTTTAAAAAATCATGTAAGCTAATTAACAATGAAAGTGTTTACAAAGATATGTGGCTGGGATAAAATTTTATTTTGAGTGTATGTTGTCCATTATCCATAATCCATTGAAAATATTGGCTAATTGCAATAAATGAACGAAGCTACAGTTCTTGAAGGGCCATATAAAACACTTGAGACATTAAACATTTGAGACACTTGAAACATTTGTTTGAGATTAAAATTATTACGTCAACAACTTTTGACATTTCTAAGCTTACTTTGTTTTCTGAAGTATTTAGCTACACATCATATTACACTTCATAAGTATTTATTAAAACTATTTTATTTGAATTCTTTTATTACTATAATACGTAGCATATTTTTTATTCAGAAATACTAAACGGCCAGTTACAGTTGAAATTATTGTCGTAGACCCTAATGCTTTTACTTGGCCAGGACAAGGGGAAGCCTAATCAGCTAGTACTAAAAAAGTAAGATGCATTTAGGCTACGTTCAAAAGAATTTAAGACAAGTTCAAGTCTAATTCAAATTTTATTTAAGAGCTTCTTGAAAAGGACAACTTCATAAATCAGCGGCAGACTAGAGAATGTACACGAAGTTACAGACTGGAACACATTTGGACCCAATAGCGAGACAAACACGAAATATTTCTCAGAGAAAAGGAAACCTAGCGAATTTAGTTGTTAGATCAGGGAGAAAACTGAACCAAATGTGGGGGACAGCTCCGAAGTGGACAGAAACTTTGCATCTTTAGCATAAAATGCTTTGGAAAATGGTTTGGAAGAATTTTAAGTAGAGAACACTCTTTCTATTAAGACATTTTGTGGCTGGGAAAAGAGATTTTAAAGAATTAAAAGAGGATAGAGGAGGTTTTAAAAAGATATTGAAGTGAAATAATTTTGATATATTACACACACACACACACACACACACACACACACACACACACACACATATATATATATATATATATATATATATATATATATATATAATATATATATATATATATATATATATTTGTGTGTGGGTTTCTTCTATGATTTAAAACCAGATTTAACAAGTTTACCAATAGAATATAAATGAAAGCGCCATCTTTAACACTTTATCTGTTTGATATCTAGTTGGAAAAGATTATTCGCTGTGCGCACGGTACAAGGTATCTCACTCTCTGCAGAAGGCCTTTCAGTATCATGTCAGCGTGTCTGAGATGATTTTTGAGTGACTTTTCAGTACATCCAAGTTGATCATTTTGTTTTCATAAAAGTTCTACAAGGCGGAGCTGATTGCACAATTTTCAGAGCTTTGCAGAAAATATGGTATTTGATACACTTCTCATTTGTCGCACGGTATGCATACAATATTATGTTTTTTTAATAAGTAATTAAAATCATTATATTGATCATTAATTTTATTGTCAGATAATTTTTTAAATGTCATTTATTTTAACTTTAGATCTAGAGGGTAACATCTTTCGTAAAGCTGCGCTACTAGCGCACTGTAGATATTAAGCGTCTATTTTTACCAATGCCCATTAATGATATAAATCTTAAATGTACAATTTTAATATAATTGAAAAGGTTATTATGTTATCTATTGAAAATATATTTTTATTTATAAATAACTCAAAATGTGCCATTAATAATATTTCAAAGGAAATATTGAGAAAATGTAAACTGAATTGTAAAATATGCAAACAAAAATATCTTAGCACTGATACACAACCTCAGTAATTGGTTATCATTCTAAAATGTTACTTATTTTGAAAGCAAGTTGAGCAGAATAAACTTTAATTTCCCGAGAAAAGACTTCAGTTGAAAAGTAACACACATTTTTCACTATAGATGAATGAAATTCTTTGCTTTCAACCCTCATTCAAAATTGCGCTTAGGTTAAATTTCTACAATTAGAGTATAATAAGTCATGTTGGACTATCTCAAATATTGCTATTGAAAGGCAGGAAATATTCATATCTACCTCAACCACGAAAAGTCATTATGTGTTATCCGAATACTCAGATTTATCTATAATTTTATCAGATGTGAGTCATTTTAGATTCTTGAAAGAAAATTCTGCTTGTGATTTATCTAATAATTAGCGAATCTAATTTAATCTTCAAAGATTACATTTATGATTCCAATTTTCTTGATACATTTTGTAATTGACTATCAGGTAGTTTCTTAAATCTGGTAAGTTATTGTTTATTAACATATATTATCTGTATTTCTCAGGCACTGACGAACAAAATTAATGGCGGATGTTGTATTCAGTGATTTAAGATCGAAATATGGAGAAGGATGGAATACTGCATGATTGTCAGATGTACTCTCTTTTGTTACAACACCTGTTTGAATTTTCTATACTCACCCAGGTTATTCATATGACTACAGAGGAAGTAAATTTTAGGCACTTGTCAAGTGAAGTGAGTTCTTGTTAGGTAAATAAATGTAAAAAAGTCAAAATTAAATAAGAAAGAACAAAATTAAAAATTCTAAAACTGATATGCTATATAGGTATCATTTTGGAGATTTAAGTCGTATAATAAAACTCATAAAGTTGGAAGGGGAAGATAAAGGACATATTGCTATGAATTGTAGATTATACAGATCAGGATTCCTAGTCTGTGAACAGCATAAACTAGTAAATGGTGCAGCAGGCGTACATAACGTTGGAGTAATTCTGTCTTATGAAAATCAATTTCTTAGTATTTTGGTATGTTTTTATTTTAGATAATAGAATCGAAGGCATGCAATTGACATGTTTAATAATCTTTAAATTACGTAACGCATGTCATTAAGCAACTCACGCCTTCCTCACAATATTATCATGCTTTACAACAACAACCTTGTGTTGAATAGACTCAAATATCAACGAAAAGTGCAGCAATACGTTTTCAAAGGGTCAGACTAGGCGTGCGAATACTAGTTCTAAAAGTTCTACTCTGCAGATTTCACTATATAGACCAGAGGGGGGCAAAAACCGGCACGCGGCCTGGATCCGGCCCGTTGAAAAATCCTGCATGCAATTTTTTTTAATCTTATATGCGATTTTGCTGAAATCAACAGTATTTGTATGCGTAGTGTACATATAAATAATGAAAAATATATAAGTAATAGAGGGTATTATAATTTGAACAGCTGTAACCATATCCCTACTTTCATGTATGTAACATACATATTCTCATAAATACGTATTCTCATACTTACTACATAGAATTGAACGTGCACTCCTCTCACTCTTCGAGGGACGACAGACCGCAGCACGCGTACTGTTTATTTTGATTTAGCACTAGTCGCATACTCGTCATTTCTTTTGAGACTAATGTTTGTTATTTCGCAAATATAATAATAAATTGAAAAAGTGGACTTTTTGTAGGTAAAATTTTAAAAAATTAATTTTATTTGTTCGCATATACATCTAATTAAGACAATTTATTATTGTTATTATCGATTATCAACTGCTAAATTTCTCTGTTCAAATGCTTTAAAATTATACTTATAGTGTTTTGGTCAAAAAAATTTCTTGAGCAGGGAAAAAACTCCTTAAAAAAAAAAAAAAAAAAAAAACCTGTGCACAGCATACGCGCTATAGTCCTCAGGCCCGAGAAACATTTTGAAAATTTTATTTTAGCCCGTGCTTAAAAGTTCTTACCCACCCCTGATATAGATAATTAGACATTATGTAATCTTCATTGCAATTATACGTGATAACTAGCCTAATATGTTCTTTTGAGATGAAAATAAATTCATTCCTCTTCTTATAGCAGATATTTACTGAATGTATCTGTGCATTTTACCGAGAATATAATTATTTTGGAATGATATCAAAATGGAAATAAAAAAAACATAAAAAGTGTTGCAATAAAAGTTTTAACGAGTTCCTTTGGGTTTGAAAATTAATAACAATAATAACTCTCTTTCGCGTTTAACTTTTTTCAAAGAACTGTTTACGAAAGGTTGTGCTGTATTAAGGCGATGGTAGACTTTCAAATTGGCTAAAATCGACCGAAGATCCGAAGTTTTGATTTTAGTGAATAGTGAAAGAGTATATCATTAAAAATACGAAACAAAAATAATTTTTCATTTCTATTATTTTATCGTTACTTATGGATATAATAAGCTTATCATTACTTATGGGTATAGGAATAATAACTTGAAATGCTGTTTACTCAGAAGTAAAATTTCCATGTATTACAAATGTTTAAAGTACTCCAGGCGCATTGAAAATAGATCATTGTCTCTGAAATCCCGGTATTATTTAAGTTAGAGTTTATAAAATAAAGTCTACTTGAAACGGGTATGTTTTGAAGCATATAATATGTTAGTTATGCATTTTAATTAACCTCTATATCTGTTTATTCTGCAAAATATGGGTATCATCACCATAATTATTTTTTCTCTTTATATTTTTTATGAATGTTTATGGAAACAAATACATTTATTTGTAATGTCTATAAGGTATACTTGAAATTTTTTTATTATATTTTATGCAAAATTGATGTGTCTGGAGCATTTTCAATTAAGCAAATCAATCATGAAAAAGTTAATAATTAATAACTCCAAAATTAATTAATATTTTGCCTTCAAATGTTTAAAATATTTTTATATCAATAGTACTAAGAAGATAGTCAATCTTCAAGGAAATTAATTTAAAAGAAAAAAAGTTTGCTCTAAAGGACAACTGTCGTCTTAATAGCAAAACAACTTCATTGCAGAGGTAATCTCAAATGAGCTATACACGAATATCTTTGTACAAAATATATACAATTCATTGTCTGTTTAGCTTGTGCCCATGAGCTGACTCCCGTTAAAAATATATGTATTGCTTTGGAAAGCGATACTTCTGATCGATAATTTTCCCCAAACGAACAAGAATCCATCATCTGTGTAGTGAAATAAGAGTAAAAGATTATCTTAACAGTTCCTGAATCATGTTGTTTTGTCCCGCTGTGTTGAAAAATACATCAAATTAAACAGCAAAGACAAATTTTATTTTTAGTGCTGAGTTTTATTTGTACATCTACACATTCGGTAACTGTGCAGTTTCCATAAAAATTACCCATTTCAATTAACCCTTTGACAGTTTCATTTTTTTGCAGAATTCGGTCATATAAATGTCACATTTTTTATTGCATTTTTTTGTTCATTTTACATTTTTAAGTAAATATTTCTAATATTTTTAAGCATTTATTACAACTCTTTTCTTTCTATGAAAGCATCATAGAACTGAAGTTTACCTTTAACCTCATCGATATCCAAGTTAATTTTTGGAATTCCAGTGAAAGCAAATCTAGTAGGCAGATACGAAGGATTATCACAGTTAATTTAAAAAAATTGTCTTGCTTGACTGAATCCATCTGTACTACTATCAGAGTCATTACTATCCAGGTCATATAGTAAACTTTCGCTACTATCATTTACAGATAATTCAGTTCCTGATTCCGAGTCACAGTTCGAATCACAAGAAATTAGCTCCATACGCTCTGAATTATCCATTATTTAAAAGTAAAAATATATTATTCAACTCTTACACCAATAAAATTATCAGGCTGTTAGTAGAATAAAACCAGAAGGCTATACACTGAAAAATAACAATTCGTCTTCTCATACAAAACATAGAAAAAAAAACCGCTTTTGAACCAATCGGAGTAGAAAATACAATAAACTGCAAACTATCATTTACTGGACATCTATACGAATAATTTGTTACTAAATTGGAAAAAATACTGCCGAAACAGTGCAAGCGAAATAGAAATCATATTGCCCGTACGCCGTACGGGCAAATCAGTAAAGGCCCGAAATCTGTGCCCGTACGGCGTATGGGCAAAACGGGGAAGGGGTTAATTTAACATTGCGTTTCATGTTTTTTATATTTCTTTAATTACGACATATATCAGATATTATATTGATCATTTACAACGAAAATGTAATAAATTTTTCTAAGGTATCATAAATGTATTTCTTTACTTGAGTGTATCTGGTGATGTGATAAATACCGGAAAAATTAGCAATATATTTATTCCCCATTAGAAATAAGCCTACCATAAAGCTAACTCTAATTAAACAAAATAAAGCTTTTTATTACGTTTTTGCTCTTTGATAAAGTAATTTCGCAAAATTAAAAAAAATATTTTCTATTTTTAATTTGAAATACATCCAAAAGTTATAACATATGGCATATCAGTTAAATGATTGACAAATTAAAAAATAACCAATTTATGTCTGTCTCGTAGGAAACAACCGTTATTTCTTTTAATGTCGTTTAAGGTTTTCTGTTTACTTCAGTAATTTTAAAATGTATTTATTTACTGTACTCGGTTAAAATGTCTCCACTTTTCTTTAAGCTTGAGAAAGTTTTTGATGAAAACATTTCATTCGCAGAAAGACATTTGTCGTAAAAGTGGGACAAGCTTTTTTCTTTTTAAGTAAAATAATTTAACTTTGTTTCGGGCGGAAAACAGTCGAAGGTTTGTATTGACACTATTTCTTAAAGTATTAAGTGTACTTCCAAACATTTATTATTAATTTTTGAAAAAGAAAGTAATGGATGATGATTTTAACTTTTCTAAATTTTATTAAAATGTTTTAAAAGATGATTACGAAGGATGCTTATTAATAAAATTATTATCATATCAAGAGGAGCTGGATTTATAATCGAGCACTATGGCCAGTTTTAAATGCAGGAGAGAGAATCATGCTAGAAACTATTAAGGATATATTTTATATAGTCTATCTAATAAACAAGAATTTATCCCCCATAACGGTGTTCATGACATCAGTATCAATAAAAAGTACTCCGTTTGTCTTACATATCTGTATACAATCCACCACACAGGGTAATGGCTGACTCTTTACCTTTCCTATGTACAAAATGTTGCTTTGAATGCAAGAGAAATGAAAAACGGTCATTTCAAACACATGTACAACATACTCTTTGGCTATATAATGGAGAGATAAATCTATACTCTGAGGAAAAAATTTCATACGTCACGTAACAACTTTTGTCGTCTATTAAATTATATATATATTTTAATTCATTGTATGATATGTCCCCAAACGTATCATTTCTAGATACCGATAAAAGTTAAAGGTAGGTTTTATTTTTCACACATTCATCCCGCCATTCATATATATATATATATATATATATATATATATATATATATATATATATATATATATATATATATATATATATATATATATCTATATATATATATATATATATATATATATATATATTATATATATATTATATATATATATATATATATATATATATATATATATATATATATATATATATGTATATATATATATATATATATATATATATGTTATATATATATGTATAATATATATATATATATATATATATATATGTATATATATATATATGTATATATATATGTATATATATATATATATATATGTATATATATATGTATATATATATATATATATATATATATATATATATATACATATATATATTATAATATATATGTGTGTGTGTGTGTGTGTTTGTGTATATATATATATATATATAGTATATATATATATATATTTATATATATATATATATATATATATTATATATATATATATATATATCATATTGAAAATTATTGCACAAAATTTATTTAAAATTCTTCCAACACTCGTTTTATTTTTCTTAAACTTAGCTTTTCGAGCTACCAAAATAAAAACAATGAAAAAATACATAAGACTGAATTACTAATTAAATTGAACTAGAGAAAAAACACTTCTCGGAGCACTCTAAAAGAAACACTTCTAGAGTAAATTTATAACTGCTACGTCTGATAGTTATTATTATACCTGTCAGACCTTTATCGCCCTTTCTATTTCAGTTGTTAATTCTCACAGTAAAATCCTTGGCAATTTTATGCCGTTGTATGCATTTATTCCGCCATGAATGTTTGAGCTACCTTAAAAAAACCCTAATTTCATTCTCACTCTAGGGTAAAATTTCCACGGAATTTCCTACTCCATCAGAGGGTTTTTTTTCTTTTTCTTTTTTTTTCGATTTTTTTCTCTTGCCTGTGTACGACGTATTTGTCAGTTCTTCAAATTAGAGACTGAAATGAAATAATTAATGTAATTTGTGTAACAGGGATTTGATTTCTTCCACATGAATGCGATAAAGTTGTGTTTCTGATTATTCCCTTAAAACTAGGAAACATTAATTATATCATGTGCAATTAGTGAAGAGAATCTTTTCACCGATTGCACACACATACACATACCAGTATATCTATATTTATATTTATATCTATATCTATATTTACTTACATATATATGTATGACATGGTCGAGTGTTAAGGCGAATGCAATAATTAGTTCTTAGTAAAAACATTTGTTTAATTTATTTGGAGTTTCCGTTTCACTCATGGCTTGCTCCATTTCCATTTATCCATGGCGAAGACACGCGTAAAGTGAGCTGACAGCTCCACGACCACGCACTAACTCTTCTTCTCGCTTTATTATTCATTAACTTCCTGTGAAATATCTCTGCGTCTTTTTCATTTATTTTATTATTATAAAAGAGTTCCCTTTTTAAAATCGTTTATAACTACCCCTTTTTTATTCCTGATATGTATGTGTTAGTGTGTGCATACTGATATATACAGACCACTTTTACATCATTTAACCTCTAGTGAAAAGTAATAAAGATTTGACTTTAATCAACTCTTAATAAAAAATTAGTTTAAAATGTATATATGTATATCGTCATATTTCCATTCAATATTATTGCATATATTTACTATAGAGAATGCGTATTGCAATAAAAACCGAATATGTTCAACAACATGTTATAACATTTTTATAAAATTTCAGCATAATATCTCTAAAATATTATGAGTTATGTGAGATATTTTTATTTATACGTTAGTAGGTACACATATACATAACCCAAGTCAAAATTATTCAAATTTCCTTACAGTTGGTCATCTTAGATATTTAACTCTTCAAAGTTAAGGTCTTTTTTCATGCACGTAAGAGATCAATCACAAAGATAAGTGCAGAACAAAATGGTGCAAAATTCGTAAACAGAAAATTTCACCTTTCACTGCTAATAATTTTTTATTTTTGGGAAATACATATATGTAAGTACATGCAGACACAAACAAAAAACCCATTGAGAAACATCGAAAACACATCGAAAGTAAATCATAAAAAAAATGATATTTTGTGAATGGTTGCCAATGAAGAATGCTGAATTAATTGGGAAAAATTCAATTTTCAAACAAAGCAATACAATAAGTTTAAATAAAATAAAATCGATTACAAAAAATTTACTATGAAAATGCACGACTGTCAACAATTTTTCTGATTTCTCCGTTAAAGCAATAATTTATCCATTTTTATTCCTTCTATAAATGATTTTATAATATCATTCGTAAGCCTCTAATAATCGTAATTTAGAAAAATATATCGATTTCTTATGAAGACAATATTATATTTATTTCAGTGTGAACTGTTTAAATTTTTTATAAAAAATCTTAGTAAATAAATTGATAAAAATTTTAAAATTAATTATGAAAAATTTGCTATGAAAATTCACGACTATCAATATTTTTTCTGATTTCTCGTTAAGGCAATAATTCATAATTTTTTATTTCTTCTATAAATGATTTTATAATATCATTCGTAAGCCTCTAATAATCGTAATTTAGAAAAATATATCGATTTCTTATGAAGACAATATTATATATATTTCAGTGTGAACTGTTTAAATTTTTTATAAAAAATCTTAGTAAATAAATTGATAAAAATTTTAAAATTAATTCTGAAAAATTTGCTATGAATATTCACGACTATCAATATTTTTTCTGATTTCTCGTTAAGGCAATAATTCATAATTTTTTATTTCTTCTATAAAGGATTTTATAATATCATTCGTAAGCCTCTAATAATCGTAATAAAAATATCGATTTCTTATGAAGACAATATCATATCAATGTCAGTGTGAACTGTTTTAAATTTTTTATAAAAAATCTTATTAAATAAATTGATAAAAATTTTAAAATTAAGTAGAAATTTGATTCCCAAAATAAAAGTGTCTATGTGGTAAACTCGATTTCAAAAATCGTTAAAAATATCGATTATAAAATCATAAAATTGATTTTTTTCAAAACTAAATAAAATAAAAATATATAAACCTTAGAAAAAAAAATTTCTAAATTTGGCTTCATTTAAAAAAAAAATTATTCGTGAAATGGAAAAAAATTAAATCTGATTTAATTTAAGTGAATCTAAATTATCGGAAAGGGAACCATATGCAGAATGAAAGATGTTGTTCCTGCCTCACTCGGTATAAAGAAATCGATTTCAGCTTAGCTTATACCTTTTAAGAGTAATATATCACTTCACAGTTTCTCCTTCGCAGTGTATTGAAAGCTTTAGAGGCAAAGTAACTCCTTTTTAAAACTAAAGACCTCATAAAACAATCCAAAGAGAGTTAAACCAACAGTCAAGCTCTCGAAATTTAAGAGAATTCTTTTTTACACTCACCCAAATAAACAAGCATGTTTATTTTTAGTCTGAGCAAAATTAAATAATTCTTGAAGAGAGAAAACTGTGAGTTGCTCAGCTTCATCAATCAACTTCCGTTGTAGGTGTCAAACTTTCCAGATTTTCAGCCCTACTTTTCGTTAATCATTAGTAGACGGAATGATTTTTTAGGAAAATTTAATTCAGTGACTAAAACTTGCTCTGAATGCAAAAGTTTGGTTAAGTAGAATCTTTTTTCCTTCGATTATTTAGATTAAATTATGAAATTATGAAATTAAATATATGAAATAGACTTAATTAAATTACTACTGAATGACTTCTCCACAGATTTACTTCTTATTGAAAATCTGAAGAATGATGATTCACTGCTTTTGATTTTATTCGTGGTTTCATTCTTATTTATGATAAATACATAAACTTTAATGCATTAATGGAATAAGCTTTGTTTCGAAAACTAAAAGATACAATATTTACTTTAGGGATAGTGAGATCAAAACCTACAGCTTTAAGCCGATTCTGAACAGCTGAGAAAAATCATATATCAAGTATATTTTTAAATGAAGGATTATTTCGGATCAAGTAAACTAAACTTATAAATATCATTTATGTTTACATTTTAGATTAGTATTTTATTATCGAAGGCAATGTGAGGGAGTGAGATAAAATCCAATGATTTTCAACACAAGACTTTATGAATATAGACACATGTATTCAAGCTTATTTAGAACCCTAGTGTACGCTTCACATAATTACAAAAAATAATAAATCTGTAAACTGATGTAGAGATATTTTACAAAAACCGAAGACGACCCCTTATGGAATATATTGTCAAATAGCTTCCAGTAACTTGGTAGTTCAATTGTACCGAAATAAATTTATAGTCGAAAGTCCTTATTACTAACCGAAAAAATTCTTAAGAGATTTCAAATCTAAAGTCAAGGGCAAATAGTCCACGACTCTTTCCTTTTCTTCCTCTTAATTTCTAAACTGACCACTGGGGCTACAGTTCAAGACTTCAGGAAATGGGGTCTAACCAAATAAAATTTTATAGTGTCTGTTAGTCTAGCTGAGAGCTGTCTCTATGTCGGGTAGTCCGTCACACCCTAGGTTTTGGATATGACTTCGCATGGGTAACGTACAATTAAGCATGCATGGAGACAAAACAACCAGAGCCGTAGATGTATAAAACTTAACAACGACTGATTTATTTAACAAAAAAAAAAAAAAAAAAAAAAACATTTTAAGAAACATTAACCATCTAAGCGGTTCTCACGTATAATTCCGCCAAACCGATGATGTCTTCAAAGCGGTTGTCACGTACAATTTTTGACCTCCAAAAACGTTCCGAAAATGGATGTAATGTACATTTCTGCCAGTGTTTGAGGTACGAGGGTCAGGTAGATTGTTTAAAAACTGCATCCCTCTTTGACTCATTTATTGAGGGATGCACCCCTATTCTCTGAGGCACAAAGACGCTGATAGCTTTTCACGGCTTTGTAAATCTCTATTTCGAAGTATTTCGTTTGCGGTAACAGTTGTATCTCTAATTGCACCACTTAAATATCATGAATAATTTCAATATCCGTGATGATATAAATAATTCTATTAAAGAATATTTTTTTGTACTTTTAGAATCCATTATTTCTTGTGGGATGATCTTCGAGACTTGATGAGCTTTATGTGTATTAAAAATTAACTATCTATAATATCTATTTATAGCCGGAAGTAAAGGGACAATAACGAGGGTGAGTTTATCATATTCCATTGTAGTCGAAAAGGGTGAAGTAAAAAATCATAGAACGCTTTGGACATTGACACAATAAACCTTTAGCGTATTTTTGGAGACTTTTTTTAATCGGCGTGTTCCACTCGGAGAGTTAAAGTGTATGCAGATGCAACCTATCATCCAGAGGTGACATCACTCTATATCAAACAACTCTCTCCGAGCTCAGCCCGGGAGTCCCTCCCGCTCCCTTCTTTTTTCAAACAGGAAACCTCGATTTTAACCCTGCATGTTAGATCAACACTCCCCCTCTTTAACCCTTGTTCTTGGGGTAGCTGAAATGCCCTTGGCGCCTGGACGAGTCGATCAAAGACAAATTCCTTTTCTCTGACGGTGCCTTGGAAAACGACACGCTTGGAACCTCCGTATGTCAAGAAAACTATTTGGGAATAATGTTGTCATTTTCAAGTGTTAAAAAGAACAAAAGTTCGCTTGACCACCGACAGAGACGGACGCAACACTTACGGTGTCCTGTCGGCCAGTTTAAGAAATTCTGAACAAAATGGGCATGTTCATTTCGGAGTCGGTTTTTTGGACATCTTTCTTAACCTCAGATATTTTCCCGTAGATTTTTCCACAGGTATTTTCTCTCATGTTCTCTTAGACTTTTCAGGGATTCTTTCATAGATTTTTCATGTTAGCTGATCTCTCAGTTTTTTCCGTCCTTACAATGAATTGGGAAACCATCCAACCAACGTTCTGATTATAAATATTTTTCTTCACTAAAATCGATGTCCTGTTTTATCTTACCAACTAGTCATTACTGTAAACCATCCGTCGTACACTCCTATTTTAAGACAAAGATATATATATATATATATATATATATATATATACATGTATGCATGTATGTATATATACATACATACATAAATATATACATACATACACACACATCTATATATATATATATATGTGTGTGTGTGTGTGTATAATTTGGCTGAGACTCATTCAAAATCACAACACAGTTTATTTCTGTTGAGATACATGAAATCCATACAACAGTCAAGCACTTTTACAACATCGTGTAATTAGACAATGTCATCCCGCACATACACTTTTCAAGTAGGGATTCCTCAGGTAAAAAGACTACGAATAATCACTAAGCACAACTGATGACGTGATAAAACATGTCCATGTTTAAAGAGAAAGCGATAACTATTGGCTAAAGTAGCATAGACAGAGGCTGATTTAAGTCTACAGCTTGTCTGGGGGGGAAATCAGAATTACAGCGCAAACCCCGAACGTACTTTATGAACAAAAGTTAAATTAATTTTAAATTAATATTAAAATACTTAAATAAGGGCATTTTAATATTACACACACACACACACACACACACACACACATATATATATATATATATATATATATATATATATATATATATATGTATATATATATATATATATATATATATATATATATATATATATATATGTACATTTTAGAACAAATGAAAAGGGACAAATAAATCTATTAACTACGATATCTTGCATATTGGTGAGAGAAGGGTTATGAAAGATTTCCTAACGAATGAAATACCTAAAATTCACTAATGATGATCAATTGAGGTACATTTGGGAATCACCCTCAAAGAAAAATAAAGTGTTGTTAAATGTGGTGAGCCAAGGGATCCATTCATCAATTATTTGGACCTCTAATATAAAAGTGGTGAATCTCTGTGTAAGTCATTACACAACTTCATATGTCTTGAAATTGACGTACCTGTAAAACTATTGAAAAAAGGAGAAATTAAAATTTTTTTCATTTGTTCAGTGTCTTAAATTTCCTGGTAAAGTTTCAGTCGGATAATCATGGCTGAGGTAAAGAAAGCTCCTAAATTTTCTTTGCTTTTATCCGGAATATAATTATAAGATTAAGCATTCAAACGTAAAAAGTACGAGTATTAAATACACAACATCTAAACACAGGAATTTAATTTGTATATTCCTCCTAAATTGCTTGTATACAGTAACCTCTATTCAAAACAATATCTCTATCTAGATATATCTCCATAGAGATTATTTTTTATAAGCCTTACAGAAATACACCGATATAAATTAAAACGAAATGTATACATTTGTGTATGCGTGTGTAATGCTCCGATAACTTAATTTGTATCTAATACAGAAAGAAACCCACTGAAACCCACATAATTTTAATATCCAAGGCATATACAAGTTAATGAACATTAGTAACCATGGTCAATGAAGATTTTAATTTTCTATAATATAAAACGATTTTTGAAGTATTTCATTTTAAAAGTCATTCTTAATAAAGTTACTTTTAAATTTACTAAGTTAGTAACGTTACTATTAAATTTACTATGTTAGTAATGTTACTTTTAAATTTACTCTTTTCATGGTATTGCTCCTACATTGAATGTATAAATAAACAGAGGTTTCTTTTGTACCTAGAAACTTTTAAAACTAAAAGGAATGGTATGACAGCAATGGCTCTTATCGCCATGCTGATGTACGTGTATAAACAAAAAGTCCCAAACAAAGTGTTTGTTATAATTTTTTTTACTATGAATAAATTCCTATACCAAATCAAGAAATAAACCTTAAAGATAATTTTCTTCACTAAATTTAGCTATATATGTGCATGTTAAAATTAAATCCGAATTTAAGAAAAGAAAGTAAAAAATTAGTTAATTTTTATCCCTCATTCTAGCCAGCAAATATATTTCTTTTATAGAATTATAGTCTCACCTAAATAAAATAATTCTTAGAAAGAAAAAGCTTTGACTTTCTGAGCTTCATCAATCACATTCTGAGGTAAGTGTCAAATTTTCCAGATTTTTTTTATACTACTTAGCTTTAATATTTACAACTAGCATATAACCCGTCATATGACGGGATCAGCAATTTTTTTAATTTTCCAGAATTGTAAAGTAACCTATGAGGTAGGTAAAAAATGGTTTGTTTTTTGGCTGAGAATTATCTGGAACAAGCTCAATAATTTGCTTATCTTTACCGACCGTATGTTCATTGCCAACTTTAATTTATCTCGTCATATTACGTGATGGACAACAGAGGTTTTAATATTGACAGTTATTATTTGGAGGTATACATGAATGATTTCCAAAATTTAGCTAATCGATTGCAAACCGTGTGGTTATATATAAAAAACAAACACACAAAAGAAAAACTTCTTAATTTTCTAAGATATGTAGCTTAAATGCTAGATATTTATTAGTCCGCGAAATAGACTCCTAGACTTATATGAAAAGAATTTGTTCTTAATACCGGTGATAAAATTGTCATTGCAACAAAAAATAATCCGTGATTAAATTTGAAATTATCACATGTGTTCGCAATCTATTATTTGAAGAAAATATAAAGGAAAATTATTTACGTAATATATAAGTTCAGTTATAAAACGTATGAAAATAATGCTTAGTTAAATTATTTATTTAAATGATTTAAAATAAGAAATGATTAAATGAAATGGTTAAAGAAATGGCGCCATAATGCTGGAAAAAAATGTTATTTTTACTTAATTACTATGTGATAAATTGATAAATTTAATTGCCTACTTCTAACCAGGTAATATAAGGTTTGAGATAATGGCATTAAACTCTCGAAAAGTTGGAAAGGGGTGGATTTCGATTGTTTTAAAGACTACAGTATTTTTTTGTAATAGGAAGCAAATTTATACCCATTTAGTTTAGATACGGATAAAAAGTCTAGGAGAAGATAAATTTTGCTCGCTTTGAATTTTGCTAACCCTAACCCATGAAGAATCCAATATGAATGCCTCTATCTATTGCAGGTCCAACTGCTTCAAAATTTCGAGAATAGACGGACAGATAATTTAGGATATTATTATATAAGGGATAATGAAAGATTAACGTTGGAAACTTTAGAGTTAATTTTAAGACTGAAAATATTTGGGAATAAAATACTGTAATAAATTAGAAGTCTGCTCTTTCTCGAATTAAATTTAGGTCAAGTAGAATTTAATCTATTCTTTACGAAATTTTTTAATTTCTAATAGAAAAAGGTTTAATGTCGTTATTTGTATGTATATTTAAAATGGCGTGAAGCTACTAATGGATATAAATATTATATAAAATTTATTCTACGTTATGGACGTGTTTTTGGATTTGTAT
>CM063505.1:140287791-140292791 GCA_032207245.1 Pardosa pseudoannulata
ATGTGAAGTGATGTACTAAAATGCACATTAGGACATTTAAGGAAAATGATCTTATAGTTTTTTAAATGATTTAGTACTGCATCTTTTTGAGTTTTATAAGTAATATTAAATCTGAGAAAATATATTTTTATAGTTTTAACATAGTATATAGTTTAAAATTATACTAGTGCAATATTGTAAAATTATCGTAAATTATATATTTCCAACTGGATAGATACTAAAGTATATTCATTTACTTCGTCTTAGTATGAGTAAAGTAAATTAGTTATAGAATGAATTATAATTATTTTAAAAGCATTGAGGCATTTTTATCATTTAAATAGCATTAATCGTATAAAAGGTTATTCCTTTTACAGCATGATAAAATAAATCATATTTCGTAAGAAATAATTTTAGTTCCAACTGTAAGCATTTTTATTTTTCTAACTATTTGTGCGCTATTTAGTGTATTAATAAAACTTCAATTTAATTTAATTTTTCAGTAATATATTTCGTATTTATAAAAAAATATTTATCTTAGTGTAAAAATATTGTACAATTATATGTAGTAATACATTTTAAAGGAAATTTTAAGGGAAAAAATTAAGTTGTGTTTAAGACAGCTTTTAACAGCTTAATTGGACACGTAATTTGTAGGTGGTAAGAATTTGAAATGATGTTACATTTTTCTAGTAGTAATTAGTTACATTTAAAACTTAGGATGAAATACATGTAATCTGTGACTAATTTAATTATCTCATAAATTAACTTTTGCGTAAAACATGGTTGAAATTGATCAAGCTCGTTAAAATAATTACCTCATCAAAGAATGCAAAGCATAATTTGTGATGCAATATTGCTTTTTCTGTGTCATTCTTGAATAAAAATTTAGATTTAAAAAAAATCTTATTATTCCTATTCAAAACTATCATAATGTTTAAAGAAAATTAAGATGATTTATTTTGAAATATTAAAAAAAATATTGAATTGAGAAGTACAGGGAAAGAAACATATTGCCACTGGACACTATGATAATATTAAAATAAAATTAACTGAAATGATTACTATAAAAAGAACCCTATACTTCTAAGGCTGGATTTGGAGTAACTGTTTGAGCAAACAGAACAATCTAAAAATAAATATTCTTAATGTTACTGATAATATGTGTGCTTAAATTTGTAATTTTAAGAATAAAACGAAGAAAAATATTTATTGTTAAAATAAAATTCTAAGCTTCTAGTACAGGGTCATTACAAGAGTTAGTAAATTACAGATGGTGTAGAAGAAATTTTTTAAATAAGTCTTATATAATACTAGATAGTTATGCCGTTGTTACTAAAGCTACTAGAAAATATCGCTTTTAACCCTTTCGATTCCATAACAGTCATCGATTGCCGAGACCTCTGGGTCTTAGAGCAGGCGAAGCCATGAAAAAATTTCCTTCTCCTTAGAGGCATGACTGCTAACAGTCAAGTGTGATGCTGATAACTGTGAACAGAGGGATCATTGTAAATATCCTTTGTTAGGAGATATATATCCCTGAGGTTTTCACAACACATTGAGAAACATTACTTTTTGGGTTGAATAAACCATTTCAATGCTGTTTTCTTGGATTTTGAACTATATTACTTAGATTGGCAGGTAAAAAAAAAAGATTGGGAGAAAGGAAAACATAGAAACTTTTTGCTATTGGGCTGGGAACCAAGTGACAATTGAAATTCTAGTGTGTGGATCTTAAAGAGTTCAATGTGCAAAATAAAATATGTTTGAAAGTGTTTCAAAGCTGTAAATATATGTAATTTAATATAGTAATAATATAAAAATTGTTTAGTTTGGTTTGGCTATTAGTTTACAGTCCCCCGTTTTGCTAATGAGTCAGCTAATTGTGGCTAATTAATTGACACTGAGTTAACAAATCGTCTCATGTTTTATGATGAATGAGCCTAAATATTACCTTTTAAACCTTCAGAAAATATCTAAGTCTTTTAAATCAACGGTCATGGGTTCGATTTCTTCAGCTGACTCGGATATTCTCTGGTTTTAAACCGGATTTAAGTAAAACATTTCTGTATCTGATAAAAACAAAACAAGAAAAAAGGTAGATTGCTTCCCTCATAGGAATAATTGTAAAGTACCATATTTATACACTTTGTAATAATTTTGTATATATTTTACTCTATTTCAAAGTAATAAATTAGTTTTGGAAAGCATAGTACAAAAGGATTAAAATATTTAGTTAATGAAATATTTTTAATAGAATGTCTTCTATTTCCAATGTTAATTAGTAGCTGAAATAAATATCAGTTACGTTAAATTAAAAATAATGTTATGACTAATCAGTAATTCATAATATTCCTGCAATAAAAAACAAAATATTTGTAATATTCGTAATTGAGTTTTCAGCATTCATTAAGTGTAACATGAAAGATTAACCACTCTTTTACTTAAGATATAAAAACGTGAAACGGAAATCAAATTTTATATATTAACCAAATTTTTTGTATATCTTAGAAAGCGGAATTTAAATATCAAATTAAAAATATTGTAAAAAAAATAATGGAGTGAAATAGTATAGAATAAATAACTTTTTGAACTGAAGGGATCGACAAATATCAAATTTAAAAATAAAACAGTCACCAGAAACCAATGAGTAAGAAAATAAGAAAGATAACATAGATATGTTTATTTATATACCCACCTAATGATCTAAATTTTAAAACTTAGTTCTACACTGCCAAAATCAACATAAAATGCCTTCTTAACTGTTTAGTAATATACATTATAAGCAAAATACATTCTGTTTCTTACTGAACTGTCAAAAAAAGTTTACTTTAAAAAATATTTACATCATTGCAAGAATTTCTTAGGAATGCGCTGGAAGTTCGACGACACATACTACCTCTAAATACGAGATTTTAACCTCATAAATCCTGAAAAATTTTCTTTTTTATTTAAGTTTTCGCGACTTGTAAATCCTTTTTATCCTAGACCAGTGAACTTTCGTTCCAATCACAACTCAGCACAATCTGGCTGCACTCCAGGTTAACTTAATGACGTAATAAATGGTGAGGCGGGGGGAAGGAGACAAAGGGACTCTTTACAGTCATAATTGTGATTCTAAATATACACTCAGTCGGCAGAGAGTGTCGAGCGCGACCAGACGTAACAACTGAACGAGTATAAAGATACAGAACCCATCAGCTGTTTGGAAATACGACACAAAGCAGGTATTGTCTTAGTTTATTCTAACGGCAGACGGAATTGCGTTTGAACTACTCGATTGAACTGTTTATTCTTCCGTTGGAGTTCGTATTAAATTAAAACAAGGATGTTTATTATACATATTTTAGAGACATTTGATTATTTCAAGTGTAATATATTAGATTTCGCTGTTGTTTGATGGTCATAAAGATAAATATTTTACATTCATTACTTTTATTTATGGTCATATTTACATATTAAATGTTTAGATATTTTACGTCGACATATAATAAACTATTAACCATTTGCACTTAAATATATTACACCGACAGAATTTTTATTTTGATTGCAGTTAGTAATTTTATTTGTTGAGAAGCATAATCTGAATTTAATTATATAATACATAAATTGTTACGATGACAGCTAGAAACTACACCTGAATGAGGGTAAGAACAAATCAGCTGTTTGAAAATACGATACAACACTGGCAATATCTTTTTTAACATCAATAAGAATTACTTTTCTACTTAGTCAACATAACTCATTCAAATTCTTCATTCTTTCATCATATTAAAATGTAGCGAGGAGTTTGCTTATATATATTTTAAGAGTTATTTGATGTTTTGGATAAATTGTTTAAGATTTTTCTTTGGTTTAGGGAGTATCGAGTGCAAACTGATGTTATTAAACTAAAGACAGATTTTATATGAAACTAACTTATTTATGAATACTTTGTATACATTAAAACTTTCAATCTTCTTACATGGATACACAACTAATAATTCGTTATTTACACATGAATTTAAGATACAATACAACATAAAGCAGTTCTTTTCTTAGTTTTCTCTATACCTGAAGGAATTGCATACGAAACTTTTTCAAGATCTTACTTATATCTTTTATATTTCTATTGAAATTATTATTAAAATGTAAAAAAAAATTATCATACATATTTTACGAGATATTTGATGGCTTTAGGGGTTTTTTTTAGTTTTAATTGTTGTTTACGGTCTTAAAGCTCGAGATGTTATACAGATCTACTTTATTTATGAATCATGTATACACACTAAATTTATGCAACTAAATTTCTTAGATATGTACAAAACTAATAATTCGTTATTTACACATGAATTTAAGATACAATACTACATAAAGCAGTTCTTTTCTTAGTTTTCTTTAACACCTGAAGGAATTGCATACGAAATTTTCACAAGATCTTACTCATATCGTTTATACTTCCATTGCAATTATTATTAAGATGTAAAAAGTTTGTCATACATATTTTACGAGATATTTCATGGCTTTAGGGGTTTGTTTTAATTTTCATTGTTGTTTACAGTCTTATAGCTAGAGATGTTATACAGGTCTACTTTATTTATGAATCATATATACACACTAAATTTATCCAACTAATTTATGAATTACTTGTATACATTAAATTTTCAATCCTCATACATGAATACACAACTAATCATTCATTATTTACACATAAATATACGATACAAACCATCATAAAGCAGCTATTTTCTTAGTTTTCTCTAACACCTGAGGAAATTGCACATGAAATTTTCACAAAATCTTACTCATATCGTTTATATTTCCATTGAAATTATTATTAAAATGTAAAAAAGTTTACCATATATATTTCACGAAATATTTGAGCTCTTTAGTGGTTTATTTTAGTTTTCACTGTTGTTTACGGTTGTAAAGCTAGAGATGTTATACAGAACTACTTTATTTATGAATCATATATACACACTAAATTTATGGAAGTAATTTATCAATCACTTGTATATATTAAATTTTTCAATCCCCATACA
>CM063505.1:140297791-140302791 GCA_032207245.1 Pardosa pseudoannulata
ATATATATATATATATATATATATATATATATATATGTAGGGTACATTGAAATGAATTAAATTTGAAAATATTTAACTAGGAAGCTCATTTTAATTCAGGAAAAATATAAGTTTAGGAAAGAGAGAATGTTAATTTAAATCCAAAACATCAACGGTAAGGAGTTTGATTGCTCTAAATATTTTACTAAAATATTTTAAAATATGTATTAAATGGATATTTAAAGGAAACCAATAAACAAATTTTGGAATATGTTAAAAACCATTTTATTTAAAAGTAAATTTTTGGACAATAAATTTATGTTCCTTTATAAATTATTCATAAATAAAAAAAATTTAACAATTGATGAAATGAATTGTTTAACATGCCCTACATAAAGGTAAAAGAAATTAAAAAATAAATTAGTAAGATTTATTTTGAATGGTGATCATTTCTGAATGTTAAATACTTTAAAATAATTACAAAACTGGTTTTTCATAGAATTAATTACGCTTAGAAAATACAAATTTATAATTAAGGTTTTTCTTTTTTAGAAATTATTTCATATATATGATAAATAAAATTTTATTTTATATGTAAAGTCAAAGTTGGTATAAAATATATGAAAATATGATGACATCGTCAATTTAGATTTTTCAAAATCATCTTGTTACTAAATAATTAATTGCAATCGTATTTTGTCTTAAATGTTTCCACAAAATATGCCTCTTATTTAGAATTTTATCACCATCTAAATTAAATCTTACTAAATTACTATTTTTTAAAATTCTATTACATTTAATAGAAAATATTTCTTTAATTTTAAGATACTTTTGGATTATTTAAAGATGATAAAATATCTTCCACCTATTTAAAATGATAATCTTATGAAGTTTACATTTGATTTAAACATTTATAATAAACACAGCTTATCCAAGTATAAAATGATCAAAACTATAATCGATAAAAATTTACAATCATAAATATAAATCTTTATTAAATAAAAATAATTTGATCTTAATAAAAATAATTTGAAGATATTTTTGACGTTGCATCAGCCTATTGATCTCTTGTTAAATTTAAACGATGATGTACTAATTTAATTATAATGCTCTATAAACTCTTGAAATAAGTAGAAATTAATAGTGGCAATATTTATCAAGAAATCTTAGAGGAAAATTTGAAGCTTAAATAATTATAATAATGATATAATCACAAATTTAAGCAGATAAATATTTAATTAATAAATTAAGTTATCTAGGATAAAATGCAAATTTTAGAATGCGATAAATAAATATACAAGAATGTATCCTGTATAATTGTTTTAGATTTGCGTAAATTTAATTGGTTTTATGTAATAATTCAACCTATATTTTGTGTGATAAATTAATATAAAAACATTACATAATGCAGTAAAATATCACAATAAGGTTTATTCACTGTAGTTTGATTTATTTGAAAAACTGTAATTACATCCGTGTAATGAACTTTCATTTCAAAAAGATATATAAATTAATTATGCTTAATATTACACTTATAAAAGTTTTGAAAATGTATCTTATTTTTAATGTTATTTTTAGAAATAAATTTTCATAATACAAATAAAAATTGAAAATTGTGAAAAAGGAAAACGTACCTAAATATAAATTCCTCTTAATGAGCTTATGTATAACTGTCATTAAAAGTTTTACTTACTAAAGTAAATTTTAATATACCTTTATCTATTACTCATAATATGCCCCAAAATTTTTTATTTTCAAAATTCTTAGCTAAAAAAAGGAGAAAGAAGATAAAACCTCGATTTTAAGTGTTAAATAAATTTCTACTATTTGTTAAGTAAAACACATAACATTTCTAGGATATCTATAACTATATACATTTTATGAGCTAATGTATTTAATGACATGTAATTATTATTGAGTATAGTGTTCCATGTGTAAAATTAATTACTCTGATTGCATATTTTTTTAAGAATTAAGTGTGACTTTAAAATGATATCGTCGTTACAGATAGACGAACAAACCCTTAACACTAGATTTACGGATGTTGATCCTATACCTATTTTTATTAAAGTAAGCCAATTTGACTCATACAAGAAAACTGAATTTTTTTGAAAAGAAAATAGTTCCATATTAATTTAAATAAAATATTTATTATCAAAATATTCATGGAATGCATTTTTTACAAATAAAATCTGGTTTTGAAACACATTTTCTGCAAATATTTCTCTTACATTTAGCACAATCGTTTCTACATCTGTTTCTTTTGAATGATAGTTGAACTTGACAATTGTTCCTTGCGTCAGTAGCATGAAGTTCTGTCATTGGAATGGAAGTGTTCTCGACTTCTTCTCTATATGTACTTTATACTATACTTTATATTTACTTTATACTATATTTATTACTATATTTATTTATTTTCATATACATTCTATGAGCCCAATTGGCTCACAACCGTAAAAATAGGTATACCACATTTGATAATGCGAAATGAAGGGGTCTGCGGGGAAGAGGAATGAAAGTTTTACATATATTTTATTACTTAATTAAAAAGCAACGTATATTTTTGAAAAGTGATACTAAAGTCATATATATATATATATATATATATATATATATATATATATATATATATATATATATATATATATATATATATTATATATATATATACATATATATATATATATATATATATATATATATATATATATATATATATATATATATATATATATATATATATATATATATATATATATATATATATATATATATATATATATATATATATATATATATATATATATATATATATATATATATATATATATATATATATATATATATATATATATATATATATATATATATATATATATATATATATATATATATATATATATATATATATATATATATATATATATATATATATATATATATATATATATATATATATAATGATCAAATTTTTAATGAGTCGAATTGGCTCAGTCCGTAAATCTAGTGTTAAGTATAAATGGCTTTAAAATATGACTATTATTTATAGAAAACAGTTTTAACTATCCTTTATGGAATAATTATTGTTTATATTTCTAGATTTTTATTTGTCTAAATAATTGTTTTATCTGAGTTTCTTATTTATATGTGTATGAAAGTTATATTAATTGATAAGTCTATGTTAATTGATATTTTAAATTTATGTGACACCGTTGGTAAAAATTTTAAAAGCTTTTCCATTTATAGAACCATAATGGAAGTATTGTACCAAGGACAACTATAATAAAAAGGGCAATTATGTATAAGTTAAAGTATTAATGGACGTCGAACACAATGATTAATTACAAAATTATTTGCTGTTTACCTGATTTTAAATATTGAAAATCGTAAAGTGAGATACTTCATGCCTTAATAAAATTAACGTCTAACACACCATTTTAGGTACAAATAAAATATAATTTTTACAATTCTTATAGTTTCCAGAACATATTTTTCTTTTCGGCGTAACTAGATGTTAATAATGAATACAGTTAACTAAATTTTCAAGCATCTTCTCTTATCTATAGTTTTGTCGTTTAAATCAATATTTTATGATTTATAACATCTTACGTTTAGTTTTACATTTGCGGTAGGTATATCAACTGAAATAACGAGAGATAGATTTACCTTTTATAGACCTTAAAATTACAGCATTGTGTCGCCGAACGATGGCCGATTGGTTAGGGTGCTGGCCTTCGGAACTGGAGTTCGTGGGTTCGAATCCCACTGAGGCATGGATGTTCGTAGCCGTTCGGAATCGGCGTTAAACTGTAGGTCCCGGTCTCATTAGCCCTCGTGTTGCAAAAAGTAGACCGTAGCACTCCAAACCAAACCAAAACAAACCAAACAGCATTGTGTCACACGTGATTTGAACTAAATCACTTATTATAAAGTCTATCTCTTTCAATGAATAACATCTATGGTGTTTAAGTGAAAGTGGACTATTAATCAGGACACGCTGTAATATTAACAAGTTTTCAAATTTCATACTTGTATTACTGTGTGCTGTCTGTCCACAATACCTTAGATTTAAGATATTCCTCAATCTATATACCCCAAGTATGACCCACCCTGTAATGGGATAAACAACTGTGACACAATTGTCAAAGATATGTTGAGTCACTTTCCTTTCTGGAACCGAGAAGACGAAATTAAACGTGTGGGTAACTTTTATTGCAAAGACAAATACTTCGAATTTATACCTTAAAGCCGCACATAAATATTTGTATTTGTTGTGTATATTCTTAAAAAACTGAAAATAGTAAGGTGTGTTACTTCATGTCTTAAGTAACTGTGACACCATTTTCAAAGATGCATAGAGGCATATTCCTTCCTAGAACCACGGAGACAAAATTAAACACGCGGCTAATGATTATAAAAATGACAAATACGTATGAGATGGAAGGTGAAGTGAATTTGTACCTTGAAGCCGAACACAAAGGGTTTTATAAATTTATCTTCACCACAATGGCTTTCAGATTAGTTTTTATTTCATTATCACGGTGTTCGCCGCGTTCCACGACAGGGAACGCCGGTACAAAAAATGCGCAAAAAAAATCGTTGACATTTGTCCAAGGTACTAAGACTTTAATTATACATTGTGAGAAAACAACGACTCGTAAAGGAGGAAAAAAAATTCTGTTAAATGACGTTTTATTTATAGTATGCATTCGTCATGATTCCACTTCTGGAAAGTTTGAGAATGTTATGTGACTGTTATCGGGAGATCTTCGTAAAGCTGTTTTGATGAAAACAGTTCGAGACAAGATGGTCGTGCTTCAGATACCAGGTACTAAACACATTTCTTGCGGTCTCAAAAAAAAGTTTCCCGGAAATAAAACAGAACAAGCTATTCTGTTTAATTACTTGATGAAATGGACAGATTAAGAAAAAATGCTGATTTTATCATTATTAATGAATTTTTTTAATTGATCCTTTGACTATCAATGGGTTCTTATTTCACTACTAGATAGTATCGTTGC
>CM063505.1:140310291-140320291 GCA_032207245.1 Pardosa pseudoannulata
GGAATCTCAAGTACATTACATTTGATAATAATATTTCATTTCGCTTATTTTGCTGCAATTTGAGCAAAAATAGCTGTAATCCATTAGCATTTCCTATATATATGAGAATATTGAAAATAATAGTTATTTCGTTGAAGAAAAAAAATCTATTTCTAACATTTTGATGATAATAACGAAATAAATTAAACAGAAAAAAAAGGTTTCCATTTTTTGCATATTTTTCTCGAATATATTCCACAAGCAAGGGGTTAAATATTATTTATTTTGAAGATATTATTGCTTCTTTATAGCAAATGATTTTTTTAAATATGGGAATGTAACTAATACTTATACACTACTGCGCTTGAAAATATTATTTGACGTAATTAATTTTTATAATTTGAACTTTACTTTTAATTTTAGTAAAATTAATTCCGAATTCATTCCAACAGTTTTCCAGTGTTCACATAAGGTTTTCGTTTACTTCCTTGTAATACAATAAAATTTAGTGGATGTGCTTCCTAGCGATACTTTTAATTCTACAGAATGTGATGAATGGTGATTGTAACTTAATAAACAATGTTACTGTTTTCTTATCAAAGACATTTTTTGATTTCTAGTTTAAATCTTCTAGATTTGTTTAAACCAAATGTGTAATTTTTTCCCATTAAAAACTTAGCCTTCCTTTTAAATAGATTTAGCTTTATTTTAAAAGTTTTTTGGATTTGTAGTAAAGTAAACAATAGAAACTTCTGTGACATAAAAAATGCCACTTAGGACTGTTAATGTAAAATATTAAACTACTTCCAATGAAAAGTTAAACATATTGGAAGAAAAAATAAATGCCTTATATCAACAATCAGTACTTCCTTATATGCAAAAATCTGTAATTTTGTATAAATTGTTCAATTTATTGTTTAATCAAATGTCGATGCAACAACTCTCATGGTCTTTATTTTATTTAATAATATTGTTATTTGTCATTTATTTTCTCTCTTTTTTTTTCAAATTTCTTAAACTTTCTATGCTCTTGTGTCATATAAAATCTAATTATTTAAATATAGTAGCCTTTAGGAGTGCTTTAGTATTTATTCCAAATTTTAAGAAATAATTTGCAATTTAAATATACTGGCCTTTAGGAGTGCTTTAGTATTTATTCCAAGTTTTAAGAAATGATTTGCAATTTAAATATAGTAGCTTTTAGGAGTGCTTTAGTATTTATTCCAAATTTTAAGAAATATAATTTGCAATTTAAATATAGTAGCCTTTAGGAGTGCTTTAGTATTTATTCCAAGTTTTAAGAAATAATTTGCAATTTAAATATAGTAGCCTTTAGGAGTGCTTTAGTATTTATTCCAAATTTTAAGAAATAATTTGCAATTTAAATATACTGGCCTTTAGGAGTGCTTTAGTATTTATTCCAAGTTTTAAGAAATAATGTTCAAAAATCTGTAATTTTCTATAAATTGTTCAATTTATTGTTTAATCAAATGGTGATGCGACAACTCCAATGATCTTTATTTTATTCAATAATATTGTTATCTGTCATTTATTTTCTTTTTTTTCAAATTCCCTAAATTTCTATGCTCTTGTGTCATATAACATTTAATTATTTAAATATAGTAGCCTTTAGGAGTGCTTTAGTATTTATTTCAAGTTTTAAGAAATAATTTTAATTAAATTAAATTTTCTTATTTGGGATTTTAATGCTATCAAATAGTCACCTTCTGCAGTTACTTTTTTCCTTTAGAAAGTGATACTTGCCAGCATTAAAAATAAAAGTAGATGTTAAGTTGTATACTTTAAAATTTTCCTCCTTATCACACTTAAGAAATTAAAAGAAAAGAAGATAAAATTATATAATCAATTTAGTAAATATAGTGTTTTTTGTGGATGCGTAGTTATAAATTGCAATTGTCTTATTGTTAATTTATGAAAATATCATTAAGCTGTTTAAATAATACATTAAATTCAAATATTCACCTCAATATGTTACTTATACATTGCTGGCAAAATTTTCTGACTATACAATAATCTCTCATTTTCGTGGTAATAATGATCAAAACATATATGAAAATATTTAGAGAACGGGCGTAATGTTTCATATCCTAAAAATATATGTGTGGTTTCAAGCAAATAAATGCTAGAAACCACACGCAAAATAAAAACACAATTAGAGCTATCAGGTTATCACTTTAAAAAGTTTTTGTGCGTATCTTGTTATAGAAAGTAGATTAGCAGAATGTTACTTTCTGTAGAATCCCCAGAGGGTTATCTATAATTAGTTGTACCCTCAATTAGCAATAGCAGGAGCAACGGTACGATGCTAGTGTGTAGGAGGTACTCTAGATTTATTCTCTGACACCGAGAGGGAGGCGGGGGATTAACAATGTGGGATTCAACGAAACAAAAGGATTCGTCCGACATTAATCATTACACACATGCTCCATCACACGTTCGTCATTTGTAACCAGTTGGATTTCAGCCATACTAAAGGAGTCACTGAGACTATGGAAAAGAAAGAAAAGTAAATTGTTGGATTTATCGCTGGCGGTCTATCATTCCAAAAAGAAGAAAAGAAAATACAAATGAAGTTGAATCACGATAGCAGGTGTTGCGCACACTGAAAGATCCACCGCTGTATTGCAATTCTTAAAGATATTAAATTAAAGATACCCCATAGATCTTTAAATATTCAGAATCGCCAAAACTTTTTGATATAATTAATATTATAATTTAATATAATTAATATATTTCATACGAATTTATTAATCCAAAGCATTGAAAACGGTCGTAAATGAATCAACATACATGTAGATTCAGGAAAGGAGAGTAAATTGTAGGATAAATTACTGGAAGCCTATGATTTCAAAATGCAAATAGGAATAAACAAGATAGCATGTGTTGCACATTTAGTAAAAATCAACACTAGGTTGTAGACTTCAAGAATGTAATTAGAAAATGTTCCAGCAATTTTTCAGTAATTCAAAATTATTTGAAATCTAATTCCTCCTACGATCCTGTATAATTTATTTGCACAGAAACAAAGTGTATAATCATAAAGGAATCATAATATAAGTATATATAAATAAAATGCAAATTGTTAGATATGCTGCTGTAGACTATGCTTCCAGGAAAAAAATCTCAATAAAGAGGTATCATGAGTAAGGTATTGTGCAAAGTAAGAACATTGTAGTTTTATGTTTCACAGAAGCTTGAATATAAATATGTCACGACAAGTTTTTATTTACTTAGCATTGGTCAAAATGTAATGCATCCTTGAAAATAAAAAAGTAATTTAAAAGCCTATAGGACAACCCAAGCACAGAAATGAGTCGATATACATATAGAAACAAGAAACAAAAGTAAATTGCTGGATTTATCTGTTCAGTGACTCTCGGAAATTTTAATTAAATGCTATGATGACAAAATTTTAACGATTCAAAATATAATGATTCAGAGAAGGAAACTGAATTTAATATCTATACACAAATGAAACATACATAAGAGAATATATATTAATATTTACACAAGTATGAGATTATATATTACATAGGAAAATAAATATTTTATGTGAAAATCATTCTATGACGGATATATTTAACAATTTTTGAATAAATGCGTAAAAGCATATTTTTATTTCATATGTAAAAGCACATCCTCCAATAAAAACCACTAAACACCTTGGTTGATCACTCCACCCTCAAAGAGATTTACGGCTTCAGGCCTTAGAATTGGGGTTGTTAGCTTCAAAATATCCTGCATAATATAGATAGGCATGTGTATCTGATATATTGTGCAGAAATGGTGAGCATGTTTGACTCTGAATACATTAACTTTTTATAAAACAGTACGAAACTTTAATTTTTCGGTTTTTTTTTTGAAAATGACTGTAATAATATTTTTTGTTTAAATTTTATATGTCTGCCAAATCACACTTCTTATATATAAAATATAATTACATGAATTACTTCTAAATTTTTAGAGGTACAGAGAAATTATTCCATACCAGTTTTCTCAGTAGACGGAATATAACTAATCGTGAACAAATATGTTCATATCTTTAGTCTGAAGCTTATTTTAACCTTTTTACAGTCCATTGTTCCCAAAAGGGAACATAATATTAATAAAATTATTTAAAATTAAATTTCATCAATATTGATACAAAAAAATTAGCAAATGTAGTAAGAGGACTACTCAATTTTTTAAAATAAAAGCTATATTTCTATGATTAATAAAAAAATGTATAAAAAATCATAAAAATGACCCTTTTCATCATTTTCTATAGAGCACATATTAAAAATTCACATAAATGTAAAAAAAAACATCTAATGCTTCTAAAATCCGATTGGTATCCTTAAAACAACTTTAATTTATTTAAAAAATATGAAATTCGACATTAATAATCAGAAACGTACCTGGAATAATTTATTAATTATTGATGTTCCCAATTGGGAACAATGGACTGTTGTCGCTATATGTTGCCGCTATACTTGACGAAATAATTTCCTCTACGGAGAGCATTTCTTGAAAGGGGTAGGAAATGAAGCTGAATTCCCTAATTTTATGAAAGAGCATTTCAATTCTATTAGCAGTCTAGTACGTTCGCTTCTGAGATATTATTTTGAAAAGTGTTAAGTGTATTTTGTCTGTGAATTACAAGTTACAACCGCTCTTCTAAGAATTGCACAACGGAAAGTTAGGCCTCAACCTGGACTCAAAGTTTACCGCCCTATATCACAGAGAAAAAATGATGGCCATTTTCTTGTACAAACACAAGGTAGACGTGCATAGTGCACATTAAATGCAAGATTAGCTTGCAATGTGTGCAAGAAAAAATGGCATCTCCATTGATTTCCAATATATCATGGCAAAAAGGTATAAACTCATGTGTTTGATATTTGTTTAAGAAAATGTTGTTTTCATTTAAATTTATAATTTTTAAACTTTATTGATATCTGTCCTTAAATTTAAAAATAAATTTTTAAATGAATTCTAATTATTTTTCTTATTTAATATTTAATATATACATCATTATACTCAATTTGTGAATCCAGTATATAGTCAGAATTGGCCAATGTTCCCAATTGAGAACATCATGGAAATCGTAAAAGAAAATTTTTTCCACAATAAAATGACTAACATACCTTAACTGAAGCATTAGAAGGCAAGATATGCAAAAATAAAATTAAAAATATATCTTGATCTGAATTCGGCCTGTAAAAGGTTAAAATGAAAGATATAGTAAAATATAATACATATGAATTTCATAATAGAAATTCAAACTGCGGCATCGAAATAGTTTCAGTAATTAATATTTGGAGTTGACACAAATTAAAGATACACAAATTCTTAATTATTTACATTGTTCTTTACAAATTATTTATTCAATATTTTAGCCTGTGTTTACCGGTTTTAAAAGTATTGAATCCATGGATGCATATTTTAAGATATTGCTACTACAATGTTTATATATTTTCTTTTAGTCTTCTTTGAAACAAATATCTAAGAGTCAAGCTACTAATTACTTGTATAATAGTAAAAAAAACATTACCGTTCCAATTCCCTTTGTAAAGAGAAAATAAAGAGGTGTCTTTCAATTACATTGTCATTAGGGATGAAACTAAACATATTTGCTTTGGAATAATCAATATAATGTTGCCGATAAAGATTTTTTAAAGAACCTGAGTACTAGTAAAAAAATACCATTTTAAATTGTCATTTTATTTGAAATGCAGAACGAAACAGAGGTAAAACGTTTCCATTCTTTTTCACTTTAAAAATACATCAATTATCCGACAGTCTTTAGAAAGCGCGTGACACATCAGATAAATTTAACTTTTTTGTATGATTTTACTGATTTGGTGAAATGCATTTTAGTAAAATGTGTTATTTTGCTCAGAATTGAAAAAAAAATCTTAAATAGTAGTTTGATACAGGTTTTATTTAGCGTGAGTAAATGGGATTCTCACTGAAAAAGGATACTTTTAATGGCAGAACTTAGCAGATGCCTGAATACAGCAAAATTTCTCATTCCAATTACTTTTGTAAAGGAGAACTTAAAGAGGTGACTTTCAATTATATCGTCATTAGGAATAAAACTAACTATATTTGCGTTGTAGTAATCAATAGAACTGATTGTATAATATAGTTTTTCCTCTTACGAAACTTCGTAAATGTAAGAAAATATCCATTTAAACTTCCGTTTGGATTCAAAATGCAGAATGCAGAATTCAACAGAAGTAAAATGCCAATCATCTTTTACATTAAAAAAAGAAGACATTCATTTATCTTAGTGTCTTCATAAAGCTAAGGCTATGTTACAAAAATTTTACGTTAAATAAGATTCTATATATACTTGTTAAAATGCATTATGTAACCTTTTGCTACGTCAAGAAAAATCTACTAATACTTAGCTAAAACCTCGATAAAAATTCCATTTTGTGTACTTAGAGGATTAATCAATTCTTACTAAAAAGTGAACATTTTGATAAAAAAATTTTGAAGCTATCTGATACTGTAAAACTTCTTTTGTAAAGTGAAATTAAATAGATATATTTGATATATCTCGGATCTATATTTATCACAGTTGTAACTAAAAAGATATAAATGTATTTCCTTTGAGTTAGTCAATATGATTATTCCTATGCATAATGTTTTTCAAGAGTGAAAATAAGAAAAAATATTGAAATCTTTTTAGTTGCTATTGGATTCGAAATTCAAAATTGCAAAATACTTCTACTTTCTTTCACTTTGAAGATGCTTCGGTTTTTAGATTTATCATCACACTTTATATAATCTTTAGTCTTTTATAAGGTTTTAGATTTCTATACAGAAATACATTCGTCAAAAGAAGTATTATTTTGATTAGAACTTGGGAAAGTATCACTACTTTAATAATAATTTGACTGGTTTTATTTTTTTAGTAGAGGCTGTTCACCTCTATGTATTGGAAAGTGAATTTGTTCACTTTAAAAGTGCGAGAGTGCAGCTATGTTTGACATAAGGTTTGCGAAACTGATTTGCTCGCCGCACTCACACGTTGTGGGTTGAATGCCCAAGTTTTTTTCGCGACTCCAGGAAGCGTGTGATGTGGCCAGTGAAAATAATTGCACTTAAACTTCACCAAGTTTTGGAGAATTATGATTGGTCTCCAGGAGGCGATTCAGGACCATCCTTGCAGTCCCGGTCCTTCGGGGCAGAGTCGGGAAAGGACGCATTGTAAAAAGGACAATGGAACAACGAACACATCAGCACAGGATAATGGAAAAAGTATAAGGTTGCCTGAGAGAAAGAAGGAAGGAAAATAATGCAGCGTTCTCTTGGACATTGGCTCTTTTTTTTTGAGGCGTAGTACGTGGAGTGCTTCTTTTACTTTTTAATTTTTTATATATTTTTTAGTATATTTTCTTGTCGTTTGTTCTAATTGTGAACATTGTAATATAGATCAGTGGTATTATACTATAATTAAAAGCAATATAAAGCAACTTTGGGTTATCAATATCTTTGAAATAATAATGCAATGTACTACACCACAACAAAAAGTACACCTGGTTTCAGGTTTATCATAATACTTTAAATAAATCTTAATCTTTTACAAGATTTTAAATATTTGTAGAGAAATATGTGTCTAAAAAGAGGTATTATATTCATTAGAACTCGGAAACATTAGCATTACTTAAATAATAATTTGACTGGTTTCATTTTTTTAGTAGAGACTGTTCGCCTCTGTGTACTGGAAAGTGAATTATTTGTCAGTGAAATTTTACACCTGTCTAAATATGTAATACATAATATTTCCCACTTTGAAAGCCTTTATAAATACATAGTACTTTATTGTAATGAGTTAATCATATAGGTTACTTACATATTCCTGGAGTAAAAACCGAACACTGGCAGAATGGTTAAAGTGTTGCTGTTCCGAACGAGTTTGTAGATTCCAATCCCACTGCTAACATGGATTATGTTCGTATCCTTTGGAATTAGACTTTAAGATGTAAGTTCCGGTTTCATTACCTATAGTGTGCCAAAAGGTAGACTGCAGCACACCAAAATACAGAATAAAGTTAAAATAAAGAAAGTCTTCTAAGCTTAATCATTCTAAATGTGTGTATCTATATTGGTAATTAATTTGTGCATATTGATAAAGTTCTTAAAATGAGATTATTAGGAAAATCTAGAATTTCTTTTAATGGAAACAAACTAACTTTAATTTAAAACAAAATGTATTTAGTCTTTTTTAAAGTAAAGAAAAGCATACGTGAATAATATTTTTATCTATTTTATAATTTTTATCACATATTTCCGGAACGAAAAGTTATTTTAAGATAAGAAAATATTTTTCAAAACATATAATAAAGGGTTAAAAGTAAAATGTAATACAACTAAACTTAACTGTTGTCTATAATATTAAGAATACGTATGAACATAAAAAAATCTATTGAAAACTATTTATGTTACAACTTTTAAGAAGACATCTTCATCCGAAAGTGTGTACCTAAAACAATGTATCAAAACATATTTATTTTACTCTCTAATTCAAACTTAAACTCTAATTTAAATTTCAGTAAAATTGGCAAAGAATATTTTATCTATGTAGTAATTACATAAAATTATTTTAATATAACACAAAAAGGTGACCTGAATTTAACCATTTATAACTACTTTCGTTATTTCGACATAAAATTTTAAAAAATCATTTCAACTTGTTGAGAGAACTGCTCTATTATAGAGAAACGCAGCATCTTAACCTGTTGCAAATAATCAGTAAAATGGAGGAAATTAACAGCTGAAATGTAGTGAAATGCAGGACATTCTTTATTAATGATATAAATATCATTAATAAAGATGTATTAAGGTAAATTCTTTTAGTTCTACAGTCGGCCAGTATACGTATGCAGTATAAAATATACTTATTTTACATTACCGAATATATTTTTAAATATATTGTATATTTGTATAAATTTTTAAGGTATATTTTATTATGATTACTAGACAGCGAAAATAATGTTTTAATATAGTGTACTGCTCTTAATAATAAAGGATTTAAACAATCTAATTATAGAGAAAAATTATGTCATATCTTTGAGATTATTATCTCATAAAAACTGTTTCTGAGCAATTCTCCATTAGTGTGTCATTAGAAATCAATTTGTAGATGTGGTCATTAGAGATCTATATGACTTAGTTGAACACTAAAGACCAAGCAATGATAAATGCTTAGGACTATTTCCTTCGTTCAGAAAAAGAATAAGATATGTCTTTGAAGATAAAGCAATTTAATAAAGACTTGGCAAGAATGTTCTCTGATAACTGTCATTGTTAGCAATAATTAACATTTTCTTTTATCTATCATTGCACATTCTGGTAGTTCTAAATGATCTTTATCACCTATATCTTCTTTATTGTCTATATAGCAGTTTTTATGTCTGGCATTTCTTTCGGGTGAATTTAATATCTTATTTCTACCGATTGAATCTTTAGAAAAATAGCTTCATTGGTTGTCATCAGCACCAATTCAGACTTAATATTAATTCTGCGAAGTACTTTAAAACTTCTAGATAATTTTAAAGGTTCTTTTTAAAGATCTTGAAATATAGAGACGTTTATAAAGTATTGTTGTAATTTAAAAATGTAGTAAGTGATTATTTTGAAAAATGGTTATCAAATACTTGTATTGTATGTTAATAGAAATTTAAAGAATTATTAACTACAATTTAGTATTTATTGACTATCTGAAAATACACAAGAGCATAAATATCCCAATTGTTAATAAAGCAAAACAACTAGCTGGATTAATACTTTTTTAATATACTGCACATTTACAGTTTGATGTACTTTGTATACATACACAATAATGGAAAACATAATTCAATAGATTATCATAAACATTTATCTAATAAAGAATGGAGTATCCATTATTCTGAGAATATTAAACTTTTAATGTAGTGGGGAAGTTTTATTATGTTCTGAGCATTTATCTATTTGTGTTAATACAGTAATATTTCAACAGTTTATCCAT
>CM063505.1:140325291-140342791 GCA_032207245.1 Pardosa pseudoannulata
TCTATTAAAAATCTCTATATTCGTTTGCAGATTTACTTAAACACACACATAATTATATATATATATATATATATATATATATATATATATATATATATATATATATATATATATATATATATATATATATATATATATATATATATATATATATATATATATATATATATACATATATATATATATATATATATATATATATATATATATATATATTATATATATATATATATATATATATATATATACATATATATATATATATATATATATATATATATATATATATATATATATATATATATATATATATATACATATATATATATATATATATATATATATATATATATATATATACATATATATACATATACATATATATATACATATATATATATATATATATATATATATATATATATATATATATATATATATATATATACATATGTATCCACATACTATTTAAATTCTTACTGCATGAATGATTAAAACAATCAGTGGATTGATTAAAAAAAGCTATGTTTGGTGATAAACGGAAAATAAAAGTTATTATTAATTTTTATTTTATCATTAATGGGGATAATTAATTGTTATTCCGATCATTTTTAACGATTGACCTAAATTGTTCCATAAAATAAGAAAAGTGGAACTGTAAAACACATTCCTCATTCCAAGAGAAGCAAAAATCCTTCGCATCTCACGCAATCGGAATTGACTACACAGGTCAAATGGTGGCAACGTAAAAATTTCTCACCGCAAAAGAAGAAAAGATGGGAAATAACAGTGGCAACGATCCGTCAAGCTCGTTTTCTTCCAGGGCGCAAGTTGCGTGACATAGGAAAAAAAATTGTAAACTTTGGCAGCGGTGTTCGAAGTGACTCACTGGGATACTTATGATTTGGTTACATTAGCACTATTCTTTAAGAGTTCACCTCAGCTCAGTGACATAACAGCTGTTACTCTACATTCACAGTGAAAAGAAACTGCTAGAGTTGAAGTGATGAAGGATGCAAAACAAAAAATAAAGTACGATATTTGAAGGAAAAATATTATCATTTTGTCGTGATACAGATACATAAATTAAAAGGGAAATAAATAAATAATGTTTGCTTTTCCATAGGTGATTCAGTTTTTGTTTACTAATAAACAACTCTGTAAATAATTAGATAAAATCATATATTGCAGAAGAAGATAAGTATATAAAAAAGTATAGTACTTAAGAGAAATGAAGAATTTTGTCATGATACTGATGAAAAAATATAGGTAATAGGTATTGATAACAAGATAAGTATAAATAAATTTTTTGAATCATATTCTTTACAATGCATGATGCATGATATATATATATATACAAATATATACATATAAATACATATATATATATACATACATATACATATATATATGTGTATATATATATATATATATATATATATATATATATATATATATATATATATATATATATTATATATATATATATATATATATATATATATATATATATATATATATATATATATATATATATATATATATATATATATATATATATATATATATATATATATATATATATATATGTATATATATATATATATATATATATATATATATATATATATATATATATATATATATATATATATATATATATATATATATATATATATATATATATATATATATATATATATATATATATATGTATATACATATATATATATATATATATATATATGTAATATATATATGTATATATATATATATATATATGTGTGTGTATATATATATATATATATATATATATATATATATATATATATATATATATATATATATATGTATATATATATATATATATATATATATATATATATATATATATATATATATATATGTATATATATATATATATATATATATATATATATATATATATATTATGTATATATAATATATATATATATATATATATATATATATATATATATATATATATATATATATATAATATATATATATATCTATATATAATATATATATATATATATATATATATATATATATATATATATATATACTATATATATTATATATATATATAAATATATATATATATATATATATATACTGATATTTTAACTCTAGAGCATTTAACTTAATTACAATTATATTCTAAAAGAAATTTCTGGCATTTGTATCACTAAAATTGTAAATGTTGGTGAAATGGCTTTGTTTTTCTTTTGACTGTGGCAACCTATAAATTCTCGAGTACCACAATTAATAATTGATTACCCCAGCTGTTCTTCACATAATTCCTTTACTTATATAAGTTTCTATCCTCCCGTCATTATGTGATTAATATTAACTCTCTCAGCTTGTTCACTTGTGTCCCCTCACCATTACATACCCAAATGTTAAACTTTTGGTAACAGAGCGTTGTTTATAGACTTATACATACATAAACACATGCGCATTTATATATCCACGCTAGTAATTTTAAACTCTTCATATTTCCGGGCTAACTCATTTTTTCTCTTTGGATCATTTAGAATCCGTCAAACTACCACTATCTGAAACAGTAATGAAAGCGAAACAATTACCACTTTTAACTACAGCTACTGCAGATAAATGAGTTATCAAAGAAACCTTTACTTTCTTGACTACTGAAATAACTGATGATGCTTCCAGCTGGCACATCTCCATCCACTCATCATCAACTAGTTTGAAAACCATTGGCTGTTAAACATATCCTTGTTTCTAATAGGTACAATATGACTTCTTAAAATAATTTATAATTAAGTCCATTCTAATAGGTACAATATGACTTCTTAAAATAATTTATAATTAAGACCAGCTCTAGTGTGTCTGCAGCCTAATAATTGTTACTGAATATTATCTAAGACTAAAGGTTTGAGAAATTGTCTACCCACTATGTTCTAAAATTACCTACTATAACTTAATCTTTATATTAAAGATTTTACTTTAGTTTTGGGTTTGGTTTGGAGTGCTACGGTCTACTTTTTTGCAACACGAGGGCTAATGAGACCGGGACCTACAGCTTAAAACCGATTCTGAACGGCTACGAACATCCATGCCACTGTGGGATTCGAACCCACGAACTCCGGTAGCGAAGGCCAGCACACTAACCAATCGGCCATCGTTCGGCGATTTTACTTTAGTATCAAGATATATTTTTCTTTACGATATATTTTACATTTACTTTAGTATACATACTATGCTTAATTTAATATATACTAGCTTATATACTAAATTAAGCATAGTCTAAATAAACTAATATATTATAGTTAATTTTTTATTATAACTCTTTAAGGTTTTTTTTCTAAATATATATATTACATTCTCAAGGAAAAAAAAAGAGTCTTTGGTTTTAAAAATAATAAGAAGAATAAATTCATTTTCTCTATGTTTAAACAGCTTAATACTATTTACCCGTCGTAAATTTAATCAAACGCAACCTTATATTTAACGTTCTATAAAATAAAAGTTTATTTATCTACAAAAACTTTATTGAATGTTAAATGTTTAATTTTTATTTATTTGTGTTACGAGAATTCTTCTGGAATTAGGTGAAAATTTTTAAACTATTACAGACTCAATAGTTTATTTATATAGGTTTTAGATATATAGATTATATCGATATTTTTATCAACACTTGATCGTTTTATTTTTATTTATTTTATTTTATTTATTTATTGTTTTAAGAAATGTTCAGAAGTTTTAAAAATTGAAGTTGTGCAATGAATAATCTAAAACTTATATTTAAAATGGAAATTTATCTTTTATTTCTGTGGTTCAAAATTTTACTACCAAGAATTTTATTGGTTAAATTAAATTAAATTAATTAATTAAAAGAATTCAATAACGAATGTATGACATGTTTTTTGTATATTTCATTATTAAAAATAATCTAGATTGATTTGCAATTTTAAAAATTTATACTATCATAGGGAAAAATGCAAAATATTGTGCAAAGTAAAACGTATATAACACAATAAGTGATATTTTGATACATAAAACAGAAAAAAGAAAGGCAAATAAACATTCATTAGGAATAGGAGTAATTTAAATAACTATTTTCTAGTGTATATAAAATATTATTGAAATTGTTAATTTTGTTAGAAAAATAATAACAAGATGCTTCCCTTTTATATCAAAATTTTGACAGAAAAATAATTTTAAAAACTGAAATATTTTGAATATATTTTAAATTATTTGACAATATTTTGAATATTTGAATATATTTTGAATTATTTTAATATATTTTGAATACTGTAATATATTTTGAATTATTTGAATATATATTGAATAATTTAATATATTTTGAATCTGAATATATTTTAATATATTTTGAGAATTAAAAAGAACATAAATAATATCAATAAAGAAGTTGTGAGATTTTTTGCACTGTTCGTTATTAAAAATAATATAGCTATATCATCAATTTTAAAAATTATATAAAAGAAAAAATGTAAAATATTGTGAAAAGTTCGACTATAACACAGTGACACATTGATATATAATAAACAGAAAGAAGAAAGACAAACATTCAGTAGGAATTCCAGCAATTTAAATAACTATTTTCTAATGTATATAACTTAATATTGAAATTGGTCATTTTGTAAGAAATAAATTACAATAATAATATTCTCCCTCTTTAATCAAAATTAAAACTGAGAAATGATTTAAAAAAACTTAAATAATTTGAATATATTTTTAATTATTTTAATATATTTTGAATACTTCAATTTATTTTGATTTATTTGAATATATTTTGAGAATTAAAAAGAACTTTAAATAATTTCAATAAAGAAGGTATGACATTTTTTTGCACATTTCATTATTAAAAATAATAAAGCTATATCATCAATTTTATAAACTATATATAATAAAAAAAATGTAAAATATTGTGGTAGGTAAGACAACTATAACACAGGGATACATTAATATATAAAAAACAGAAAGAAAAAAGACAAATAAACAAACATTAGGGATTCCAATAATTAAAATAATTATTTTCCGATATATATAACATAATATTGAAAATGGTCCTTTGTGATAAATAAAATGTAATATTAATATTCTCCATTTTTTATCAAAATTAAGACCAATAAATAATTTTAAAAAAACTTAAATAATCTGAAAATATTATTTTATTATTTGAATATATTTTGAATATTTGAATATATATTGATTTATTTGACTTAAAGAACTAAAAAGAACCTAAATAATTCCAATAAAGAAGGTATGGCATTTTTTACACACTTCATTATTAAAAATTATATAGCTATACATTCAATTTTAAAATTTATTTATAATCATAAGAAAAAAATTTTACTATTGTGCAAAGTATAATGATTACATCACAGTGACAATTTGATATAAAAAATACAAAGTAAAAAGACAAATACACATTCATTCAGAATTCCAACAATTTAAATAAGTATTTTCCAATATATATAATATAATATTGAAAATGGTCATTTTGTTAGAAATAAATTATAGAAATACTATTCGTCACTTATTATCAAAATTAAAACCGAGAAAGTATTCAAAAAATTTAAATAATTTTAATACATTTTTAATTATTTGAATATATTTTGAATATTTGAATTTATTTTGATTTATTTCAATAAATTTTGAGAATTAAAAAGAATTTAAATAATTTCAATAAAGAAGGTATGACATTTTTTTCATATTTCATTATTAAAAATAATATAGCTATATCAACAATTTTATAAATTATATATAATAAGAGAAAATGTAAAATATTGTGAAAGGTAAGATGACTATAACACAGTCACACATTGATATATAAAAAACAGAAAAACAAAAGACAAATAAACAATCATTAGGAATTCCAATAATTTAAATAATTATTTTCTGATATATATAATATAATATTGTAAATGGTACTTTTGTTAGAAATAAAATATAATAATAATATTCTAACTTTTTTTATCAAAATTAAGATCAACAAATAATTTTAAAAAAAACTTAAATTATCTCAATATATTTTTTATTATTTGAATATATTTTGAATATTTGAATATATTTTGATTTATTTGACTTAAAGAACTAAAAAGAACCTAAATAATTTCGATAAAGAAGGTATGGCATTTTTTGCACACTTCATTATTAAAAATTATATAGCTATACCTTCAATTTTAAAAATTATTTATAATTATAAGAAAGAAAATGTTTAATATTGTGCAAAGTATGACGATTATATCATAGTGACACTTTGATATATAAAAATACACAGAAAACAGGCAAATACACATTCATTAGGAATTCCAACAATTTAAATAAGTATTTTCCAATATATATAACATAATATAGAAATTGGTCATTCTGTTAGAAATAAAATATTATCATAAGATGCTTCCTGTTTTATCTATATTAAGGCTGACAAAATATTTTAATGAACTTAAATAATTTGAATATATTTTTGAATTTTTGAATATATTTTGAATTTCTGGTTATGTTTTGAATTTGAATATATTTTAATATATTTTGAGAATTAAAAAATATTTAACTAATTTCAATAAAGAAGGTATGACATATTTTTCACATTTCATTATCAAAAATAATATAGCTTTCTCTTCAATTTTAAAAATTATATTTAATACGAGAAAATGTAAAATATTGCTAAAAGTAAAACACTATAATATAGTGACACTTTCATATATAAAAAGTGGATAGAATAAAGACAAATAAACATTCCATAGGAATTCCAACAATTTAAATAAGTATTTTCCAATATATATAACATAATATTGAAAATGGTCATTTTGTTAGAAATAAATTATAGAAATAATATTCATCCCTTTTTATTAAAATTAAAACCAAAAAGTTATTTTAAAAACTTAAATAATTTGAATATATTTTTAATCATTTGAATATATTTTGAATATTTGAATATTTATTTTGATTTATTTCAATAAATTTTGAGAATTTAAAAGAATTTAAATAATTGCAATAAAGAAGGTATGACATTTTTTTGCACATTTCATTATTAAAAATAGTATAGCTATATAATCAATTTTATAAATTATATATAATAAAATAAAATATAAAATATTGTGATAGGTAAGACGACTATAACACAGGGACACATTAATATATAAAATGCAGAAAGGAAAAAGACAAACAATCATTACGAATTCCAATAATTTAAATAATTATTTTCCGATATATATAACATAATATCGAAAATGGTCCTTTTGTTAAAAATAAAATATAATAATAATATTTTCCCTTTTTAATCAAAATTAAGACCAACAAATATTTTTTTAAAAAAGCTTAAATAATTAGAATCTATTTTTAATTATTTGAATATATATTTATTATTTGAATTTATTTTGATTTATTGGAATATACTTTGAGAATTAAAAAAACAAATAATTTCAATAAAAAAGGTATGGTATTTTGTGCACACTTCATTGTTAAAAATAATATAGCTGTACCTTCAATTTTAAAAATTATTTATAATCATAAAAAAACAATGTTTAATATTGTGCAAAGTATGACGATTATGTCACAGTGATACTTTTATATATAAAAATACAAATAAAAAGACAAATACACATTCATTAGGAATTCCAACAATTTAAATAAGTATTTTCCAATATATATAACATAATATTGAAATTGGTCATTTTGTTAGAAATAAAATATAGTAAGATGCTGCCTTTTTTATCAAAATTAAGGCCAACAAATACTATGTTACGGATAAGATATATGAGACACATAATTATTTCACTATTTCTATTATATAACTAAGAGGCTGAATTAGTGTGCATTGTTTTCATATTTCATTCCCCAGTGCCGGAATACCGTATTCTTTTATTTTATTTCTACCTGTGCACGCAAGACAAAACAATTTCAGTCACGTCATGGTTAGGTGTGGCACAAAGATTATTTTTTTTTTCTTGAGATTAGATTGTCAGAATACAATGATCGATAATGGTTCTTCGATCGACGTTTATTTTAGCAAGCTGGGCAATTGCAGACCATGTCTAGCTTTGAAAGGATTTCGTGAATAAATCGAACAGTAAGATGTATTGAGAAAGAGAAATAATCACAAAGAGATAATTCTTTTAGACCATTTTTACGACATTATGTTACAATTTCAAGGACGTATGTTATAAAGATATTGTAAATTGTTTGACATGGAAAATTTGCTTTTAACCTTCAAGGAAATTCTACATCAAAATTTTTTCAGATTACTTTTACAATACAAACATAGTTTACAAAGTCATAAAGTAAAAAAAAAAATGGGTTTTTATAAACGTAGATATATAAGTATATATAAGTAAATGTATAAGTAAAGTTCAAACAAATAATGAAAATGCTACAAATCATGAAAATTAAGACAAATATGTGTTCGTGAAATATTTATTTAATGCGAAATTTTAAATATAAGTAAAAAATAAAAATTAGCATCAAATGTTTAGGATTTATTTTATGTTTGAAAACTAATTGTTGAAGAGAGCGTCATAATAAAGTTTTCAACGCCAACATATTGTCTTTTTTATTTATTTACCCCCCCCCGTTCAGAAACCGAACTTAAAAAAAATTCGTTTGTAATAGTTCTCAACTTCATACCTATATTAATATTAATATTTATATTACTATTAAGAATCTAGTTTCTAAATTTTCCGCTTTTGCTGCTTCAACGGTTCGAAAACGATATTAAGCTGCAAAAACACAAAAAAAAGCAATATTGTTACCTGTTAGATTTTTTTAATAAACAGTTTCTTAACACGTTAGTCTCAGATTTGAAAAAGAACTCAAATTTGCAGTGAAATCACTCGAGCAGCTTTTGGCTTAGCTTTGGAATACTACGGCCTACTTTTTGCAACACGAGGGATAATGATACCAGGACCTACTGCTTAAAGCCAATTCAGAACAGCTGCGCACATCCATTTCATAGTGGGAATCGAACCCACGAACTCTGGTTCGGTAGGCCAGTGCCCTAACCATTCGGCCAGCGTTCGGCAGTTTCTGAATATATACAAAATATACATATAACACTTCGTCTGGTATGTCAGCTAAATGATTAAATTTTCTATGAATAATTTAGCTGATATTAAGGCGTAATAGTTGGCTAAAAAAAGACTATTTCTGTACAAAATTGTTAACTAACTTGTATTTACAAATATATATTTTACTTTATAAAAATTTCATGTTGTGAATCTGATCCAAAATAATGTTTTTTTATGCTAGGACGAATAGAAATACATTAAAAGCAAAAACATTTATTCTTATGAACTTATGTACAAGTAAGTTATCTAAAATACACAGGCTTTTATCAATTTTGAATAAATATCATTTCACATTTAGGTTATTAAAGTTTGTAATATTGCAGCACTTAATAGCCTTTCATGTGCTATCTGATTATATAATTACATTCGTTAAGTGAATTTTGTACTTACTACATATTGGAAATATATTTTCAGAATTATGGTTTTCTGGATAAAAGCTTACCGTCATTAGAGATACAGTAAGTAATTAAATATTAGTGACGGGTCACATATATATTCATATATACAGGGCTATTCATAATTCCCTCGGGATTATCCGTTGATTATGTTAATAAGAATAATAAAAATACAGCAAAAATGAACTTCTGTCTGTGGTCAGTTTTAGTATTTGCAGTATTATATGTTTATATACAATTTAACATCAATGATGCCATTTAAAATTGACACAGTCTGGCCATTAGTTGTCTTGGACTTAGCAAATAAATAATAACAAAGTTCTCCACTTTAAGGCACAAAACCTATTCTCTTATAAACCATGAGCCAATGTTAAACACTCTTTAAAGACAGGTTCCCTTTGCTAGTCACCCAATGAATGGGGACAATATAAATAAATAACTTTACTAAAGTAGTCAACTATTTCTAGTGTCTCAGTATTAATCAAAGTTAATAATTGTATTTCCTTATGTTTTTTGTACAATTTAAAGTAAATAATTCCATGTTAATCGCATACATTGTCTGTGGTTGAAATGTAAAAAGGCAGGAACCATATTGGTGAATCTCCTTAACACTAGATTGCCCAAGACAGTCATTTTGACTGTTTTTTTTAATTTCAATTAGAAAAACAATTATGAAATATAATGACACAATTTCTTAGAAATTGGTGACTTTTTCTATAACGTATAAATGGGTTTATGAATAATTGTAGTTACTTCCGCCCTCCTTTATTTCCGTATATATATATATATATATATATATATATATATATATATATATATATATATATGTGTGTGTGTGTGTGTGTGTGTGTGTTATACCTATATTGCCCAGAAGCAGTCATTTTGACTGCTTGGGAAATTTTAAATAATCAAAAGATTTTTATTTATTGAATTGAGTAAATTTCTTATATGACCTGTCCAGCTTTGTATTGAAATAACATTTTTTTTTCGATTACGGTAACATACCGATGCATGATAAATTGTCGATTTGGGCGTATACTTGATAAGTGTCAGTTGCTCAATAAGCTAAAGTAGTACTAGTTATTCGAATCTTTATAAAGTGTTGTTCTAACAAGTTGTTTATTTTATTTCTTTTGCTAAATTTGTTAAAATTGATAAAAGTAATAAAAAAATGTTACCGGAGTCAATTCAATTTTATAACAGTACAAAATTTGGAGTTGATATGGCGGATCAAATGGCCAGAAAATATACAGTAAAAGCTAGTTCTCGTAGATGGCCCCTCCAAATATTTTTCAATATTTTAGATTTGGCTGCCATAAATGCTTGGATCATTTACAAAGAAACGACAGGAATACAAATAGAACGAAAAGAGTTCTTATTTCAATTAGCAGAACATCTTTCCAATGAATATAAAGTTGCAAGACAGAAAAATTTATCAGACCTTGAAGACCCACAAAGATCAACTGCAACATCATCAAATACAACCCATTCTCACAAACGCAAATTTTGTCAAGTATGACTTTGCCACAACAACAAAACAAATAATATATGTGAAAAATGTCAAAAGTATGTTTGCGGAAGATGTACACATAAAAAGATTTCCACTTTCATTTGCATAAAATGTACAAATAATAATGCATAAATTATTTTTTTAATTAAATTTTTTTATTGTTAATATTTACTAATAACTTGTTGTTTAATTGTAAATAATATAAGAAATATTAAAAATTAATTTTAAACAAATCTCTTTACATATTTGTTATTTTTTCACAATACTGTCATTTTGACTGTTTTTGGGCAATATAGGTATACAAGAAATCTCGGGCAATCTAGTGTTAAAGAAAAAGACCATTGCTAAGATCCAGAGTATTAGGAAAAGCCATATAGGGGGTTCTTTTCTCCATCCCCCATTCACTACCCATGACATTCATCATTTTTTCTTCATTTCTTACATGAAGCTAATTCTTTGTCCCCCCCCCTCATTTTTCGTCGCCAAGAAGAGTAGGGGTAAGACTATGGGCTATGTAATGGCGGACTGATACTCCCCTCCCCCGCCTTAGTGACGAACAATTTTAGTACATAATGTCTGTTAACTTATTATTCTGTGTAAGTTCTGGAAGAACGGTATGGGTGAGCATGTAAATGCCTTACACTTTTTAAATACGAAATGCTTGTTCAACTATTCAAACCAAAAATTACACATCTCTAAATACAGAAACAATTTAAGTTTTAGTTATATTTCCCTCTGGTTTTCTGTGTGCAATCCATCAATCACACGTCATGCATGAATACAATAGTCATATTACTTCCAAAGAATACTGAACATTGTACTACATAGGGAACAATGTTTATAAAATATGTGATCCTTTAAGAATTTTAGCAAAATTGCACAGAAAAGTAGGTAAAAGAAAAATATATTTTATGTATAACAAAAAAAATATCCTATGGTATTAAAACCACTGAGTATAGGGACCAGGTGACCAGATTATGTCTATGTATGGGCGGGACTCATAATGATACCCCATACTTAGCGATCCACATTTTTAGTATGCAATATGTGTTAATTTATTATTCTTTGTAAGTTCTGAACGAAATGTGTTGGTGGGCATGTAAACTTGTTGCACTTTTTCGAATAAGCAATGCTGGTCCAAGTATTCAAACAAAATACAGAAACAATTCAAATTTTATTTATATTTCCCTCGGGTTTTCTATGTGCAATCCATCAATCACACGTCATGCATGAATACAATAGTCCTGTTCCTTCCAAACTATACTGAACATTAAACCACATAAGGAACAATGTTTATAAAATATGTGATCTTTTATGCATTTCAGCTAAATTGCACGGAAAAGAAGGTAAAAAAAGGTGTTTTATATATAACAAAAGAAAATATCCGTCAGTGTTAAAACCACTGCGTATAGAGACCAGGTGCCCATATTATGCCTATGTAAGGAAGGACATGTTGATACCCCTACTTATCGATCCACACTTTTAGTACAGAATGTGTGTTAATTTACTGTTCTTTGTAAGTTCTGAACGAAATATATTGGAGGGCATGTAAACTTGTTGCACCTTTTCGAATAAGCAATGCTCGTCCAAGTATTCAGACAAAATACAGAAACAATTCAAGTTTTATTTATATTTCCCTTAGGTTTTCTATGTGCAATCCATCAATCACACGTCATGCATGAATACAATAGTCCTGTTCCTTCCAAACTATACTGAACATTATACCACATAGGGAACGATGTTTATAAAATATCTAATCCTTTATGCATTTCAGCTAAATTGCACGGAAAAGAAAAAGGTCTTTTATATATAACAAAAGAAAATATTCTACTGTGTTAAAACCACTGAGTATAGGGAACAGGTGAACAGATTATGCCTATGTAAGAGAGGACTTATAATGATAACCCCTATTTAACGATCCACATTTTTAGTAAGCAATATGTGTTAATTTATTATTCTTTGTATGTCCTGGATGAACTGTATTGGTGGGCATATAAACGCCTTACAATTTTTCAAATACGCAATGTTGGTATAAGTGTTCAAACAAAAAAGTTCATTGCACTAAATACAGAAACAATTCCAGTTTTATTTATATCCCTCTCAGGTTTTCTATGTGCAAACCATCAATCACACGACATGCATCAATACAATAGTTTTGTTCCTGCTAAACTATACTGAACATGGTACCATACAGGGAATAATGTTTACAAAATATGTGATCTGTTCATGCAGTTCAGCAAAATCGCACAGAAAAGAGGGTAAAAGAAAAAGGTCTTATATATAACAAAAGAAATTATACAACAGTACTAAAGCCACTGAGAATAGAGACCAGGTGCCCAGATTTTGGCTATGTAAGGGCGGACTCATGTTGACATTCCCACTTGGTGATACACATATTTAGTACACAATGTATGTTAATTTATTATTCTTTGTAAGTTCTGAATGAACTGTATTGGTGGGAATGTAAATTTCTTATACTTTTTCGAATAAGCAATGTGGTTCATGTGTTCAAACAAAAATTACACTTCACTAAATACAGAAACAATTCAATCTTTAGTTATATTTCCCTCAGGTTTTCTATGTGCAATCCATCAATCACATGTCATGCATGAATACAGTAGCCCTGTCCCTTCCAAACTATACTGAACATTGTACCACATAGGGAACAATGTTTATAAAATATGTGATCCTTTATGAATTTCAGCTAAATTTTATGGAAAAGAAGGTAAAAAAAGGTCTTTTATACATAACAAAAGAACATATCCGACGGTGTTAAAACCACTGAGTATAGGATACAGGTGTTCATATTAAGCCTATGTAAGGGAAGACATGTTGATACCCCATACTTAGTGATCCACATTTTTAGTACACAATGTGTGTTAATTTATTATTCTTTGTAAGTTCTGGACGAAATGTATTGGTGGGCATGTAAACTTAATACACTTTTTCGAATAAACAATGCTGGTCCAAGTGTTCAAACAAAATGCAGAAACAATTCGATTTTTATTTACATATCCCTCTCAGGTTTTCTATCTTCAAACCCTCAATTACACGTCATGCATCAATACAATAGTCATGTTCATGCCAAACTATACTGAACAGGGTACGATATAGTGAACAATGCTTACAAAATGTGTGATCTTTTCATATACTTCACCTAAATCGCACAGGAAAGAAAGTAAAATAGCTAGATCTTTGATATAAAAAAATAAAATACCGGTGTTAAAACCACTGAGTGTAGGAACCAGGTGTCCCCACATATCCTTAAAAATAAATGCCAAAGGAAAGGAAAAGCGTGGATAAATTTTAAATGTCGCTCCAAGTAGGTGTAAATCTGTTTGCAATGCAAGACACGCATGCGATTCCAAATTGCGTAGACTCTTTCTCATGCGTTACTTAGTGAAAAAGTTTTTATTAATCCCTAAACTTTATAAGTGGTTTGTTTGAAAAAATAACTCCCAAATTCGGCGGTGACTCCTAGTTAGAGACGATCTAGTTGTATGTCAAATAACAAAAAATATTTATTAAGTATATTTTTACCATGTTTTCTTTTTGTAGATCTTCAAAAGCAGATTCTACATAATGTTTTGCTTATTCAATTTCTTTCGCTATAAAGTTTAAGTTTTATTCATGGTTTTATTAATCATCGAATAATTTATTGCAATGCAAACTATAAACGATAATATATTTCTCCATAGCCATGCCAGACAGATCGATAATATTAATATGTATGTGAAATCTAGACGGCATTATGTCTGATTCCGTAAACCTTTTATTCTTAATATTTATAAAACTAATAACTTTTTGTACACTTATTTCTAGTTGAGAAATCCAATAGATGTTGTATTAATAGAATATATATTACAAGCCAATTGCACCATTTTTGACAACTTAATCAGGAATCCTATTTTCCTCGCTTCTTTCTATGTGCAATTTCTTTATGAATATTTAAAATAAAATATGCACAATTACATTCTCATACAAAAAGTATACATTATATTTTGAGAGAACTATATTTTTAATATATACTATATATTTTCAACATTTCAAAAACAAAATTCTTATCTAAACACCTTATTTTCATTTCCGAGCACAGAATCTTCTTAATATACACATTTTAGGTTTGTTTTTAAAATATTGTTGCCATTCATCTAGATGAAATTATTTATAAAATGTGCAGCCCTCAAAGCTTCGTTCAGTGTAAATAAAATACAAAAACAGACATAATTTTATAACAGTGTAAACTTTATATAAAGGGTGGATATCTAATTTAATGTATAAATTTAGTTTCCCAATGCTGTCATTATTTTAATTTCAAAATTTTTTACTAGTTGTCCTGATGTATTCGGAGATCTGAATTTACTTTTACTTTTATTGTTTGTCTCTTCTAACTTTTTTTTAAGTTACATATTTTCGCTTTTTTTTAATAGTAAGTAATTATTTTCGTTCAAACATTTCTTTTTCAAAAGAGAAAATCATTTTAAAGCTATATTATTCTTCATTTATGTATTTCTTAAATTCTTCGACTGTTTTTTACTAAAATATAAATCAGATTCCCACAGAAAATTACAATGATAGAACTGAACACTACATTTTATATTTTATCTATCATCTTATTAATCTCTGTGTACGTTTCCTTAGATTTAAATAACTATGCCTAAACTTCAAGAGATTTGAATGTAGAGATTCAATAAATTTTCAACATTTATTTCTATCTGAGCAATCCAAACAGAAAAACACATGAACGAGCTATGACACATATATACCCATATGCACATACACAAGTGTATGTGCATATATACTTATACACTGGTGGACAAAATTAAGAGATGGAAGACATTTTCCCAAATATCTGAAAAAATACTGAATATAAATAAAGGAAATCTGGTATGGATATAGCTTATTCCATGATAATAAAGTATGTAAAACAAAAATGAAAGTGCCATTCACTGGCAAGACCTATTGCCAATAAATCCAATGTAGTCTGAACTTAAATATAAAAGATGACAATAAAAGTGAGGCTTGTACAGTGTGTGTTGTGAGACAGCATGCACAAAGAGTATGCTTGATGTTAATAAAGGAGTTAAGGAGGGGTTGTGAAAGACCCTCCCATTCTTGCACCAGAGCAATTTTTAACTCTAGAATGGTTCTGGGGGGAAACTGTCTTACATGAAATTGATGTTCCTGTAGCAGCCACGAAGTCCCTAGACAATTAAGTGGCTGTACCCGTCCTCTCGATTTTAGCTGAAACGAACAAATACCGATCAGCATTGGCCGTTGTTGCCCTCGGGTGACCTTGTCCTGGTCGTCTGCATACTGTTCCACTAGTTTTAATTTGACTCCAGAAATTGGAAATGACGCTCGATGTTATATCCAATTCCCTAGCAACCTGAGCTTGGGACTGCCTGCCTCAAGTCTACCCACAATTATCCGCCTCATACCCTCGTCTAAACGATGATGTTTACTCATTTCACCTAAAAACCAACAAGAAACTACTCGATTATTCAAAAAAATGCGCTAAAATCTGCAACTGTGTGAAAAAGTGGAATGAGATGAACAGCTCGATCCGGACTTTTACTCCTCCTGCTGGCTTACCAACACCCATAAGAATACGTAAGCTTATCTCGGGGCCAATAGCGCGACAGTGACCATATATGGCAATCAACTGTCCAGGTTTTGTTTGGTATTTTTAGAGAAATGTGTGGAAATGCTTTCCATCTCTTAATTTTGTCCACCAGTGTATATTAGTATAGTATATATATATATATATATATATATATATATATATATATATATATATATATATATATATATATATATATATATATATATATATATATATATATATATATATATATATATATATATATATATATATATATATATATATATACATACATTATATAGCACAGGGCTTGGACGATGCAAATATCCTGGTAGCCACAATAATGCTATTACTTCACATTATTTTAGTTGTTAATTTTAGACTGTAATTATTGGTTTATTATAAACCTAAACATTCTCTAAGATTTCATAAGTGCATATTTTATATCCCTTTCTCCATAAATCAGAGTTAATAGAAAAAATTAAAAGGAACACTTTCTTCTACAACAGCTTGCTTCTTTCCCCCCCATATATCAGTATACGATTGTAAACACTTGATGGTATTCATAAGGATTTTTACAAGTAGAAGTTCTTCCTCAAGGACTTGACATAAACCTCTTTAATGTTTTAGCTATAACTTATATTTAGCTTACACAATGGTAAATAAAAGTGCAACAGATATTATTTTCAATGAAATCTACATTGTCTAATACCGTGGCAGTTTTTCTACAGCAGGTATTTTTATCACAACTATAATGCTATTTTACTATTTTGATAGTAATAACATTTATCGAAGCCTTATATTTTTTGTCAAATTTCTTTGAAATTGGTGAATTATAAAAATTTTCTCATTAACCTGTGAAGTATGGTACATATGTTTGCAAACTTTGATCTAGTACAGGAGACAGAAA
>CM063505.1:140345291-140350291 GCA_032207245.1 Pardosa pseudoannulata
TAAGTTTTCAATTTTTTTTTCAAATATCAATATTTTTGGTACGCATTTAATTTTTTTTAATTTGTTAAATGTTTCTCATAAACAATGAGAATGTACTTTAAAAAACCTTAAAAGTATATTTAAAAAAATATTGTAATGTCTTTTATAATATAGCGATGTACAGATGTGTTACGTATCAAATCAAACCCAATAAAATTCATAATACTTGCCTGTAGCAATTATGTTAAGTATATATAAACATAACTTTCAAGATGATCCTCCGATAGTTCTCAATTGGTCTATAGGTATTTTGGTCTTAAGAATTCTGTACATCTCTATTGTAACACTACAAAGCGATTTCATGCTCATAGATTTGTAAAATAACTAGTTGCAAACAATGTATCATTCTACACATTGTAGAGAAATACTATAAAAATCAAATACCTGTAAGTAAAATATATAAAAATGCATGTATTATTAAATCTTGGAACTCGAAAGAAAACAAACTTGGATGAAAATGGAGTTTAAGTGTTTGTTTGTTAAAAATACTTTATTAAGGAAGTCAAATACGCAAATGAGTCTTAAAATATTGAAAGTTATGTATTTCACATATTATACACACAAATAGAAAGGTTAGGTGTAATATAAAAAAAATAAAAAAACGAGATTTGAACTTTATTTTATTTGGATTATATATTGAAAGAAAAATTCAACAGAAATGCTAACATGAATGCATTTTAGAGAAATTAAAGTGCTAGAAATCTAAAGCATTTAGCTAGTTTTTATAATTTTAATTTCTGAAGAGACGATGTCTGATGTGCAGTTTAAAAAAATTGTTTTATTACGTAAGTGGCTCAGATTTGAAACTAACATATGTAGAACAAATAAAAGATATCAAATTTAGCTTCCACATAGAATTTTGGCACTTTCTCAAAGTGTACGATAGGAATAAAGTTAACTGAGTTATATTTCGTTAATATAATTTAGGGTTATATTTTATGCCTGAGAAAAGACTATATATTTTAATGTAAATACAAGATATGTTTCTGTCAGTATTATCTAAAAATATGAAACAATATATACTAAAATATAAGATATAGGAATAAAATGCGGTTCGTATAACAAAATATAAAATATTTTATTATTCAAAAATACATTAACATTAAGAATAAATATTAAGTCTACCGGAAAATTCTACCCATTTCGTAAGGGAAAGAAAATAATGCATTTTTTATCTTTAATAATATTTATTATACAATATAATTTCTGCCATTTTAATGGCCTGTTTCTAGAGTAATGAAATTTCTAAACACTATTTTTAGTACTTGACACACATCTGATTCAATATTGAATTTTTAATAGACACAAATGATATTTGGAAGGTCTTGAAAATAAGATAGATAAAACAGAATTTCTCAAACTAGCCTTGCGTAATTTATGGCAAATTTCCAGATACGCTGGTTGCTTTTCTCTTATTGATTTATTAAAATCATTTGTTTTCTGACAGTATTTTTTTAACTGAATTTTTTTTTAGGTTTCAAAAACTTATTGTAACTTATCATACGTTTCTAAAGATGATGTTCTTTGTATGTGGCACACTATATACACCATTCTCTAATTCAAACTGAGTTTTATAGGTAGAAAATCAGATTGTTTTAGATCACAGTTTCTTCGTTTATCTTGTGAAGCTTTTGTAGATAATTCATTTTTCATGGCTATTGCCATCTGGTTCAAAAAGGGGTTCGTTTTTGTTCAGAGTAAGTAAAGAAATCGATATATAAACTTTATCAAGTATATTTCTATGGCTTAACACATGAGACATCCTTTGGGTATAGTTATTGACCATTTCTGGTTTTCTAATGTTATCTGAAACTATGTTGAGTTGAGTTATTTTTTTTCTTGCAGTCTCAAACGATTTCAAATTATATTATTGCTCTATAACAGTTTCACAATATCATTCGAACCATATATAGTCGCACATAGTGTGAATTACCATGATGGTATAAATCACCTGTTTCGCGAGTAAGAAAGTAAATTTTTAGAACAATCTCTTCCAAGTTCTATCCAAAACTGCCTTTCTACTTATAAATTCACTAAAGTTTGTTATCCTTCTGTAGCATGTTTTTTTTCTGAGGACTAGTCCAAAATACAGACTTGTAAATGAACTTTATGGGTAATCACTTTAACACTATTGAATATAAGTTAATGGGTCACAAGACCCATAAAATTTCAAAAAGTTTGATTTTCAATTTCTTATACATTAAACTGTAACCTTTTTTGTGCATTTTGGTATCATTCTTTTTTCGAAATTCCGAATAGAACTCGAGTAATGATTAAATATATAATTAATCTTTCACAGATAAAGTTAAGTATTGTTATCCTTAATCTCATTTTTCTCATTTTCTAAAATTTTATTCTTGCTCTCATTGTATTTCAAGAACTATATGAAATATTTAGGTAGATACGTTCAATTTGTTATGTAGAATAATTTATACCTCAAATTGATTTGCACGTTAAATAAGTTTATTTCAAATTTTTACATACTTTTAAAAATATTACATTTAAAAAATATTGGAATCATATTTTAAAAAGTATTAATCTTGTATTATCATCAAAATGTTAATGCGTTGTTAGATAGGTTGAATAAATCCAAGATTGACTAATTATTATCATCAAAATGTTATTTGATTGTTATTTAAGTTGAATAAAACCATTTTGTTTTGCCTGAACTGAGTTCAAGGGTCACAGGTTAACTGTTTGTAAAGTATTATAAATTCGGTCTTTAAGTTGAAGCAAATTTATAGATAAAGGAGTCATGAGCATAATATTTTTATATATATACAAGAGAAAAATCGTTATCATTGTAATTTATTGAATTAATTAAGAAGTGTGATCTTCTAAGAGGCTTGTAAGATTCAATGATCATCTGCTCTCCGACCAATTAAACGGTGTGATAATTCTCTTTTTAGACATTTATAAATCTCTAAATGTCAATATGGCATGGAATCAACTTGTTGAAAAATAAAATATTTCATATTATGTTCCCTGAATATTATATTTCCTGAACTTCTTCCAGAGAATAACCAAATTTCAGATATATCAAAATAGGTAGAAGTACTCACTTAATTTTCGACAAAAGAAAAGATCAATCAATCTTTAGAAATTCTTTAAAATATAAAGTAATGTTATAAAAAAAGTTAACAGTTTTTCTTTATAATGAAATATCTCATTTATTATTTCCTGTTCATATTTATGGAAAATATTAAAGTTAGCAATCGGGTGATTCTTGTAGTATTCCCAACTTAAGAAAGCCCATTCTAGTGAGAAAAAGGTTTTATATCGCATATTGAAAATGCAGTGAAAAATGATCTGCAAATCTGTAGATTTGTTTTGCAATACAATCATTAATATACAACTAAGAGCCTCAAATGTGAAATCGACCTGTCCTTGACTCTTCCAAATTGTGAACCATCTGCAATTTTTCTGGGGAATAACAGTAATACTATCCACTCTACACTATCACAATCCTGCATTTGTAGGTGTATTGCATTCTAAATTTATTTCGAGCACTAAGCTTATAAACTCTGCAGTCTCAAGACAATGAGTATGTAAAATCACGATTTCATGTTATAACTTTGCTAACATTAGTGTTATATTTTCTCAAGAAATTGACACGTATAGGCAATCGTCAAAATGTCTTCTCAAACGGGCTTCCCTCTCTTCCTTTTTTTCGTGTTTGTATGTTTTTGTATTTCCAACTCATTTATAATGAGGGAGCTTGACATTGAAAACAAATGAAACTCTAAACGTTTTGACTTCAGGGAAGGTTTTTTTCCCTAAAAAATGCTGCAATCGTTGCTTTAAAAATTAGAAATAACAATATATCAAATTTATGCAACAAGTAATATTTGTTATTTGTAGATGAAAATAACTAAGGATATGGGAATTAATTATGAGATATAGCATTTATTATCTGTTTTTAAAAAACGACGTTTTGAAAAAACTCTAGATTTTGCACCATTAGAAATTTCGGATGCCTCTATTTGAGACATTGTACTATAATACTGGATGCATGCTATTAAATAAGAGGGAATTAAACATAGAATAAAAGATAAATAGAATAAATCAGTTGTACTTTGTGATTTGATGGGCTGCCCCGACCATACTACAGCCAAAATTAGTATGTCAACGTCTTGCACTAATCCGAATTTTAAATGTCCATATTTGACAATCTCTAATGTGATACTAGATACCTGCTTTTAAATAACTCGATATTAAATATAAAGTAAAATTGACTAAATCAGCGGAATGCAGTGGTTTATATCCGTCAGACCATCCTACAGGCAAATATGGAGAGTTTATTTTCCTAGAGCCCAGACAAAGCGTTGGCAAAACAAGAAAGTAATTAGTAAGAATGTCTTAAAATCATAAAAATAACGGGGATGGACATAATAGTCAATTTGAGCAAAACAGTTATTTGCATAATAGCCTTTGTTCGTCTTACGTGCTTCTGAATTTGACTCTTCAAATTTTGATATTTATATACATTTTTGTTGAACAGCAAATATTTCATCTATTTTGAGTTATCACATCAACACATTGATGGCATACAAAAGTACAGACATATGACACCCATAAATAATATTAGTATAGCTGTTATTGTATTTTTTTTAAATCAAGATGTATAATACATACTAACTACTATAAACATATATTTGGTTTCAAACATTTTTAAAAATAAAATACAACTACGTAGAAAAATAACATTTAAAAATTACCTAAAATTCATTTATTTAGAGCAATAACGATTAAAAATAATATAAAAAGCATTTATTCAGAAAATTACTTTTTTCTCAATTTTAAGATTTTTCATAGGTGGAAATTACATTGATTTTTCTAATTTTAATAAAAACGCTTAGTAATTTTAAATATTTCTTACATTTTTGTAATTACTTTCTTTTTTATACCTTTCTTTTTATTAATTTGTTTAATAAAAAGAACCTTTATTAATAATAAACCTT
>CM063505.1:140355291-140357791 GCA_032207245.1 Pardosa pseudoannulata
CATTCCTGATTATGTCTCCGTATTAACGGGTCTTTGGACAAACAAAAATTGTGTGTTTCTTTCCCTAAACTCATTCTTACTTATTTATTTTTTTATCTCTGTTATAAACTTAAGAATCCATTGTAATCTATTCTTTCATACATTTTTAGTTGTTAATTTCGCCCTCATTTTTAATTTTAAGCTGACTGATAGAAATCTGACAGTTAACTAGTTAGACTGGTAGAATCCTGTTTGTTCACGACATGTAAGTCGCGAGAAATTACTCGTATGTCATATATTTGAGGACAGTTCTGGGTTGGTAGTAAAGTATGTTTTGAAAGATTTTGTCGTTATTGCGAGTTACCGTAGTTATGATGATGAAATATTTAAGAAATGTTTTGACTAATTTCTGTTCTGTTGATTAAACTTTAGTTGAAGTTTACTGGGAAGAAGATGATGAGGAATATAACAGCAATCATTAAAGACAGTTGAAATGGAACCGAATGAAGAAATTGAGGAGGAGGATGATAATTATTCAAATGAATATGATTATTTAAACAAACACAATAATGTAAAATAAAAGGAACAGCAGTTCAGAAAGAGACAAAAGAAACGAATAAAGTGGAAATGAAAGCATATACTAACTAAACATTCTTGTGAAAAATATTTGATTAAAACATATGTATAAAACATATGGCAATCATTTTTAGGAAATGAGCAAATTACTATTACTTTTATGTATATGTTTATAAATGCATTTTACTCATTCTTTTTCCTTATTTACCTTTAGTGTATTGTTTTTATGCTAGAAAATAGAGACAAACAACCTGGATATGAGATACCTTACTCGTGAACACTTAATTACTCGCTTACTAATCCCGTTCTTTTATATATGTAATGCCGGGTTAAGTAAAATTCAATTAGCCTCATAATTAGAGTCTAGAATGATGAAGTAAAGTACTTGAAAGACACGTAAATGAATGAATTGCATTTATATATAAGATTTAATATTTTACATTAATATGAACAATGTTATCAAAAAATATTATATTAGTAAAGAAAAAAATGCAGTGAAATAAAATGTATTATTTCTGTATTCATCTCTTCAATAAATATCAGACATTAAATTTTTAACCTAGTGTTACAAAATACTATCAGGATTTAGACGAAATTTCTAGCCATGTATTAGACTTAGATTTGTATACAGGTGGATTTAGGTTAAAAGTTACTTAGAAAAATATTTTAATTTTAAAATAGGACGTTTGTAGGCATTCCTGGTGACTTAAAATATTAAATATATCTCGTTTAAATTTCTGTTGAGAAAAGACAGGAAATCTCCACTAATATCTCCCTATTGGTTACGCACACATTATAATGAAAGATAACACTAATTATCTCTTGGATATTTTATGAGTTTAAATATAATAAATTCTAACCACTGTTATGATTTGTGAATCTAAGTTACAGGAATAAAATTAAAAAAATAGTTTCTTACAAAAAAATAATGTAGTTATGCACAAAGGTATTTACAAATTTATGTGGAAATTCAGCTTTTCAATCAACATACGTTCTGACCCCAAACCAGAGCTGGGGTACTATAGTGCTATCACCAACTCTCCATCAAGGAAAACTAAATACCAGAAACAACGACAACTATATAATATATAATAAAAAAATCCCAAAGTAACAGAGAGGCCAGCTGCAATCATCACAGTCACCCAAAATAGACCTCTTACCTACATTTTTTACAAAAAACTCGACATCTCTAGTTTGTTCCCATTCTACTTCAAACACGATTCGAGTTAATTTATAATTGAGTACACGATTAGTTCTTATAGCCTCCTCCACTCGGATGGAAATGTGGACCTTTGTTCCATCTCGTCTCCTTTAAATGACCCATTAATTAGTCTGAGTATATCATTAGGAAATTACCAGAGGGGCTTAAAAAGCCTTTAACCCTCTAAGCGGTTCGCACGTACAATTCCTCCGAACCGATGATGACTTCAATACGTACAATTTTCGACCTCCAAAAACGCTCCGAAAATGGATGTAATGTACATTTTTCCCATGCTTTCCCCCATGAAGTTTTGAGGTAGGAGGGTCAGGTCGATTGTTTAGGAAATGCACCCCTCTTTGACTAACATTTATTGAGGGATGCAACCCGACCCCCTGAGACACAAAGACGCTGATAGCTTTCCATGGCTTTGTAGATCTCTATTTCGAAGTATTTCGTTTGCGGTAACAGATGTGTCTGTAACTGCACCACTTAAATATCTTGGATGACTTTCGTAAAAAAAATATAAACAAGTCTCTCAAAGAATATTTTTATTTGTACTTTTAGAATCCATTATTTCTTATGGGATAATATTCGAGACTTGGCGATCTTTATGGGTATTAAAAATTAACAATCTATAATATCTATTTATATATCAATATATAACCGGAAGTAAAGGGGCAATAACGAGGTTGGGTTTTCCATATTCCATTCTAGTAGACAAAGGGTGAAGGTAAAAATCATAGA
>CM063505.1:140367791-140382791 GCA_032207245.1 Pardosa pseudoannulata
GTGGCGAGATTTTTGTATTCAGTAATTATAAACTCGCCATGATCAATCAAAATTGTTTGCATTTTGCAGTTGCCATTTCTTAAACAAGAACTAAATTATTGTTATACGTTTTAATATTTTAAACTAGATTTTTATTACTTGGTAAAAACAAATTTATATTTTAACTTGACGATATTATTATTTTCAATAAGTTAAAATTTACCACGTTTCATCAATATTTGTATGAGACACAATTGCCAATTTTCAAATAATATAATCTAACCCGCTATAGATATTATTATTTAAAATTTTATTTTTACGTTACTAAATCATTCATGCTTACATACAACAAATAATTGATTTACACAAGTACAGGGATTTTTAAATTTGGTGCACTTTTACATATAATTACATACTAGATATGTAAGAGATTACACTACTGCCGTGTCATAATAACGACTTCTGAAGTCATTATGAAGCGGGTGTCCCCTGTAAACGATTCCAACTACAGTGGAATGCACACTCAAAATGCCAAATTGGCATTTTTTATGAATGCGTTTTTCTACAGCAGTGGCTCTAAAGCTTTATTTGAATGTATTTTTTACCCAGACCGAAGACTGGGTTCTCAGCAGCTAGTTTAGTATAATCGTATTAATTTGACCATACACGATTTTTTTTATTTTAATAGCAAGGATAATTCCATGTATACCTCGAGATAATAAATATAATTTCGCACTTTCTAAACTGTCAGTTTCATTTCTAAACCTTATCATTCCTAGAGTGTGTTTGCCACGTGGTCTTGTTAGATACTCGGAACGGTCTCTGTTCCCCTTACATGCATTTAAGTATCACACTTAAAATATCCTGAGCAAGCATATGCCAAGAATAAGTTGGAATCGTTGCCTGTTACAAGCATAAAGCGTTTACAATGAGAAAGGTATAAACTTTGGAGAAGTAAGGAAAAGTTTGAAGGTGTTACTATCACTCAAAACTCTTTAATAGCAGTAATATAATTTACAAATTACAACTGATGAAAGAATCAAATGTAAGAAAAATAATAATAGACAAATCAAGGAATTTAACTTACATTTAATACATTAAGAATGAAAATTACATATTTCCACTTATGTTTTTTGTTTGAAAAAAAAAAAAAACTGTACAATATTTTTCAGACACTAAATTTTATAGATTTGAAATAAAAATTCTGTATTGCATGTACTTTTCTATTATTTTTATAAAACCTAAAATTACCTAATCTTATTAAACTATATTCCTAAATTTAAATTAAATTTTAAAATATACTTGAAAGCATTTTATAATTTTGATACCTACATAATGTATCTTATAAAAAGTTGCTATTTATCTTATTAATAAATTCAACAGTTTAACTTCAATTTTACCCTAAGTTGGTATCTAAATTTGGTTCTTAAGTTAACAGTCATCTAAAAGAATTTCAACCCTATGTTATAGATGCAAAACGAAACTAAATATGAACAGAGGGCAATATTTATAGTGAAATACTTCATAAAACTAAAAATCCAAATAAATACTGTTCCTGTGTTTAAACTCTTATGTTGGCACTATCTTTTACGTTAAGTATCATAATTTTCTCATTCTTTTTCTCTGAAAACTGTCAAGTTTAGTATAAGTGCACTTTGAGGAGACCGGACGCTTTGCAAAACCTTTTGATAAATAATAAAAATACTTTGTAGCATCCACCGTTCTTAATCATATAAACAAGAAATTAAAAATATACGATAGTTTAGCATTTATTCTGGAAACGTTTTATCGTTATTATAATTAATATTATCATTAATATCTCGCATGATATAATTAGATATCTTGCTTAGATTTTATATTAGTTTAATGACTTATGATTACAATTTATGCTTAGAACGTCATTATATTATAAATATTTTCTTTTATTACGTATTTAACATTAGTCATGACAAACTTTTAAGTTTAATCATCAAAACCTTTATCCTATTGCTTTTATTGTAACAAAAGTATTAATAAAAGTTAACAAACTTTTTAAAACTTAAACATTTAAATGAATTATGCAATATGATAAATAAAAAAATTGATTACACTGTTCCTCTAAAATTAAGAAGTGTAAATAAGTGATTATAAATTTTAAATAGCTTTTGTTTAAAAGCAAACTAAATGGATTAAAATATTCCTGTTTCCTACAACCCGGAAATGTTGGAATATTTGTGACAAATATAAACGTAAGTAATATTCATAATATATTATATAGGGAATATTCATTATATCTAGTATTTGTAGATATGAAATTCATCATCAGAGCCCTACACTTAAATATTTAGACTAAAATATTCGGCTTTACTGCAATTTAGGGTTGCCCTAGAATTAGACTCTTTATTTATGCTGATCATTGTCAAGTATTTGAGTTTTCTCACATGTGACAACTGAAGGGCTTTTCCAAGTGAAATATTTATAAGTATTATTATACATTTTTTATTCTGTTTTAAATATTTTAATACGCAATGTTTTTCTGGTATTTCACTCCTTTTATAAAATAAGTACACATATTTTCTGTAAATTTCAGCATGATATAGAAAATTAAAAAAAAAAACTGTTTTTCATACATTCGCAAATTAAAAATGTGGTACGATCTATGTATAAATTTTATCTGTACTGTATTTTTAATTAACTTAATACGTACAGTTGATGATTTTGTGGTATTTTTTATTTTTTATTGTTTTCTTATTTGTTTTTCACCACATTTGGCATTGGCGTGTTGACAAATTAGCGACAAAAAAATTGATACAAAAACAACAACATGAGGTTTTACAAAGATATTTAAAATCTAATTGTTAACAAAGCTCACATAACATTCATCATGATGATTCACTTATCACATTAAATTGAGTGTGAATCACATTTGTGATGGTGTAAAAATTAATTTATATGGTAGGCGGGATCTGAGCACTTGACTTAACCGTAGAGTGGAGAAGAATTTGTAAAATTGAAAAACAATCATATCTCTTATGATTGTTTATAACCGCCGTATTAAATGGCATGTTGACAAAATTAGCGACAAAAAAATACAAAATTTGTTTTCAAATGAAAAAATAAATAATAAAGTATGGGGTGGAGGAGAGGAAGTATGAAGAGGACGTACAGTTGGTCTCAAAGAAGCCGATTGGTCTAACTGGCAAATCACTCGACATTTGGGTAGGATAAACCAAATTATTATTCGATGTTGGTAGGAATGGGTGAACCATGCCTGAACACAGCGTCTAGAAGGAAGAGATCGGCCTAGAGAAACGACAGAACGTGAAGACCGAGCAATCATTAGAGCGGCACTCACAGCTCCAGATGTATCATTATCATTGAATTTACGTATAACTAGTGCTTCAGTGACCGCAAGGACCTTTCATAGGTGGCTCACAGAAATGGGGTTGGGGTCACAGCCTCCCTGCACCAACTACCATTCACCTCTATACAATGACAAGCTCGTGTGCAGTGATGTCGAGCTCATTCAAACTGGAATGTCACTGACTGGTCTTCAGTGATGAGTACCACTTTGAACTGATCCCCGAAGACCAGAGAAGACATGTCTAGAGATGCCCCGGACAGCGGTGGGATACTAACCTGACCAGAGTACGCAAGAGGGTTTGAAACATAGAACTCAGAAAAAATGGCATTTTAGTAGTTATCTGTTATTTTTTAGAATTATGAATGATTCTGTACGCTAATGAACCTGACTGCTTCTCTGCATACAACCAAAAGTGATGGTCTGGGATACCATTTCATTTCATAGATTCCTTTGATTGTCGTCTGTGGCATCCTTACCGCACAGCTGTATGTCGACTAAGTTCTACGCCCCGTTTTGTTGCTCCTCTTGTCACACCATCATGGGCTTACATTTCAGCAAGATAATGCCCTGCACCACACTGCAGTGTTTTTATTGCTTGTATTCATGCTTTCCGAAAGTTACCATGGACATCAAGGTCACCAGATCTCCTATTGAGCACGTTTTTAGTATTATGGGTAAGACTCTCCAACCAGCTCAGGATTTTGACGATCTAACGCGCCAGTTGGACAAAATTTGGCACGGTATCCCCTCAGGAGCATATATTTTACCTCTATCAATCAATTCCAAGCCGAATAACTGCTTGCATAAGGGTCAGAGGTGAACAGATGAGTTATTGGGCTTTTCTCTTTGTGAAGTTCTGTAAATTGAATAAATTATCTAATATTTCTCAAATTAGAATCATTTGTTTTTCTGTACATGTACATCACATGTACAATCTTTTGTCTAATTCGGATAATTCCTTTCTTGGTGCGTCGATTTTTTCTAAGAGTGTATATAATAGTATAGACTCCGGGTAGATGGGTAATCTGTTGAGAATGAGTAAAGGCGTATCTGTTAATAAAGTGAACTAAACAAAGGGTGAAACAAAACTAGTTTTAACCAGAAATTCCAAACGAGTTCTGTTCATGGGAGGATATGAATTTTTTAGAATTTAGGGTGATGAAAGTGACCCGTTTCCCTATTTGAGAAACTAATCTGAATATATGTGACCTGTCAGAAAGGTTGCCAGAAATTACTATTAAATTAAATTTTTTTGTATTTCCCAGGAGAAATGTTACTTACACTTATGGTTTCATATATTATATTGGAATTTTAAGTTACATTTTTAAAAGAAATTATCAAAATAATTAGTCATTCTAACATAAAACTAGACACTAGAAATGAAATCACTATTATATTTCTATTTTCCGAGAATCTAAAATTTTTAGTGATTTCACATTCCGTAATTAAGCTTACTATATATCTCATTAACTAATGGTATCCTAAATCAATGATATGAAATAATACAACATATTAACTTTTATCTCTATTTCAGTATCAAAAAGCATTTTGTGATAAACACTATTTATCCTTTTATAAATAATGTGATACTATTATTTCTCAGATTGCTTAAAAAACTGAATTTGGTTATTATCTAATGGTAAAAAAGTGTTAATAACAAGCATACATGTTGGAATTATCAGCCTAATTAGTGTGAAAAAAATGAGAATTTCTGTCATTTATTTAGCAACCACGCATCTAGTGTCAAAATATCTTCCTATTAATTAAAGTATAATGATGCCGACAGATTTGCGGTTCTAAACAGCTTAATAAGTTAATTACTTTTGTCTTGGTAACCAAGTGCGCCTTTGATACAAAGGCGAAAATGATGTATAATTAAATGAAATTGGATTTTTTAACATTAACTTAAATAGTATACTGTCTCAATAAAGGAACAAATATCATTAGTTGCGAATATATTAAGTTTAATTTCGATGAAAGTAAAACTTGTTATAACAGGAAGTACTTTACGTTTGTGAAGGGATTAAACGCATGCTGTAAATTTATATGTTTGTACTGGCTATAAATAATTTTTAAAATAAAATCTTGTGAAAACGTTCTGCAAAACTTAATATAATTATTATATATATATATATATATATATATATATATATATATATATATATGTCTGTATATATATATTATATATATATATTATATATATATATATATATATATATATATATATATATATATATATATATGTATATATATATATATATATATGTATATATATTTATATATATATATATATATATATATATATATATATATATATATATATATATATATATTATATGATATATGTATATGTATATGTATGTATATATGTATATATGTATGGATATGTATATATATATATATGTATGTATGTATGTATATATATATATGTATATATATATATGTGTGTGTGTGTGTGTGTATGGGTGTGTGCCCAGGCAGTTCTGTGCCAATTCTATCCTGTGATCCTGTGGTGTGTGCGTGTGGGTATACCACGTGATTCATAGACGATATGCATGGATATGGTGAGTCTTTACCCCAGCAACTAGATTCCCAATCACAAAACATTTGCGGGCTTTCATAATCAGATGTCAAAACGGGATACTTTTTTTCTTACATGTTTAATGGAACAACACAAGAACTGAGAGAATAATATGTGTAGAAGAAGTGACCTAGAAGGTCAGACATACTAGTTGTGGATCGTGGTTATCGTCAATCTTCATCATGGTGGGAGATTAATGTTTAGAAATAGCACCGAAACCTTTTTTAGTTAGTTCAAGTTTTAACTGCAGATTATTATTTTCGTCTATTAACTTCACCCGCATGCATTTAGAGCAGAATGGAAACCTATGATTTTACAGCAATTGTTCTTTTGTCCAATGAATACCTTTGTCATGAGATGGTGTATTAAATAACACCAATAAACTATATCCACTTGCGCATCAACGTCATTTCTACGTTATTGTTTTGCAAAAATTATCATCGATATCATGAAAAAGATGAATCACCTTGACCTGAAAATACCTGATATTTCTGCAAAGAACAAGACTTTCTAGAGGATGTTCCGTCCTATTCATATCAGCGCGTTAGGTCGCAGAATAATAAAGCTCGTGTGACAGGCATTAGTTGGAAGTCCCTTTTTCAGAATAATGGGTCAATTAAGATAGTCCTGTTGCTTGGGAACCATAAGAGCCCCTTCAGTGGTGTAATGACTTCTTTTTTTATGCGGATGACTGAAGTATTTGTTTAATAAAACTCCCCTTCACTTGGATCTTATTGGAAAAATTTAGCTACTCCTGGAAATGATTTACAATATGCTTTGAATATTCCACTGCGTTGTCAATCTTTCCTACACCAATGTTCTTATCAGATCTTGCATTGATTTTGTGGATCTCTTATAAATTATCCTTTAAAATTGCTCCTCAAATATATTTATTTATTTATTTTTCCTCCTAACTTCAATTTTACAGTGCTACACCATGTAGAACAATTCCATTTTATCTTAGACCATATATTATCTGATGAAAATTGTTTGTATTGGTGTGAAGTATCACCTGTTAAAATTTTCTAATCTACTTTTAATCCCCTTATATATGTATATTTATAATGCACTAAAAATTTTTAATGCTTTTGACTTTTTATCATGTAGGTCAAATGGGTTGCCCTGCCTAAACATGAAAAGGATATTTATCTTTACCGACACTGACAATGCTAATCAAAGCGATGAGAGGTTATTTGAACCAGAAATCGAGTTTAATAGAATCGAACTATTCTATTTTCGTATATAAAATTTGAACATTTGTTTTCACTTTTCTTAAAATCTTACAAATGTTACATAAAACTTATTTTGTTTGATTTAAAAGGTTGTTTTGGGCATTATTATTAAGTAAACGTACAAATAAAGCTATCGGTGTGTATTGAGAGTATGGAATATGCATTACTTACTCAGGTAATTTTTTATGACTTTCCCTGCTAATTCCATAAGCACCTGTCACAAGTGTTTGTGTATTTAATAGTACGAAAAAAGAATGGTGATGGCAGGAGGGGAGAGGGGATGAAACACCTGTTTGTAATTAGGTGTTTCCTCTGACTACGCATTTTCGAATTTCTTTTGTGTTGCAACTGTTGCTTTCCAGGGATACATATATAAATAACTTTGTTACTTTTTGAATTATTGCAGTGTTCTAACTTAGTTATTTTGTGATTTAAATAACCTACGGCACAGAAGCATTGTCAAAAAGAATCTTATAATAGAAGTAATTTTGAACATTTTTTTAAAACCTTTTTCGGGATGACAATTCCAGTTTAGAAATTTATCCCGATGCTGAATTTAATTACAAAATTACACCCTGTTCATCCGAAGAAGACTGGATTGTTTCTAATACTGTAACATGTGAATAAGATTCATCATTTCTGGTGTATGTTAACGAAAATACATATGAAAGTATAGATTAAAATTAAGAAAACATTTCATTGCCAGCTGATAATACAGATTCCAGATGTGAAATCTGTGGCAGTAGGCTAAAGTATTGAAAATAAATGCGACAAAAGAGGTCAAGAATGGGGAAGGAAAGTGAAAAGCAACCCCAAAAGGTGGAAGACATGTACATAAATGTAGAAATTTGTAAATATAAGGAAATTGCGAATGATAATTTGGAATGGAAAATATTAAATATGTCATCAATCGTTACACAAAGAAAGCAACAAAAGGGCATTTTATGAGAAATAGCTGTATCAACTGTGTATGCAAAGACAGCAATAACTAGTGTCTAGACAAATTTTGAATAGCTTACAAAGAGACAATTCATATAAAAATACTATACATCATGATTGTATTTGGTATAAAGACTTTAAAGTATATATATTTCATTTAGCTCCAAAAACTCTCGATTTTCTTGCAATTGTAAATTGATGATTGTATAACGACATCCCAATAGCGTAAACAATGTCATATAAATGCATGTAAATTCAATTAAAACTTTGAAAATTGTCAGAACTGTACAAAACTATGCTTATGAAACATGTATAGCTAAAAGAAAGAAATTACTTTAATCTCTGTACTCTAACAAACCAAATATTGTAAGTAATACATTTACATTATTTTAAGAAATTTATTTCATAATGAAAACTATTGGAGACAATTCGTAAAATATTGATGCTTTTAAATAAACAGCTAGGTATATTTTTCCTGTATTTCTCTCTTTTTATTTTTATTTATTATATTTTTATTACATTTGTTCTCAAAAGTATTAACAACTAGAATTTTTTCTGCCTATATATTTTTATATTAAAATATTCTTCTTTTACATATGCTTTCGTATTCAACCAGTAAATTGTGTACTTAGACAATTGACTGAATACAAAATTATACAATTAATTATATACTTTACAAAACAAAAGACTCGCCTTCTTTTTCTTTGCAGTCAAGCAGTCAAAATAACTGTTGATTGTAGTTGCCAGTATACGAAAAACGCCATTTTACCAGTGTTCACGCTCCACATCTCTAACCATTCTTTAGGGAATTGAGTCATTAATTCCCTTTACTGGAAAACTTCCTATTTGCGAGAAAATATAGTGAATTTCTTCATACATCGTAAATATTTTGCTGCTTTGAAAGTTTGATCTGGTGTTATGCCTTACACATTCTAGAAAATCAAAATATCTATTCAACCATTACCAATAAAATTATTTCTTTACACAGATAATTTTTTTTATTCCAATGTGCATATGCATTTATTTCCTTGAAGTCTAGGATTTGTGGTATATCCTAGATTTAATAATTGTAAAGAGAACGTTTTAAGAATTTTGACAGGAGCTTTATAAAATTTAAAGTTACTAAAAATCTTTTAGATCCTCGGTACATTAATTTCCAAGTCTCAAACAGTTTTTAACCTCTTTCTTATTTATAATGAGACAATACATGATGTATGATAGTTGAAATCTAGTATAAAATAAATATACTACTTTCGTTCAAAAATAAAATTCGTTTTGTTGCATCGTGAAATTTTTGCAAATATATATACAATTCATATATTTATTGGAAAATCTAATTATTTATTTAAGAAAATTAGGTTTTAAAAAGAATGGACATCTTAGCACATTAATCAACAATAACTAATTAGGCAATTAGTAAAGGAAAGTTTGAATAAAGTTATTTTCTTTTTCGAGCGTACATGTGAAACTTTTGACAAGATTTATTGCTTTTTTAATAACATATAAATCTTCAGTTTGTTTAATAGGACATTATTAGAAAGCGGAAAAAGAATTCCCGGAGGATATCTAATAAATTTTGAAATACCTCTGATTGTTGACCGTTATTCTAAAAAATAATATTTTTAAAAATTGTATAAATTCCAATCCTGAGGTTTGTTATTTGAAACTGCGTTACATTACGATGCTACGTTACGCTTCTCCTCAGTTTCTTAATTGAATTTTAACATTTTTAGGTTTGAATGTATTTTATATCACTAATACTCTGATATTCTTGTTGATTTCCCTATTAAACCTAGGCTTCAAAAGTAAGAAATGTGTCAGAGGAAATAAAATGCATGTTTGAATGTTATTCTAACTGGTCATTTTTAAGACTTATTGTTTACCATATTTATTCATTCTGGGTGTTGCCAGATAATAAAATTTAAATTTGTACAGCAACTGCCAAGTATCAAACTACATTTAGTATGCACCAAGTATCATTGAGACACAATACAATATTTAAGGGACAGTACATGTAGTTTTAGTAACGTTATCTTCCTTTATTTCTGCCAGTTTTCGTATATGGCGATGTTATTTTCATTTATATATGTATATATATGTATATATATATATATATATATATATATATATGTATATATATATATATATATGTATATATATATATATATATATATATATATATATATATATATATATATGTATATATATATATATATGTATATATATATATATATATTTATATGTATATATATATATATATATATATATATATATATATATATATATATATATATATATTATATATATATATTATATATATATTATATATATATATATATATATATATATATATATATATATATATTATATATATATATATATATATATATATATATATATATATATATATATATATATATATATATATATATATATATATATTTATATATATATATATATATAATATATATATAATTTACATATTTACATAAAACATAACTATATATATATATATAAATTTATAAAATGTTTATTTTTACATATATTATATATTATATATATATAAATATATAAAAAGATGTGTTTCAAAATAAGAATATTTTAGTTTTTCATATATTTTTATTGAGTGCAAAATTTATCGTCTCCTAGATTTCATTACTTAATTATACAAATGTGTATCTGGAACTAATATATATATGTGTTTAGAATTGGGCAATTTCCTAAAAAAAATAAAGTACATTTTATACAATTATCTTTTCTTTAGCTTGTCAAAAGAAAGTGACATATCTAGCATAGTAATAAGATTTTGCATAACGAAACTCTTTAGCTCATTCTGTAAAATATTTAAGAATAAAATTATGCCTTAGATAGGACATTTAAATGATATTTCATTAAAATAATCATTAGCATGATTAACATTAAATAAAATTACAATGATGAATATCCTTTATTTTAAAATTTAATTGTAATACCTTAGAATAAATAAACTTTAATCATAAGCCTTTATGTAGTATAAACATAGACAGTAGTGACATACATTTTTAAAATATAATACGTTTTTAAAATTATATATTTTCTTCATTTTACAATGGATATGAAATATTTATAAATATTGAGGTAAAATATAACATATAACTGTTTTGATTTTTATAACAGGTTAAGGTCATGTCTTCGAAATTAAGGCTATGCAAATTTAAACCATTTTTCATTTTGTATAATGTACTACTTAATGTAAAGTAAGTAAAGATTTGTTTTAATAATCTAATAAAAGTTAGATATCTATTATTTTAAAATATACAGCTTTTATAAGTACTATGAACAAATTATGAACTATTCGATATTTTTTATTTGCGTGAAAAGAAATATTTTTAATGGCTTATGCTGTTGATGTATAAAAAAATATTATATATGCAATACACACATATCCCCTTGAATTAGAAATAATGATATTTTGTTTTATCGATGTCAGCTTATGGCAAATGAGAACATTTATCGTTACCGTGATTAATAGAAAATAAAGATAAATTTAAGTGATTAATCTATTTACTTAAAAACTCCTCTGAACAATCGAATAAGCCAATAGCCTAAAAATTCTTAACTCATAATGATTGAGAAAAACATGTACAGTTTGAGATCACCTTTAATAAAATCAGCGTTAAATCTTTAACGGACAGTGTGGTGTCGTACCAATACCACCTATTAACATCTTTTTTATTTACTTTTTGGATTACTTTATATCTTTTTATAATTATTGTACCTCCAATGTCATAAATCTGTGATTTATGGAAATTTGTAGAATCAAGAGCTTTTGCAATTACTTTTTGGATTTATATATTTATATTATACATTTTATATATTAAAAAATATTTTATATATTTTATATATTTTACATATTTTATACATTTTATACATATTATATATTTGATATTTTAAATATAACAGATATGTTCTACGTTTAATTATTTATTTATTTTTCTATTGATATATATGTATTTAAACTTTCTGTCTTATATTCAATTTATCTTTTATCGTCAAATAAAAGTATCTGTACAAACAACATTATGTTGTTAAGCTATTTATTTATTTATACAGTTTAACGGCAATGATTAACATTTATCGTTTTCGTATAGTAAACTAAAACCTAACGATAATATTAAGTGATTATCTATTTACTTCTCAACACCTTAAGGTATCCTCTAAGGCAACCCTTCTAAGGAGCAAAAATTTATATAATTTACTTCAAGGCTTATAGATGATTCTGAGGAGCAAAGCATATGTCCCAGTTTATTTTCGCTGAATCATCAGTGTTAAGGAGACTTTTGAAATGCCAGAACTTGTCCGAAAGTATACAATGATTTTTTTAATATCAAGTTGGGTACATCTTTATTAATGCAAAACACATTTTCGAACTACGATCCTTTTACTATAATAAACCGATTTTCTGTCATATACCCTTATCTTAAACATAAAAATGTTTTCATTCAAATAGTAATTTCAAAATTTATCCACAATATTTTATACACACATTTTAATCTCAGCAACTGAATCGATATACTGAGAATCCATTATCTTCTTGTAGGCTTGATAATTCTAACTGAGTTGCTTAAATATTAATTAATTACATTCATAATTTTAGTAAGAATTCTTCGCAATAAGCCCTTGAGAAAAATTGAAAATATGGAAATTATATTATTATTTGTTTGTCTATACTACTACCAAAATTGATTTCAAATGAAAAATTAATTTGAAAGTTTAATTTCAAAATTAATTTGAAATGTTTGAAATTTGATTTTTGTTTATTAAGAACTTTATATCTAAATAATTTTTTCAAACATTATTAATAAAAAGTAGAATATTTTTATTAAAATAATTCAAGTTTAAGCATGTAATAATAGAAAACAGGATAAAAGCTTCTTCCTTTAATAATTAAAGATAATTAAATGCCTCAAGTTTCAACAAATATTCTTAGTTTTATAATATTGAAATAAAATGTTATTCAAGTTTATTTTAAAGTATATTTATTCACTAAAGTTTTAAAGTAAGGGTATACATGTTAATGTGTTAGGTTCCTGAATAACATTTCAAATATATTTTGAAGTGTTCTTGAATTCAAATACTCTACATTTTGTATTCCCTAATAACTATTTAGAAATTTGGTCACTTTCCTTAAGGTATATATTTTTAAGGGAGGTCTGTTTGTAAGGAAGAGAATCGTACTATTATTACTAAAATGTACCTTTATTAACTTTTAAACTGAAAGAAAACTTTTAAACTAGAAAGAAATATTCTTTAAAATGCAATTCTGTCTAACAAATAAATTTACCATTTACTTTAATAAGCGTCACTAATTTTGCTTAAAATGATAATTAAATTTTTTATTATTTTCAAAAATAATATTTTTAGCCTCAGAAACATTAAACTCATATTTTTATGTATAAAATCAACCTTTTAGAATTTCACAAAGAAGCTGAAATATGTAAGAGCTTTTCTACTCATAAAACGCCAAAGAGAATAATTTTTGTGTTCATATATATTCATACTTTTACAATGCTACCTTTTATTTAGCTCATTTTTTATGCATGTAGCTCTTTCAAAACTTCTTATATCTTTTACAATGTCATTAGCATTAAAAATATGAAAGTTTATACTATATTTTTGTATCAATTCATTAATTAATCAAACATACGCACTTGAGACATAACTTTGAAGTATAAGTTTGTTAATAATTAAAATATTATGCTATGCATTAAATAAATCTGACACTAAATTTTATGTAAACAAGATAAATGTATACAAGGATATTACATTTAACTTGGTTTTCTTTCCTCTCATTGTATTCTGCATGCTTTCTATAATTTTTATGAAGTATAATATTTTATTGTAGTTTATAGACAGTTTATCAATTATAAAACCCCCCACAACATTCTGCTTATATGTCCTAAAGATGCGCATCTAACAGGTGAAAATTCAGAAAAAAAAGTTTTAAATTTCTTCTTTAAAGAATTTTATTTTATATGAGTTTTCGAATCTTTCTATTTATTTAGCACCCGAAATATTTAAAACTAACATTATACATATTACAATTGAATGTTCAAACAACTCATTACTGTTGTTTTGGTTCTTCATTAAGAAAATTAACTCTTTTTTTAGGCATGTCTGTTACGCCTTTGTCTTTTATGCTATGAGATATTTAATGTGTTCCCCAAAGTCAGTTATCAAAAATGCAAATGGTATTAACACATAGACAATATTGTGCGAGCTATAGAATTAGCAATGTGTTCGATAGTTACACAAAGTACGTCACATGGTATTCGTTTGCATTTACTACTTACTATAAAATATCATATTGGTGCATCCCATTGTCATATCCCATCATTGGTGTATCCCATTACCGGTTAAAATGTGAAATTCAAAATATTTATAAATAATTTCCCTAGTAAAGAATTAATAATATCTTATCAAATCTTTACTATAAAATATCCTATTGGTGTATCCATTGTATCCCATTGTTGTATCCAGGTGTCTTATCACATCATTGTTGTATCCAGTTGTCTTATCCCATCATTGTTGTAACCATTGTCATATCTCATCATTGTTGTATCCCATTGTCATATCTCATCATTGTTGTATCCTATTGTCATATCTCATCATTGGTGTATCCCATTGTCATATCCCATCATTGATGTATTCCATTACCAGTTAAAGTGTAAGATTCAAAATATGTATACATAGTTTCCCAAGAAGACAATTAATAATATATTACCAAACCTTTAAAGCTACTAGTTTGAAGAATGCCAAACAGCATTTTTCATTTGTATCTTTTTGTAGACTATTAAAATGCTACTTTGTTTCTAACAATGGAATATTCGAACTGAATACTTTTAAATATATTAAATGGGTTTGCTTGCACGTGTTATAGGTGAATG
>CM063505.1:140387791-140394450 GCA_032207245.1 Pardosa pseudoannulata
AAATAATATGAAACTATTTTATAATTCATATGCAGCTAGAAAATGATTTGGATTATTAACATGCATATATACTTAAATATAATACATCATGTGTGTGCTTAAATAAACTGAGTCCTTGTAAAACTAAGAAATAAGCTGAATTTTACAATCGTGAATCGATTATTACATTATTGTAACATAATTTATCTTTTAAATAGAATGTTTAAAATAATTAATAATGTATCAACAAAACCTTGTTTAGTTATACCTTCATTTAATAAAACACAAACCAATAATTATTAAGGATGGAAATTTTTATCGCTCCCATTACTATTTCCTTTACAAGAGATAAAACTATTCGATGAATAAATAAACCTAATATACTTCTTTCAATATCATTCATAATCATTTTTGAAATCTTCACTAGAATCTCGTTTATGACCATATTTGAAATGAGACTACTTGTACACAGATTCTTGAAATCTTTCCAAGTCGTTGCATGAATGGGAAATGAGCCCATGTAAAACTAAGAAATAAGCTGAATTTTACAATCGTGAATCGATTATTACATTATTGTAACATAATTTATCTTTTAAATAGAATGTTTAAAATAATTAATAATGTATCAACAAAACCTTGTTTAGTTATACCTTCATTTAATAAAACACAAACCAATAATTATTAAGGATGGAAATTTTTATCGCTCCCATTACTATTTCCTTTACAAGAGATAAAACTATTCGATGAATAAATAAACCTAATATACTTCTTTCAATATCATTCATAATCATTTTTGAAATCTTCACTAGAATCTCGTTTATGACCATATTTGAAATGAGACTACTTGTACACAGATTCTTGAAATCTTTCCAAGTCGTTGCATGAATGGGTTCAAGGATATCAGAACAATTCTTTTATCTTTCATATACCTTTTTATAAACAGAAACAATGTCTCCCAGTCTCTTAGATTGAAAAAAGTGTCATGTGTTTAGGTCAACGTGCTCAAAACGAAACAAGGTTGGATTGATAAGGTGAAACAATTCAATTTTTTTTTTACTTTTTTGTCATGAACCATTTAGTTTTGTCTCCATCAAAAAAGTTAGAATTTTCTTTCAATAAAAAGTAACAAGTTTTTAACAAATGAAGGTCACTGCCCATATCTAAATCACGCTTAAATAGATTCTGAAGAAACTGTAGAGTACTTAGAAAGAGAGGTAATGCATTTTGAACTAGAAAGTAGGTGAACTCGATGACTTATTTTGTTTGGGATTTATGCAGTGAAAACTAATATAAATCTCAAATTAAGTGTAATTTTTTTTAAACTGGCATATAATAAAGATCGTAACAGATATATTATTGTTTTATTACTTAATGGAATGATTATATGTCTGTAATTGTATTAATTTAACTAAAAGTTTTAATATGTTATGCATTTTTAATATGTTTTAGTTTTGTATATGTAATGTAAATTACTTGGTTGTCTATAACTGACTTTTACTTTAGAATTTTATCCTTATTTAAAATAAATGAATTCATACTTCATATATTTCTGTATTTAACCCTTTAACGGCAGTGGTTTCACAGAAAACCATATTAAGACTTTTTCTCTCCTTTTTAAAAACATCAAAAAGTTTTTTTTTTCGTTTTTCTGTGTTATTGACTCTTTGATGTAGTAATAGATAATAGAATTTTGATAATTATATTTCCCATTGAAATATAGTAGTTTAAATTGCTTTATAAGAAAATTTGAATTTGATTTTTCTCCTTATGACTTCAAGCCGAACGATGCGATTAGTTAGGATGCTGACCTTCGGTGCCGGAGTTCATGGGTTCGAATCCATTATGGCATATGTTCGTAGCCATTCAATCGGCTTTAAGCTGTAGGATTTATTAGCCCTCGTGTTGCAAAAAGTAGACCGTAGCACTCCAAACCAAACCCTATGACTTCAAATAAAAGCACCTACCCTGAAGAATTGTGAAGTTATCTATTTGTTATCATTGTTCTTCCAATATAATTAATTTAAAAGAACTTTTTCTCTAATTGTAAAAGGAAAAAATTTACAATTATCCCTCCCCCATAAAAAAAAAATTCCCGCCTCCAAGGGAATGAAAAATATGTTTTTATATGGTTCCTATTTATAAACTTCACATACAATGTTTATAACCTTATCCTAAACTAATTCCGTTAAATCTGAAAGAATATTTAATCGCGAACTTTAAAGGGTTAAGCAGGTAAAATAGTTACCTTATATACAAATCTTTTGGTTAAAGTATTAGAGAGCTCAATCAAAAATAATATTTTTTTCAATTTCTGGCAGCTTTTTAATGTAATAAACATGTATGTATTTTACATATTATATTTTCCAGATTTTTTAAAAGCATAACATTAATTTTGAAATTGGAAATCCCTCATAATTTATAACATTCATGAAGTTATAGAAAATGTTTGTTATTTATCAGTATCTTTTTATAAAAAATTCAATTTTGAATTTATAAAAATTGCCTATATTTAATCTAAAAAATTATTGATTTTAATAGATAGTTCAATTTTTTTTACTTTAAAATTTTAAAAGTTCTTATTTATTTCAGAATTTACTAAAACTTTACACTTTCTAGTTTTGTATTTAGTTTATAAAGAATAATAACTTAAAAAAAATGATGTAAATCAGTAATTTTATAATTTTACTTTAGAAAAACAACTTAGTGTTTCCTGGTATTTTTTTATTTGTTTGTTGATATTAATTTTATACAGAATTCACCCTAACTATAAATCATAAAATAAATGAATTGAATTTTTTAACATTATTTTACTTATAAATATTCACGTGCAAAATAAAATTATTTTTACACATTCAATTTATTCAATGTGCATGTCGTAATTTATTAAAACTTTTAAATCAAATAAGTTAGAATTTTATCAATTTGTCTCTATTTACAGCACAATATTTTTAAACCTACTTAGCAAACGCTCTTTGATTTGTTGTCTTCTAACTAACCAGTTTGGCACTTGTCGACATTTACATGTCACACGGTTGAAAGTTTATAGAAGAGGAAGAAAAATAACAAAGGGGATGTAAACAAGCAGTTTATTTACTCAATTTCTTTCTTTCAAGATAAACAAAGATTATCCTGAAACAGAATCGTGGTCTAATTCCACTAAAAAGTATTAAAATTTTGTTAAAATCTCGGAAAGGTTCTCAAATAAATACCGACGTCTGGAAACTGAATGATTCAGTTTAAAATAAACAGAATTATATTTTAAATTATTTTAATTTATGGTTGCAATTAGTTTCCACCGTTATATAGTAATTGTTACAGTTTTAGTTTACCGTTTCCTTTATTCTTATGTAATGTACAAATTACTTTGTGGTCTAAAAACACAGATGGTTTTTGAAATACCATATTTCTGAAATTTCAATCATAAAACGTAAGGTAAAAATGAAAGACTTTTCATAAAAATTGAAGAACGGGATCTCGAATATCTCTCTGACTAGATTGGGTTAACAACATTTCCTTTTTCAAATCTTTACACCTAAACAGGGTTATATTTTAAATTATTTTAATTTATGGTTGCAATTAGTTTAAACCGCTGTATAACAATTGTTGCAGTTTTAGATTAAAGTTTTCTTAATTTTTTGTAATATACTAATTACTTTAGGGTCTGAAAAAAACATGGTTTTTGAAACACCATATTTGTGACATTTTAATCATAAACGTAAGGTAAAATTTAAAGACTTTTCATAAAAATTGGAGAACAGGATCTCAAATGTCTCTCTGACTAGACTGGGTCATCCACATTTACTTTTTGAATCTTTACAACTAAAGTAAGTTATATTTTATATTATTTTAATTTATGGTTGCAATTAGCTTCCACCGCTATATAGAAGTTGTTACAGTTTAAGTTCAGCGTTTACTTTATTCTTATGTAATGTACTAAATAATTTGTATTCTAAAAAACAGTTGTTGAAAGACCATATTTGTGGAATTTCAATCATAACACGTAAGGTAAAATTGAAAGACTTTTCATAAAAATTGAAGAACGGGATCTCGAATATCTCTCTGACTAGATTGGGTTAACAACATTTCCTTTTTCAAATCTTTACACCTAAACAGAATTATATTTTAAATTATTTTAATTTATGGTTGCAATTAGTTTCCACCGTTATATAGTAATTGTTACAGTTTTAGGTTACCGTTTTTTTATTCTTAAGTAATGTACAAATTACTTTGTTATCTAAAAACACAGATGGTTTTTGAAATACCATATTTCTGGAATTTCAATCATAAAACGTAAGGTAAAATTGAAAGACTTTTCATAAAAATTGAAGAACGGGATCTCAAATGTTTCTCTGACTAGACTGGGTTATCCACATTTACTTTTTAAATCTTTACACCTAAACAGGGTTATATTTTAAATTATTTTAATTTATGGTTGCAATTAGCTTCCACCGCTATATAGCAATTGTTACAGTTTAAGTTCAGCGTTTGCTTTATTTTTATGTAATGTACTAAATAATTTGTATTCTAAAAAACAGTTGTTGAAAGACCATATTTGTGGAATTTCAATCATAACACGTAAGGTAAAATTGAAAGACTTTTCATAAAAATTGAAGAACGGGATCTCAAATGTTTCTCTGAATAGACTGGGTTATCCACATTTACTTTTTAAATCTTTACACCTAAACAGGGCTATATTTTAAATTATTTTTATTTATGGTTGCAATTAGTTTCCACGCTATACAGCAATTTTTACAGTTTTAGTGTAGCGTTTTCTTTATTCTTATGTAATGTACTTTGTGGTCTAAAAAAGGATGGTTTTTGAAAGACTACATTTGAACAATTTCAATCGTACCACGTAAAGTAAAAATGAAAGATTTTCGTAAAAATTGAAGAACGGGATCTCAAATGTTTCTCTGACTAGACTAGGTTATCCACATTTACTTTTTAAATCTTTACACCTAAACAGGGTTATATTTTAAATTATTTTAATTTATGGTTGCAATTAGTTTCCACCGCTGTATAACAATTGTTGCAGTTTTAGTGTAACTTTTTCTTTATTCTTATGTAATGTACTAATTACTTTGTGGTCTAAAAAAGGATGGTTTTTGAAACACAAATTTGTGGCATTTCAATCATTAACACGTAAGGTAAAAATGAAAGACTTTTCGTAAAAATTAAAGAGAGGTATCTGAAATATATCTCTGACTAGACTGGGTTATACACATTTACTTTTTAAATCTTTACACCTAAAATATTTTCCATTACTATCAGTTTGTTTTCCTTACATCCCTGTATAGTTACCCATAACCCATAATTAGTTTTGGGCCTATAAAAAATGTTATAATAAGCAAGTTTGCTATTTTAAATTTACTTTTAACCAGTGTTTTTGAAATAATGTACTGATATATTAACAAAGAGCTGACACGAATTTGTTTTACACTAAATATGCAAACCTCTAACGCGTGTAATTCTAAAGTTAATTCATTTTTAAATTAGTTATATATTTCTGTTCTAAAATATATGTTTTTTTTATTTGTTAATCTTTATAAACTTGTTAAATTATTATTATAATTCAAATCATATTTTCCCTATATTAATATTATTTTTTTTATAGCTGGGGAAATTTAAAAACCATGTACATCGATTAAATATTAAAGCAACTTTACCTCTGTTATTTTTATGTATCGAAATATTACCTAATATTTTTGCAGATATTATGATGCAAGTTTTGATACTTTAGATTATTTAAAAATTGTTTATAAATCGTTTGTAAAAGATTTCATCTTATTCTATACAAAATTATTTACCACTCAAGTTTTATATTTTGCAATTTTCCTCAATAATTGTATGGAAAACATACATTACTTTTAAATATACTACTATTATATATTCTGTCATAGGTCATGGACTCAATATTTAGACCTACATTCGCATGTATATCTACTAATTCCTTCCAACTTGCAGGCTAATTGATACACTGTAATTACTTAACAGGATAAAAATTCTCCATTTATTTAAACAAAAATCAAATGACATTTTTTAAGTATAAATCAAAAATAGTTGTTTTTAGTGGACAAAAGTCCTTAAATTTTTGGTTTTAATGTATTTTAATTGTGTTTTAGTATAAGCGTAAATATTTTTTTAAATGGACTATAAATGATACAAAATTATGCAATCAAGGAATATTTGCTGAAATTATATAATGTTTTATAACAGATGAGTCTTTCCTGTCTATTTACTATCTATGCCCTCGATGCATTAAATGTGTGTAAATTATTTGTTTATTGTATGTGTTTAAATACAAACATTTAATAGTAGTTTTCTGTAGTACACCCTCATAAATTGTTCAAAATATAACACTTTAAGAGATTACATAAATTTTAACTATACGAATTTTCGGAAAAAAATGAAAATTTGTTAGAAAAATAGAAGTAAAATAATATCCCCTTCGAGAGTTTTGAAAAAAAAAGAAAAGAAAAAAACAATGAAATCTGCAAAGTAAAGCTTTTTAATTTTTAAACAAGTAAACACAACTAAAAATATTTTTATTCGGTTTCAAATTTTGACATAAAGATGAAAGTGTTCACCTATCTTAAACTTTCTGGCAGAAAAAGAATTTCGTATTATTTTTTTAAAATTCTGACATTTTGAAGGTTCTTTGCTACCTTATCGAATACCAC
>CM063505.1:140394550-140409550 GCA_032207245.1 Pardosa pseudoannulata
TTTACATTTATAAATGGAAATGTCTCCTATCAGATTCAGAATTACTGACGTTCACGTTAAGTCAGTTTTGAGAATAATAACTACGTACAATGTCTCTCTTGAAGTAGGGAGGACGGTGGCAAAGAAGATATGTCAAGTTTCAGGAAGATTGGTTTGGTTTGGTCTACTGGTTTGTTACAAGAGGGATAATGAGGTCAGGATCTACTGCTTAAAGCCGATTCCGAAAGGCTTCGAACATCCATACCAGCAAAGGGATTTGAATCTGAGAACTCCGGTAAAGACAGGCAGCTCCCATTAGGTCATCATTCGGCTCCAAGTTTCAGGAAGAAAATATTGCGTTATTTGTTGCATTATTTATTTTGTTTTTCTTTTGTATATTGTACCTTTTGAAAATTTAAAACCCTACATTCCTATACAAAATAAAGTTTTGATTTACGTATACTTAGAACTTTTTCATTGGGCCCGAATTAAGCTTTTAGTTTGACAAGCTTGACTTAAGAGGTTAATTGGAATTTTACACCGGTGAAAAACGAGTTCAGTTGGGAAAGCTTCTTATTCGGCAATATAGAAGGGGGAAAATGAAAGCGTTTCAAGATTAGAAAAATAATATCAAAAATAAGCAGTAAAAACTAAATAAATGAGTAGAAAATCGAAGAAAGTTTTTATAAGTATGGAAACTATGGCGTAATAATTCCCACATATTGAAAGAAGGGATGATAAAGCGTGACCTCCTTTTATCGAAATGCAAGAAAATTCCCCTTACGTACGCCTCCTCTGGTTCACATCATTAGCAGTTGATGTTTACAGACAGTGTTCCCTTAGAGGATACAAACTTAAGTACACACTATTACAATCAGAAGAAGATGGTGTTTCTTTGTGCCATTTAAAAGAATGAGGTTAACTCATACTTGCAAAGCATGCTACTGATTAGAAAACTCAATATTGATTAGATGATAATGGAGTGTAAAAAGATGCACGATCTCCTCTATGACTAATCTACTTAGCACATATTCTTCCGTGCACCTGTCTTCCGTTCTAAATTTTTACAACAAACAACAGCAAACAGGTGAAATAACAATTGGTGATTAACACTCCCAATGATAATACTTAGCTGTCTATCAACTGTAAGAACATTAATTACAATTTATTTAAAAACAAGTCGAAGAATATGAGCTTTAAACTATAAGAGAATATTCCCATTTCCCAAATTGGGTACGAGAAAATTAGAGTATACGAAATATTCACTGAAAGAAAAACCTCTGCAACGTTAAAAGTGACTGCATAGTTATAAGGTTATTAACCGTTTTTTTTTAAAGTCAAGTGGAAGGAAAAGAGTTTGAAAAATTGCTATTGGAGACAGTCATGTATAAACACCAGTTTACGGGCTTGGTGCAAATACCAGTCACTTTTTTTTTTTTTAGCAAGAAACAGGCATGTTTATAACTAACTGGTCCTTGATTCAAAATACTAGAGGCTATTTTTTGAAGCTGTATTTATATTATAAGCCATAGAGATGTTATTCCAAAAGATTCATCATATCATGTTGACTAAAATGAAACCCAAAAGTAATTTTCAGTATATAAAGCTGGTCAGTTTTTACACCAAAATTTTCAATTGTAGAAGTCAATCGTTTTGCTACTCAAAGCCCTATTAAAGCGTTAGTCGAGGTATGGAGCTGAATTGCGATACCGGTTTTAGAGAATTCGAATATTACAACAGGGATGTTCGTAGTCGTTCAGAATCGGCTTTAAGGAGTAGATCATGGGCTAATTAAGCCCTTGTGTGCGAGAAGGAAAAAAAGCTTTCCAAAGTAAAACTATTAAAACGGGACTTGCAACAAATAACTGTTTACAAGAATAATAGAAAAGCCTATTTCGAACGTCTACAAGCAGCTATATACAGGAAATATTGTACGTAAAGTTCAAGACGTTTGTGCCCTAACTATTCAATTACCATCTGTTAGTACGCGTATCTGTAATAAACCATACATAATTTAAGGCGTTTTTCAAATCCGAAATTTCATGAATTTCATTCATTCATGCCTCTCCAGTCTCCCTAGGTTCAGTGAGTAAGTTGGGGGGGGGTTAAATCCCAAGTATGGGGATAGACCTACGCAGCTGACACCTTTCGAATTACCCCAAGCTCACAAACACCACGCAGCAAGCCTGGTGCGCAGGCGACCACAGTAGAGTAACATCCTGCAGGAATTAGGAATAGTATCTGGATCCTCTTGCTGACCTCGTACCCTTGATTGCGAAATTAGCATGAGTGGCGCGAACCTCGCAGGCTTTAAAAGTGCTTTCCATAATAAACAGAGGAAATTTTGTAAATGCCATACCTTTTAAATGGTCTACCAGCCGAAAAGAGAGCTAGAGAATTTTTGTGAGGCGATTGACGAAAACCTGGGCCGCTGAACAGCCGTTCATTACCAGAAGTGTCTGGATCACCCCGAGGTACCTCCGTGACTCGGCGTGTTCAAATAAATTATGCCCCAGGACTTAAATCCTGGAGGCAGGAAGAGCCTAAACACTTAATAAGGAGTCAACTAATACATAAGGGGGATGCTGAAGACAACATAAAAATAAAGGTGAGCTGTGCTTCTCGGGAGAGTGGGGGCTAAATCCTGCAGCAGGACCGCAGTTGTCTGACCGGAATAAGGTCAAGACTTCTGGCTTACACAAACCATGTTACTGTTACACCCATTATTGTAGAAATTTTCACATGTATTACAAATCATGTATTACACATTACAGTGCAATTACTAGCATATGATGTGTCTACTAGCATAGACACATCATATGCTAGTAATTGCACTATGTTTGGTAATTCTTCTTCTTCTTTCCTAATATTAAGACCAAACGATGGTCGAATGGGTGGAGCACTTCGTGGGTTTAAATTCCACTGTTAGCATGAATGTTCATAGCAGTTCAGAATCGGCTTTAAGCAGTAGGCCCTTGTGTAGCAAAACAGTAGACTGTAGAGCTTCAAGCCAACTAACCAATCAACCCTATGTTAAGAGTGAAACTATGAAATAGTACTGCCTATCAAGGAAAAATAGGATTAGATGGATGAGGGATAATATTTTTGACATAATAATTTAAACTAAAGTGGAAATGGTTAAGAGAATTCTCATAGTACTTTCATCTGCAGAAAAGAACAATGAACTGATTACTTCGCAGAAAATGGGTAGTATGTACCTCTTTAACCCGTTACTGCCTGAATTATTTCTACAGATTACATATCGATGCACACCTTAAAACTAAGTTATTATAGACTGCACAAGATAAAATAAATAAGAAATTTAAACAATTTTGAATACTACAGATCGTCATGTTAGTGATCAGGTATCATTTTAAGCATCATAGGACCCCATTTATCAGAAAGAAAATACTTCGTGAAAAAAGAATTATTTAGTCTTACATGTAAAATTAGTACTGTAAAATGGAATTTTATAATAAATAAAGAAATTTGTCAAATTTAAGTCTATGTACCAGCAGAGAAAGTAAATTTGTGTGCGCTATTCAAAAAATCACAAAGTGTCGATTCAAATAAAAAAATTATAAATAATAAAAATTGTGAAAATTTTGTAGATTGTTTATAAGACTGCCCTCTATCCACTCTCAAAAGGAAAACCCTTTCTAAGGAAACATAAAATCTCAACAAACTATTTTTTTAGCGGTATCTAAAATGAGATGCCAGGCATTAAAGGTTAATGTCAACAGCCTCATAATGTATTACGGGAAAATTGTAATTTTATTAAAAAAAAAAGTCTGCAATATTGTCACACCCCGTTAGAACGAATCTGGCATATAACCAACGGAAAATTTGGTCTTACCATTTCATAAGCTTTTACCCACACAAACAGCTGAAGAAAAGCTGTTAGTTTTCTTTGTTGCACTAGGCGAAGAATTTCATAAATAATCTGAGTTGGTTTTACGTCGATAAGAGATTAGGGGTTATTTCCGACTTTAAAAAAAATGAGCAACAATTGAAACCAAAATTCACTTTTATTTTCATTTGTCTTCATTTCTTAGATAATTTAATAGGCAATACATTTTAATTTAATCGATTTTAGTCGATTTAAAACATTAAAGCTAATTTTAAATCAAAATTTATCATCTTTTAATATTCATATCACTATTGAATATACTTAACAAATAATGGATTGTCCACTTTGTGACATCTAATATCTTTCTTATTGATTCGAATATATCGTTCGATAGTTCTAAGTTCGTTAAAATGGAGTTTAACTACCGGGACGTAGCCAGGATTTACAGTTTTGGGGAGGGATTTTTAAACTGGATTGAACCATATTCCATTATTTTTTACTAATAAATATAGAATTTATTAAAAAATAATATAAAATTGGATATAAAATTTTAAAACTCTGTACACTAGTTTGAATAATATGTTTAATTATATGCATAAAAAATTTTTTTGAGCGAACATATTGAAATTAAAATTTATATAAATTAAATATGTTAAATTAAAAAGTATATAAAATTAATAACTAGTAATAAAAAGCTTATAAAAGCATTAATCATACAATATTAAATTAAAAAAAGATAAATTAAATATAATATTAAATTAAAGAACGTAATGAAAATTAAAAACTAGTAATAAAAAAGCATATAAAAGTACTAAGCATATAATATTAAATTAAACACAAGCATATAAATTAAATATAATATTTAATTTTAAAAAGGTATATAAAAATGTTCTTTAAAACTTTGAATTCCGAATAAGTATGCAGTTTAAAAAAAGTACTAAGCATATAATATTAAATTAAACACAAACATATAAATTAAATATAATATTAAATTTTAAAAAAGTATATAAAAATGTTCTTTAAAACTTTGAATTCCGAATAAGTATGCAGTTTAAAAAAATTATGAATGAAAATGTATTTTCATATCAATTTTAAATGTAATACATTAAACTTCAGGGGTGAGATGTTATGGCTACGGTCCTGTTTTACCGTATAATCACTTCTTGAAGTTGAATTTAGTTAACCCCATTTACTCACAAGTCATTTTTGACGAATATTTTATTAATGAATACCTTAAATCTAATTCATTACGGACTGCACGGAGTAAAATAAATATGAAATTTAAATAACTTTGAATGCTAGAGTATGTACTCATTAGTGATCGATTGTTATGTTAAACAACGCATGACACTATTTATACTAAAAGAGAAACTTTGGGATAACATGACGCATAAACACAGTACTATAAAAAAAAGTTTTAGCATAGATAAATCTATTTGCCATAATTTCAGTCGATGTTTTTGCCGAAAATGCAGATTTATGTGCGAGGCTCGAAAAATCGTAAAATGATAATCTAAATGATAAAATTCTAAACAATAGCAAAATCTCAAAAATATAATAAATTGTTTATAGGACTAGCATCCTAGCTTTGCCGAAGGGGAAATCACGTTCCGAGAAAAGAAAAAAAAACTTCTACAAACTACTTTTAAGCTGTCTTAAACTATTTTTAAAAAGGGGGTATATGTATTAATGGGTAAACCAGTTCATGCTTTATAAGTAACACAAAACTTCAGAAAAATATCGGCAATTTAAAAGCATATAAACAGTAGAGCGAAGTGAATATTCAAAAGTTATTGTTATTTATTCCTTTTGGAAGGCAGATACTATTAGATTTCTGGAAGCTTGCGTGACGGCAGTTCTATGCTCAGATCTTCACCCAAAATAACTTCTTGTTCACTCCGTTTCATTCTTTGACCGTAAAACTATTCCTCACAGAAACTTAACTCGGATTAAAGTCAAAGCTGAATCTAGAGATCCCAAATCATTCTCGGTTTAGTGGGCAGACACATACTAAATTCGTTCTTAACCTGATTCTTCACTGATACATTTCCCTACTTATACAATTTCCTGTCTTGTTTGGCTACGCTATACTTATTGAAATACATGTTTTCATAGAAGATTCTTCATACACTGACGCTCACGTCAGTGAGGCTAAGCCTCAAATTTATGTTTCAAATTTCTCATATATATCCTCGGTTGAGAATCAAATTAATCCTACAATATGAAAAAGCAACGATCGGTCTAAAGAAAGCAACAATCAGCATTGGTAATGACACAAGCAGGTAACGCTCATTTCCCTCTTATTAAGACTCAGATACCGAAAGCGTAGCAACTGTTTTGGAATACAGTGGAACCTTGATGTATTGTTTCCGCATTATTCGTTTTCTCGTACTGATCTATCGATTGCTTTATTTCCACAGAACCTCAAGCTGTTTTTCTCAGATTCGTCTGTTAGTAAATGATGTGAGAGATTTTAACTTCTCTCATCGTTTTATAGAAGAGTTTGGACAAAATTTATTCATCACTAAGTGCTATAAAAGGCATAGAGGGGGGGTGTTGTAGTTGACTTAAGGTTCCTGGGCGAAGGCCTTATCCCCAATTGGTGAGAGATATGAAATTCATTAGAACAGTGTCCATATTTTAAATTAAAACAAATATATAAAATATACAGGTCTTTAAGTTGAATTAAAATTAATTTTAAAAAAGGCAAAGATAATTTCATCAAACGCTGTTACATTAAATTTTCTTCCAGCCCTTTTTTACCGGTACCTAAGAAATTTGAAATATCATTGCAATGGTAAAGAAAAAATGAGAAAACCATCGTGAGAAAACAATTTTTAAAGAGGGTATTGCTGTAAAGAATATCGTTAAATCGACGGGACATTAAGATCATATTTTATGCTAATTCACCGGGATCGTAAAATATCGTTCTAGAGATATTTATCATTGTAGCGGATATTGTTATAGGTAGGTTTTATTGTTGTTGTTGTTTTTTCAGTTTCCAATGCAGCTGGCTATACAGACATATCTTTATGCCACACAGAGATTAAAAAAAATAAAATTACAGAAGCACATTAACAATACAGTAGAATACAACCACAGTAAAATTACACAAAAAGGATGTATAAATAAAATTTAGCGCCGAACGATGGCCGAATGGTTAGTGTGATGGCCTTCGGAACCGGAGTTCGTGGGTTCGAATCCCACTGGGGCATGGATGTTCGTAGCCGTTCGGAATCGGCTTTAAGTAGTAGGTCCCGGTCTCATTAGCCCTCGTGTTGCAAAAAGTAGACCGTAGCACTCCAAACCAAACTTAAATAAAATTTAGAACATTTAAAGGATAGAATAGTCTGCAAGTCCAAGTCCAGGTAGTTGAAGTTATTTGGGGCTCCATGACTGCAAGTCGTGTCCCCAGTGGTAAGCGATGATTTAGTCTTTACTGGTGTGTTTCTTAAATTATGGGACAGTTATAAGTGTGCGATCAAAAGAATTTTTAAGTGAGAGGCATGAACTAAAACATAAAATAATATTAAGGCACTGTTCTTAGTAATTAAGATAAAAAAGAGAATAAGTAAAAAAGAAAAAAAAAGGTTTTTGGTTATTAAGAAATAAAAAGACAATAAAAGTTAAGACTAAAATTAAGAGAACATGAATATTTACAATTGTTTAAAAGGGCTTTAGTTTTCCAGTATAGGGAAAAATACTGGCGTGAATGAGCGATGATCTAACAAGACGTTCAGAATTTATAGCAGCATCTTCGTAGCAAAGGGGAAATGCAGGACTATCGACTATTTGGAATCTGTGAACATGTGCATATAAGTAGTCATGTATTGTAGCTAGACGAATGGCAGCTACAGCTCTGCTTCTGGGGTAATCTCAGGGCCTGATTATCGCTTGGGCACTTGGGGCACGTGCCCTGGGCACGAAAATTTAGTCGAGTGCTTGAAACACATATTAAGTGGGGAAAAATTGCAAACTTACGCTACCATCGTTAAGTTTTAATAAATTATTGTACGAGGTAATTTTGTTTGACATGAACTATATTGTTTCCTATTTACTTTAATTTTACTGTTATTTACCTGATAATTAATTCCCTCAACAAACATGATGCTCTTTTTATCCTATGGGTTATTGCATATTTATAAGACAGATTATTAGCAACGTATCACTAAACACCATTTAATCATCTCATCAATTTAAATTATTTTCAATTCTATTATTATTTATTTTCTGCACCACAGAGCTTGTGAGTGTGACAGGGTAAAAATTAAAAAAGGGGGTCACTCTAGGTCTTTAAAAGTCCTTAATTTTTAGCATGGCTAAACAGAGATAATGATTACGTAAAATGAAAATTTGTTGTTTTTGATTTTGAATATTACTTTAATGCTAATTTCTTAAATATGTTTGCTAATTCAATGTTATAATTTTTATATGACTTTAATTATGATAACTTGTCGCTATAAATTTGCAATGGGGGTGGAAGGCACAAAAATTGGATTGTGCCCTGGGCACAAAAGTATCTTAGTCAATCCCTGAGTAGTCTGGGAAATTATAGGTATATTTACTGTAGTAAGAACTGGGAAAACTCAAAATTCAACTACTGATCGATAAGATAAATGATTATCACGACCGGTTTTAAAATTTCCTACCAAATGAATGGCGGCTAGATTTTACTTTGATATAAAGACGGTGTAAGCGAGGGAAAATAGAACTTTTAAGAGAAACAAAACTAGACGTACATTGAGAATATTTCTGAAAAGACCAGTATAATCGAACAGAAAGAAAGTGGTCTAGATTATCTAGAACACTTCTAAATTCTTTGTCTTCTTAGCTTACTCAGCATGCAGTAGAAATTCAGGATTTTCTTTTGTCATTTACCGTGGGAATGAAAGCGAGTTACGAGGCTGTAGCAAAATACGCATCACGTGTTACAAAAGAAAAATAAGATAGACATAGTTTCATCGCCGTCTTCGGTTGAGATGAATAATTCACAAAAGTGAGATAGCAGTTTCTACCCCTCATTACGCTTCTGTCGTCCTCGTTAGAAAAAACAACTGTCTCTTTCGCTTCGAATGCATCTATTGTTCCAACATATTCCACCGTAATGATACCGACTTCATAGAGGTACAGAGACCTACATCATTCTGAAAGCTTTCTTCTCTTAAACAGGTTCTCTCCTGATATCGGATACTGGGCATGATCATGATGACTTTCGGCTCGGTCAAACAAAAAGTTTTTGGCCCCACTTTTAGCTTTAGCGAAATGTGACTCATGATAAAACATCACGACTTACCTATAAGTAAACCTCAAAAGCAAATATGAGAAATTATGCATTTATTGAAAATAAATTGAGATCTACAAATATTACCTTATACATGCATATTCAGTTAGGTTCAGACTATATGTATAATGTTCGTATAATCAATATTTGCGTTAGTATGTTTTCCATAACAGTATGTTGTTAGTTAAAATATTGTAATAAACTTCATTATAGTTTAACGTGATGATCTTACTTTGGGCTTGTTATAGTTTTCTTTTTACATGTAGTATTATTGTTCTTAAATAAAAATAAGAATTTAGGGCAAACCCCAGTTTGGTAGGACCTAATATTTCTTATAAAGACAAGAAAGCAAGACTACGTTACTTTATAAAAAGTAAATACCCATTTTTCGTGCAAATTTTTATAGTTTATATATATAAACTAAACTTCTCGGTTCAACATCTCCTATGGGGGCAGGGCCTACGGTGCCAATCTCAGTTTCCGAGACCAAGGGCCCTGAGGTGCGAAGAATATGTTCCGGTTAGATGGTCAACCTTACGCGAAACCCTCAGTATTTAGTTCTCAAGCATGCTTGATCCTCAGTTTGTCTACCCACTGAAGGAATGAAAGGCTGAGTAAACCTTGCCCAGTCCGGGGATCGAACCTCGGACCTGTGTTGTGGGAGCATGAAGCGCTTCTCCAAAATCACTGGGCTTCCAGTTTATATATGTATATATATCTAATATATCAAAATTATCGCATCTAAAATATCTATCTAAAATTCTCCTGTTACCCCTACTCATTCTTTAACCCCTTTTTGGGCGGCGTCACATCTCAAACGTTCGGCGCTTTCGTGCCCATACCGGCTGAGTCGCATACCATGTGACGCACCGAAAAATTTCATCTTTAAAATCAAGTTCGTTGCTACTTCCACGTCTGAGATTATTTTTGTATTTCTGAACATGGCTAATAGATGACGTAACTAGTCACACTTTTTTCACAATTTTCGCAGTGAAATTTCCAGCTTTAATTGAAAATCCAAATCATTTTGTACTGTTAGTAATTTCGCTTACAGTGTTATTTTTGCTTGCAATATAGATTTTTATGGTGGATTCAGAGAGCGAGGCCGAGGACAGTGAAATGAATATTTCTCAGGCAGAAGATGAGAGTTGTAGTAATATCTATTCAGGTTCTAGTGACTTAGAAGATGATGTTGATATGAGCTCAGTAAGGATGTAGGTAGAAGAATAAATAATACATCCTGCTCGTTTTTCAAGAATCCATTTTTTACATAATTTTCATAATTATTTTTATGTAGATATCTTACCATCTTAAAGCAATAGAGTTAATAAATATAGTACCGGTTTTTTTTTTTTAATTTAAAACTTCGGTGCATTGTAGGAAAAACTGGTGATTAGTGGGATGATATCACCTCTCTCTCTCTCTCTCTCTCTATCTCTATCTCTCTCTCTCTCTCTCTCTCTCTCTATCTATCTATCTATCTATCTATCTATCTATCTCTATCACACCCACACATCTTGATAAAAAAAAAATTCATTCATTTTTTAAACATTTTGTGTAGAAAATGGATAAAAATTTTAAATTTTCATATTTTTAATAATAAGTAGTAAATTATAAATTAAAAATTAAACTTTTATGGGCCTCTGCGTTTTGTGCGTCCTGGGCTAGTTCCCTCTGTGGCCATGATCAACGGTAGCTCTAAAAGAAACATTGAAAATATCCAACGATCGACAACGAATCTTGTAAACTTAAAAATCAGAAGAGGAACACTAATAATAAATGTTCATTCTTCTGATCATCGGGAATTTTATGGGACTATTGTATTAGAACAATCTCAATAATCTGTAACTCAAGGCCACTTCATAAATACTACTCCTCAACCTAATAAAATCTTCACGACGCTTTACACTTACGCTTTAGGAACTAGAAGACGAAGTTCCTTTTATCATGTGTTGACAATAGAGTGTAAAAAGTTATTTTCTTACAGAAAATACTTCTGTAACACAAGAGGCCTTTGTGTAAAAATAAAAGCATGATGAACAAGAGAAAACAATGGTAATAATGTATAAAAGTAAAAAAGAATGTAGAGCTCTTACTTTTATACATTTCGCGCTGCGATTTTCTTCTACCAGTATGTAAACTCACAGTGAGAAAAAAAGATTCATTATAAGGTTTAATGAACTATACTTACTGGTTTAATATATACACGTCACCCAACCTGTCTGTATTAAAATTTGTTACTTAATTTTCGAGAAAACGTAGAAAGATGAACTCTTAAATGTGTAACACTTAACACAGTGTATGCGGGACACGTACTAGTACGTTTTCTGACGATTGATACTTCAGCATTTAGCGCTGCGAATTTTTTCTACCACTTACAATGAGAAAAAAAAAGATTCATTATAAGTTTTAATGAACTATACTTACTGGTTTAATATATGCTCGTCATCCAACCTGTCTGTATTAGAATTTGTTACTTAATTTTAGGAAAAACGTAGAAAGATGAATTCTTAAATGTGTAACACTTAACACATTGTATGCGGGAGACGTACTAGTACGTTTTCTAACGATTGATACTTGAGCACGAGTCACGTACTAATACGGGTTAGTGTAACAATATGGTTTGTTTGTGGGTACAAAAATAAAGGTATATACGGGAAAACGAAGCCGAATGTTATTGTCTTTCATTTTTTTATAATGTAAAAATGTTTATATATAACATAATTCGAAAAAATTAAAACTATATTTTATATTTACGATACTATTATAAATTTATCCACTAAAAAAATATTTTTTGTTTACAAAAATCTTATGGTTGTTATTTATATATATCTCAATATAAAATACGAAAATATGGTTAAAAATTAAATAATTTTCGATCTATTGAGATTTAACTGAATAACTAAACTTAAGCGCAAAACGCCCGCTCCCGGGTAAAATTCCGCTGCGAAATGTACCCGCACACAATGTGTTAAACAATACTTTGAGCAAGATACAAAGTAACACAATATAAATAAAATGGCTATATCTCCTTTAATCAACGAAATAGTTTTGAAAATTAAACAATTTTAACAAATTTACTTTAGAACTCTATGATCAAGAGGGCTTTGATCGAGATGGTTATAGCCGATTCTTGTTGAATATGAACATCAATTCTCACAACTGTATCCGAAAGGAGGGACTAGTTTACTGATCAATATTGGTTTTGACGCATTACAAAGCCTACTATTTTGCTTGCTGCTAGCAAAAAGTTCAGACAAAAAGCAATTTATTTTTACTACATTTAGTTATTCAACAGAATCTGGAAAATTTAGAGGGAAAAAACTATAAGTAGCTATAAGGAAAACACAAGAGAACAGGGGAAAAAAGTAATCTCTTATGCGGGTAGCTTTTAAGACGATAGTGGACTTCCAAAATGAATTTCTTTTTGCTTTTAATGCAAGTTTGACCATTTAATGTCATTGGCAATATATTTATGTAAAACTAATTAAAATCTTGTTTACAGAGTAATGATTTACTTACGATTGTTTACTTTCAAGTACTATAGTATTTTTTTTCCCTACTGAAAGATCGGTCTGTACTGCTTAAAGCAATTCTAAACGACTATAAAAACATCTAAATTCCCCCCAACAGATCAATAGACTGAAAAAGTCTGTATATTTTATATGTTTAGCATAAGAAAATCATACCTCTATCAGATTTTGATATTTGTGTTACATTTTGGTTAAAATATAACACAAATCATTAAACACAAATATTATTACCACAAATAACACAAATATCAAAATTACTCCTTTATTGGTTCAGGAACTGCGATTCTTTCGAGCGAAAAGCTACTTTTTCAACATTCTTGCACCCTTTTCAATATCAGCAGCACAATTGTGGAACTTACATCGTTAAAACTGTCTCGCTTATTAGCTTCAAAACTCTTGATTTTCTCATATAATCTAGTTTCATAACACAGATAAAACTGAAGATGCTTTATGGGATAAAAATAATTAGATTAATCTAGATCAAGAATGGGATAAATTACTGACCACAGGGCGAGCTCCGGCCCGTTGCAAATTATACAAAAATGTATTATATTTTTACAATATAATAAATTACATTAAGGAAGATGATTAAATACAGTTGAAGTGTAATACTAATCACTTCCCACTCTTTATATATATATATATATAGATATATGTGTGTGTGTGTGTGTGTGTGTGTGTGTGTGTGTGTGTGTGTGTGTGCGATAAGAAAATTCTATTAAAGTAAAATCCTAACTTAAATGTTTTCTGTTTTCCATTGAAAATTTAGATTCTCTATTGACAAATTCTGAAACACAGTTTTCATAATAATGGTTTTCATAACAATAATTTTCATAATAGTAATTTTCGTGACGAATTTCATAATTCGCCAGGAAATGGCGAACGCTCATTTCCTGGCACCTTGAATTTGGAACCGCAGCTCCGTTGCTTCATTTTTTCCCGTGGCATTGTGATGTACTATATCTTCTAGAATAAAATAGAAGTAATTAAAGAGACGTGATTGGTTACCGGAATGACATCATTCCTGGAGTCACACCCTTCCAGTAGTTAATAAAAGGGCTGGCACACAGATTTGATGGCTTTTTCCTTTAAGATCGCGATGTAAACGATATCTTCAAAATATTGCTGTGTTTTGTGTTCTTTTGTTGGATTTGTGTGTTCAGTGTCATCTTATGTTTTAAATAAAAGATGTTTTTGTAAGTGAACGTCTGCATCAATCTACTCGGCTACTACATTTAATAATTACTTTACAGTGATGACTACAGTATTTTTAAATTCAGTGTACGTAATTATATATATATATATATACGTAATAGAGGGTTCACTTGAAATTGGTTGTTTGGTTTGGAACGCTACGGTCTACTTTTTGCTACACGAGGGATATTAGACTGAGACCTACTGCTTAAAGCCGATTCTGTACGGCTACAAACACCCACGACTGGTGTGGGATTCAAATGCATGAACTGCGGTACCGAAGAATAGCACTCTTACAAAATTCGGCTGTCGTTCGGCTCATTTGAAAATTGAAAACATATGTTTGGATCTTTCCCGTTAACTAGAAGAATAGATAAATAGATGAAGTGCTTGTAGCATTTGAGAAAATGATCATTTTAAGCCTAGTGCTTTTGTTTTGGGGCACAATTTCTAATAGTTATTTCATTAAGAAAGATGACGAGTTTGGTTTAGTTTGGAGAGCTACGGTCTACTCTTTTGTAATTCGAGGGGTAATGAGATCGAACCTACTACTTAGAGCCGATTCCGAATAGCTGCGAACATCCATGCCACAGTGGGATTCGAACCCACGAACTCCGGTACCGAAGACCAGCACCGGGTCATTGTTCAGCGAAACATGACGGGCAGATAGCGCATTGTCAATAGTGATGAAATTAAATAATAGCGTGTTGCTAGTCATAATTTGGGTTGGTTCATGTGAAGATTTGTAAACTATTTCAACCCAAAAATGAATATTAAAGAACGTAAGGTTAATTCAGAATGTTTTGCTCATAAAAATCAATAGGCGAGGTATTTTTTTTTACAGTGAGCCGCGGTAGCTCAGTCGGCAAAGGCAACGATCACGTAACAATGTCCTCCAAGTCCTCAATCAATACCTCTGGGGGTGGCAGGCCAAGCCCATGGATCTTCTGTTTGGTCACTGCTTCAAAATTACGGGAATCCACTTGTCGCAATCCCAAAGTCGATCTTTCACCTTAACGGTACTCATTAAAATGAAAGGCGCGAGCCTTAATACGAGCAACCTCCGACTAAATCGTGCTTGGTTTGACCAAGTGGTATAAGACAACAACAATTTTTTTACAGTTGTTAACATTTTAGAATAAAATATACTGGCCCGCTAATTT
>CM063505.1:140419550-140499550 GCA_032207245.1 Pardosa pseudoannulata
AATTGCAGCTGGATTTGAGCTGAAGTTTTGAGTTCATATGCATATTAATAACTGTTTCGTTTTTATGCTCACCTGAATTAGGAAATATGCGCAACAAAAATGTATAACAAAGTTAGTGTTATGTAACCTGAAAAATTGCCAACAATGTCACTAAATTCAGCTGCGTAATTGCTCCTCTCGATGAAATAAGCTTAATGTAAAGAAAAGGAATAAAAAAATACACATTTATATTCCAATGTATGTTTATTTTTTTAAGTTAACTTTATTTAAAATGACATAGTCTATTAAAAATTTCTTTCTATACAGGATATAGAGACAATCAAGCACCAATCCGGGACCACATGACCATGAGGCCTCTCAGACTTGTCCCGACGGTGGTGAACAGAACACAACTACTGGGCACCCAGCCAGCTCCCTTCAAAGTGCGCGGTGAGCCTGCTGCTCAGCAGGCAAAAGATTGGGGGGGGGGGGATATCAAAGGCTTGTGGACAGCTCTCTTAGTAGATTCTCTTGAAACATGCACAATTTCTTTTAAAGACAATGTTAAAAATTAAGGAAAGTACCTAATGATAAAATATTTTATACGATTTTCTAGAGGTATACAAAATTTTAGAATTAAAATGCAAGTCCAATGGAAGTTTAAAAGTTTTCAGTTACTTAAGATTACTGCATTAAAAAATTACCTAAAATACATCCATTTTATTATTATTTCAATGTTATTATGCACGGAAAAGTTAAATACATGAAAATGCTAAAGTAGGAAATGCATAAAAAAACTGATAGTAAAAAAGACAGAAAATCAAAGGCAAATCATCATTTTTTGAAATTTAAAATTGATTAATACTATTAACATGTTTTGCTTAACTTCAAATATGAAGTGTGATATAATTTTTTGTTTTGAGATATGATATGTTAAACAAGTAACTAATTTAAAATACTGTCAAAATTTACAAGAAGCACATGCTAAGGTCGCATTTCTGGGTTTGCACAGAAGAGTTAAAAAATTATGTGATACTTCCGTAACTAATGTTAAAACTTTATAGTCTGCTGCATTTAGAGAATATATTCAGTAATCTGTTCAATAAAGAATTTTTTTTCATGGTTAGAGGAAGAGATATTCAAGTGTTCCACCATTGCTCTGAATGGTCGTATAAATCAGCGGTTATTAACTTATGGGTCGCGACCCAAAATTGGGTCGCGAAGCATATTTCTTGGGTCGCGCTGAGTCGAACCAAAAAAGTTAGTAATACACCAAATAATAAGTAATACCAACACCTCCTAGAAGGGTTATTCCCTAATACAATGCTCCGGTAGTGACACCTTTTGGTGAAAATTGAAAGCGCTACCGATCAGCTACTTTTACTTTCACTTCTAAGAAACCAGGGATTCCCCGTTGTTTGTAAACATGTAAACAGAGAATAACAGATTTTACTCGTGTGAATAAAGAGGTAATAACGAAAAGCTTTTTTGTCTTATTATTAATAGTGGAGTGATCAAGCTGCAGTGCGTATTGTAAAATTGTAATCACCCTAATAATGACTTGCATTTAAAACTTAAAAGACTTAACATATGTATTGATATTTCATTTTTTTTTAGGAATAAGTTAAAATGTCAATTATTTTCAAAAAGTTATAAATATATTTTAATTTGGTCAATAAAAATTATTAAAAACACTTGATTATTAATTAAATTTTCCTTGGATCGAAAAGTACTTTTTTTAATCTTTATTATTAAAAAAATAAATAAAAAATTTGTAAGTTAAAAAAATCATCATCGTAGGATTGAAGATTTTTTAAAAATACTCTCTAAAATAAAGCAATGAAAAAATTTAGACTTTTTTTTGGGTCGCGGCATAAAAAGGTTAAGAACCACTGGTATAAATAACTGAAGCATGTTCACCGTGAGTTTTTTTACGTGAGTTTTGTGACATTGAGAGAAGAATTTTCGATTATATCGTTAGCAAATAAACAAGACATCTTTCCACCTGGCAATGAGTCACGTTACAAAATTGGTTAACTGAAATAATATTGTTTTTCCTAGAGATTAGCAAAACTATTATATAAAATTACCCAGTTTCAGTTATTTTGAGGAATTGAACTATGGCAACAAAATTATCGCAGGTCACCTGATACACTGATACGAGCGTTCAGTTAGCCTTAGGACAGGAATGTGGAAATCTTTTTTGGAGCGGATCAAAAATTGAAAGAAATTTTTTTTTTCTGGTAAATGAATTTATTCTAACATTTTAACAGCTGTAAAATTATTTTTATGTCCATTTATCTTTACGATCATGATTCCAAGGTTGGAAAAAATCATGATTCTTAAAAAAAAAATCAGATTTTTTTTTTATTTAAATCGGATTTCTTTAATTTTTTTCTGAATACTAAATTTAATTGTTGTTTTTATGTTTTTTTCAATATACATATAATAGTTTCTTATAAGAAGTAACATCTTATCTATCTAGTATATTCTACACACTGATTACCTAAAATATACAAATTTTAATCTAAATACATTCCATTATTTTGTAATTGGATAGTGCAAACTAAATAAGATGTAAATTTAAGGAACAAATTAAATATTCTTTTCATGCAAACTATTTATTAAAAAAAATCACAATTGTTTCAATATTTTTAAGCACCGAATTAAGGATTTAATTGTTTCAATAAAAACACTAGCTTTGATGCTTTATCTACTCCTAATTGGTTATGAAGGCTAGAATGAACAATACCAAAAGAAGAAAACTGTCTTTCCATTCCAGCAGATGAAGCCACGGCTGTTGTTATTTGGTAGACAAACTGGATTTCGAGTTCTGTAATACTCTCTTTACCTCCCATTACATAAAATGAATTCCACCAGTCATAATCAATCATTGTACTACCCCTACTACATACTTTCTGATAACAACCCCTAAATTCTTGGAAAGCACATGCTATCTATTTACACTTATTTACTTATTGGTATTACTGTGCTGACTGATTCCCAATTCTCTTGTCTTTGGAATATAGGTTTTAAAAGAAGTGAAGAAAAAAGGAATTAAATCAATGATTTTTTTTCAAAAAAATCAACTGATTTAAATCATGCCAGCCTTGCATGATACTCTGAATAAACTTTAAATTTTAATTAAACATGTTGAGGTTGAAATATTTTACGAAAATAACCCAACACAACCACTAACAACATTTTACTTTTTAATAATTTCGCAACTGTTCACATTGACACACTTGGCGGAACTTAAAATGAAACATTCTCTCAAACGCAAGTTCTAATTTACCTGTATTAGATTCTTCTAGATTTTTATCTATTTATTTATTTATTTATTTATTCATTTTTTTTTAATTTTACAGATTTTTATATTTTTTAATTTGAATTTATAATTTATTTAAAAACATTTTACAGTTCTTGGATTTACAACTTTAAAACAAGACAACGTTTCTTGGGTCGTCTAGTGTATGTATAAATTTGAAATTTGGTACGCATGTTACTCTTAAGCTCACAATAATAATAATGACGAAAACTCTTAAGAAAAATATCAATATTTAAGTACTTTAAAATCTTGGTTTTACTAAAAATTTATGATATTTCAACTTAAAATTTTGATAAAACTTGCTAGAAAAAAAAATTGAATAAATTAATATTATTTGATAACCTTAGTAATAAATATGATTGTTTTGCCTAATTAACAAATATTATTTCTTATTGGATTATCTATTAATTATTAATATTATTTAAACAATAATTAGTAATAATAATGTTAAAACTAGTTATTTATTTATACATATAATTTATAAATATGATGAAATTAATATATATATATATTGTTTTATGTAATTAATAATTTTGTATAGCCCAAGTTGGATTGAAATATATGTTTCTTACCTAACTGATTTTTTGTTAATTCTTAGAAATTGTGGAAATAAAATTTTAATGTTTTGTATACTGCAAAAAAGTTAAGCCCTTCTTTTCGATGTACTTACTATGCATTTTAATGTCAAACCATAGCACATTTTAAAGCTCAGTATTAAAAAAAACTTTACAAATATTGAAATAATATTAAAAATATTTTTAAAACTTTCAATATATAACTGTACAATAGAAAAGTCTTTCTCTTTATTTAAATGTCTTAAAGCTGCTATAAGAACTTTGGTCAATCAAAGTTCTAGTGGCAATAAAGGAGCATCATTTGCTTTATTTTGCCAATAGACTATGATATGATAAGCTATGATAAGATACGATAAGATATATGATATGATATGATATGATATGATATAACGCAAAGTTTAGGTCTACAAATGTGCTACAAGATTGTTAATGAGACCTGGATTTACTGCTTAAAGCCGATTTTGAGCGGCTACAGACAATCATGTGGGTTTCGAACACGCAGATTAGATTTTAATCTTTATTTGGCATGGTTGCTCATTGGGATCTTAAGGCACAACTTTTTACCATTTATCAATTAAAGAGTTCAAGATAGATGGAAATATTTAATTGCGAGATGAATATATTTTAACCCTTTAATTGGCAAATGGTGAAAAATTGACCCATAGCAGCTAATGAAAATACTTGTTGCTTCTGAACAAGCATGCCAAATAAGGGCGTCATAAGTTCCTCACGATTATAACGTTTTTACTTTTTTCTTTTAGGAATGGTACAACTTTTCATCATTTATCAATTAAACAGTTAGAGCATTATTAGATGGAAATATTTATTTGCGAGATGACTATATTTTAACCCTTTAATTTGCAAATGGTGAAAAATTAACCCATAGCAGCTAATGAAAATACTTGTTGCTTCTGAACAAGCATGCCAAATAAGGGCGTCATAAGTTCCTCACGATTATAACGTTTTTACTTTTTTTCTTTTAGGAAATGATTTTTGAAAAGTATTACATAGTTCTATTCAAGCCCAAATAATCGTAACCGCAGGAAAATGTACACGCACGATGACGATGCCAAATACTTTATTACAAACTCGCTAACATTTACAGTATATAGAAAGAAAATAAGTAAAAGCATACACCAGTTTTTTATATGATGTCGGTTGGCATTAGTTTTTTTTAAGATTATTGTTGTTTTAACTGATTATTCATTGAATAATTGATTTTCTGTTAATTGTTCAATAAATTGTAAATGAAAAGGATAATAAACGGTAATAAATTCGAAACTAACGTAAAAAAGGAGGTTAAAATTAAATAAGGAGTTTAAATTTGACAGCTGTTTCGCAGTTACGAGTGAGCTACACTACCAGCTCAGTGGCTGATAAAAGCAGAATGAGCCGTAGACTCTGTTCATCCTTTTCGTTTACACCCAAGCTCTCAACTGCATTAAATTTTTTAATCTTTAAGTCTGCGGTTAATTTATGTTGAAATTTGTGTTTGAAGAAGTACGAACTTCTTGATTTTCTTCATTTACTTCTCTCTGTGCTCTGGGTGATTGGCAAGGTAGACGAATGCCAACGGAGGCAAATTTATGAGCGACAAATATTTTAATTTTCTATAAAATAACTTTTTGTAAACCTGAATAAGTATTTTTGTCGTAATTCTATATTTGAGGGTAACAAGTTCCTTTTATAATTCTATTCTTAAAATTTTTAAAATTTATTCTTATTAAAAAATCAAAGTTTTGTACTTTACGGGGTGGCATTTTAGGGTTTGTCAAGGAATGCAAAATTTTAAAAATAGCAAAAACGCTAGGGAGAGTCCTGATTGTATACCGCTCAAATTTATTTCTAATTTTATTTCTTTTTGCACTGTAATCTTTCTTATTCTAATAGTAAAGTTTTATTTCATGTTGCTAGTTTTGAGAAATACATCTTTATACTCCCAAACATTCAAGTATATCTAAATTAATCACGTCTTAAAAATTAAATTAGGCTTTATTTAGTTCGTTTTTTTTTTTTTTTTTTTTGTTCATTTTTAAAGCACTTGTTGCGAATTAATTTTCAATATTGCCAGAAAAATTTTATTCAAAGCTTCTTATACATATTAAACAGCTCTGTGCATTCATTTTAAGTTTCGACTTCATTTCGAACATTAAAATTTAATTTAAATTTAGAAAAGTCCGAATTTTTCGTAAAAATTTGTCGAACAGATTAAAACATTTCCTATATATTATCTCTCTCTCTGTATATATATATATATATATATATATATATATATATATATATATATATATATATATATACATATATTACATATATTATATATATATATATGTCTATATATTATATATATATATATACATATATATATATATATATATATATATATACACATATATAATCTATCAATAAAACAGTACCTAAAAATGTTAAAAATGCATTTTAAATTCATGTGATGAAAAAATATAAATTAAAATAATTCGAAAGGAACACTTTAAAAATTAACAAATTTTATCAACAAGTTTAATTTTATGAAAAAAATAATTAATTGTAATTTTTTAATTATGATTCAGTTTAGCTTCAATATGTATGTGTACAAAGTTTCGAAAATGTTTTGCATTGTCTACATTCTTAATCCTACTGAAGGAGAATCATCTTTTAACCTTAAAAAATCGATTTTTATTTTATATTTTTAGAACCTTTGAACGATTCTGATTTGTTTAAAATAAACCTCGTTGAAATAATCGAATAAGAACCTCAAAAATCTAAAGTTTTTGACTTTCAAATATGTTTTATTCAAAATGATGTTTTTAAACTTTTACGCCATCTAAATGTAAAACGATTACCCATACTGATTTGAAATTTTCAAAGAACATAATAGTGCTACAATGGAACACTCCCTACTTTTCATATTGGCTTTCACATTATGCGGTATTTATAACATTTGAAATGCTATTTAAGATTTTTAGGAAATTTATAATATACACAAATATATAAAAAGCCTGACTAAGAAAGGGGCGTGTTCCCCCCTGCCTAAAGAAGGCAGGGGGGGGGGGCAAATCGAATAGAAAATTTATTTTACGTTTTCTTCTTTAATGAACTTTTTTTAAACAAAATATCAGTACATTTTAAGACCGTCGGTTTTAGGTTAGCTTTTTCCTTAATCTATCGTATGAATACAAAAAGTCTATATTTAATCTAAATCTATATTTATATCTAAAAAATGATCAAAAGTATAAATACTTATTTACAAAAATGACACTGAAAAATGGAAAAACTGAAAAATGAGACTTTCAGTAAAGTAATGTATGTAACAGTAAAGAATACTTTATTTAGATGTATCTATGAAGTAAGATGCAGTTTTAGTTGTTCCAAAAAATACTTTTTTATTGTACTTTACTGAAGGCTATGATATTAGCAATTTGTTTCTTTTTTTCTTAATTTTAAAAGAAAATTATTTTTTTAACCCATTGATGACCGTTTAATGCACCTTAATTTCAGTTAATGGAAAAAAATAATAAATTAGTAACCTCCATTATAAACCTAATAAAGTTCGGTTCTTTATTACTGAAGTAAAGCAGAGGGAAACCCCTGAGGAAGTTTTTGTCCCGGGCCCCAATTAGGCTTAAGTCACACACACACACATAACTATATATGTATATATCTTTATATATGAAATTCTTCTGTCCGTGTGTTTGTAATAGATCTCCTCCTAAACGGCTCGACTGATTTTGATGAAAAGTTGTGTGTGTAATAAAGTTGATTCGAGAATAGTTTAGATTCACAATTTGATCCAATTGATAATGTTTTTTATTATTAAAAATCCAGAATTACGAGCTTATAGAGATTGTTTTAATGCCGCTCGAAACCCTTCACTGCCAACGTATCTGTGAAGTAGTGGTCAGCTCAATGGGCGAGAAGTCCCAGGATCGAATCTCCGTACAGGCTACGTGGGAATTTTAATTTAATCTAATTACGTTTGAGATGACTGTACGCGTGGTGGCGTCAAGTACTTTTAAAATAATTTTTTCCTTACTTTTCTATCCAAATAGTCCAATTTATAATTTATTTAAAAAAAAATTATAATTTTTGGATTTACAGCGTTAAAACCGGACAACGTCTGTTGTATATATATATATATATATATATATATATATATATATATATATATATATATATATATATATATATATATGTATATATATGTATATATATGTATATGTATATATATATATATATATATACATACACATATATATATATACACATATATACATACACACACATATATACATACACATATATATATACACATATACACATACACATATATATATACACATATATATACACATATATATACACATATATATATATATATACATATATATAACATATATACATATATATACACATATATATAAATATATATATATATATCGAACCATTACATATATATACACATATATATACACATATATATATATACATATATATACATATATATATACACATATATACATATATATATATATATATATATATACATATATAAACCAAACACATATATATATACATATATATCACAAATATACATATATATACATATATACATACACACATATATAAAGAACATATATATACACTTATACACATATATATATATATATATATATATATATATATATACATACACACATATATATATACATATATATATATATATATACATATATATACACATATATATATATACACATATATATACACACACATATATATATATATACATACACACACACACACACATATATATATATATATACCAGTTAACTATATATATATATATATATATATATATATTTCACCAGTTTGCTAAATCTCTCAATATTAAGAAATGGAGGTAATGCTTTTATCAGAGAAGAGCAAATTATACACTTCTATGCAACAGTCTCAAAAAAGTACATAGTTTTTTTAACCCCGATGTACAGGTATGATACATAAAATAACAAAAATTACCCCATTTCGGAGTTACTGGAAGGTGATTGAAATCTGTTACTTGAAGTTAAGTATGGAATTAAACTGCTACCAAACAGAATCCAGAAATTTAGCTACTAAACTGAGACTTTTGTGGTATTCATCCACAAAATTTAAAACAAAAATAAATAAATAAATAAACCTCTACATCTGGTCTTCAAAAGACACATTGTGAAATAAACAACCACTAAAATAATCCCGACTTTCCTCAAAGGAGCATAATACTTTTTTTTTTTTTTTTACCGTCTAATGACCTCAACTTGTTTTTGCCCTGTTGAATATGACGAGCTTCTGAATATGCTGTTGAAGGTAAACATATTAATGGAGCTAAAAGGATGTCAGGTTTAGAAAAATGGTTCATGCCATTCCATACGAGCAAAGGCTTGAATTTACTTTGTATAAATAGTGCATCCGTGACCACAGCATTTGAATCCAATAAAAACTAATCAAATTTCAAGCATGCATAAAGATTTATGAAACAGTGTTCTACACACGAATCTTTAATAAAAAAAAAAGACTCTAGTTATGTCTCTATAAAAGATTTTGGAAATATAAGTCAAAACAAACTATTTAGTTTAATATACGGGATGTCCCAAATCTTTGCATAGATTTGAAAGGGAGGAAAAGAACACGAAGTGGAATTTTAATCACAAAGGAAGGAACAGAAGGAAACGAATACGCGAAACTCATCTCTAACATATTGCATGTGCGATTTAACGCAATGTGAAACCAGAAAAATAAATAATTGAAGAACTCTACTCCTTTAGTTATTTAATAAATAGTATAGAGCAATTTGTCGCAACGTCACGAATTACTATAATGTTCTTCCGATTCATTTTCAGGTTTACAGCAGCCAATAGACAAACAATAAACTGCCTTTCCGTTTAAAACTAAAGCCAGAATTGTCATAAATTGAGATTTACCCTACTGCGTGTAATCGCTTTATAAGGCAATTTGTCGCAACGTCACGAACTACTAAATGCCCTTCCCATTCATTTTCATGTTTACAACATCCAATAGACAAACAATAAACTGCCCTTCTGTTTGAAACTAAAGTCAGAATTGTCAGAATTTGAGAATTTGCCCTACTGCGTGGAATCGCCTTATAGGGAAAAATAAATAAATACAGAGATTTTCTATATATTAAACGAGCTAGGTCCACAGCACGTGGGCTGACTAAAAACAAAAAATCATTCAACCTGGAGGCTAATGAACAGTCCATGTTCAAGATATGAATTAAAACATTTAACTAACATTTGCTCACACATCACATCCGATGAACACTTTGTTTCTCCATATCTAGCAGCTTGGCGCCTCCGAGATCACTTCATTTATCTATTCTGGATCATTTCCTATGCGTAACCATAAAAGCTATGGCTAGAGACAACTAGTAACTTCTAAAACACGCCTGGTGGCACGAATCAGCGCCGTCGCAACTTTGATCCGCGAAATGCCAAGTATCTTTGAAAATGTTTGACAATCCGTGTCGTGTGGGTTTCATGAATGCATCGATGCCAATGGGTGTAATTTATGACGCCTAATAATTGCACGTGATTGTGTATTCTTTTTGTGCCAAGGTACTTTCCCACGATGGTCAGCACGTGCATGCATAGCTGTGGAAGAAATTTCCAAGAAGAATTTAGGTGCAGCTGTTGACTTCCTGTTTTAGGGATCCCTGCAGAGGAGTTATAGATCACGGAATGGCACAAACGTAACGGTCAAGCTCTCACAGAGACGTAACCGTGGGTTATAGGGGTAGGGGCTAAAAAAATGTCAGCTTTCACAAAAGGGACTATTTTAATGAGCCCACTTGCACGTCCGAAGGGGGTGCAGACGTGGGGAAATTTCACCAACAAGCGATTGGCAAAGAAAAAAAAGGGGCGTTAAAATCGAGGTGATGAGTTGGGAAAGAGAGTGAAGAAAGAGGAGTCTAGGTCGGGATTGAAGAGTTGCTGGACATCCAGAGAGCCCGGACCAGCAATCGAGTCCCGAACCTGCAAGCCAGCATAGACGTACATCAAAATAACGGCCGCTACGCCAGTACCGACGCAGTTTACGCCCGAAGTCCAGCACGGTCCTGCAGCCTGATGGATGATTGGATGTAAACTTGATCTTATTCATAAATCATTACCTTGGTTCTCGGAATCTTTTGATTAAGGAATAACGCATAAAAACAAAAAGAAATTAATGAATTGTTGTATTGATAAACGTCGAGTAATGAATGTTATATATAGATATTAATCAAGACGGTACATGGACTGAAACCCTGAAATATCTTTATCTCCAAGACTTTATCCAGGAAGTATTAATAGGGGGGGGGGAAGTTTTCGGAGGTCTGGACACTGCCCGGAATATTTTCCATGTATACATTATAAGATTATTAAAATTTATGTGCATTACTAGTTTCCACTGCAAGTATCGAAAGATAGTTTTCTACTCTGAAAAGAGAATAAAATAATCATTCTCCACCTTTTTTTTTTGTGTTTTATCGAGGCACACTTTTAGCGATTTCAAAATTTGGCGGCACACAAAAGAACAGATAAGTTTAAAAGTAGTTTACTTACCTATAATGTACTGTGTAAAATAGTTTATGATAATAATTTTAAATGTAAAATAAAATAGTATGTGCTACAAAAACAACAGTACGTTTATTAAGGGATTTATTGAAAATTAATAATAAAAATACTTTTAATGAAAAATTTGAGCTCGATGTTTTTTTAATAAATTCATTTATATTTGGTATTAAAAAGCTACTTTCATATCGTCTGCTACATTTAACAGTCTCGATCTTTTTTTCGTTTTTATGTTAGTTAATACTGAAAATCTAAATTCACACAAATAAAATGTTTGATTTGGTTTGGAGTGCTACGGTCTACTTTTTGCAACACGCGGGCTAATGAGACTGGGACCTACAGCTTAAAGCCGATTCCGAACGGCTACGAACATCCATGCTACAGTGGGATTCGAACCCACGAACTCCAGTACCGAAGGCCACCACCCTAACCAATCGGCCATTGTTCTACCACAAATAAGATGTAGAAAACTGTAATAATATTTTTAAAGCTTTTTTGACTATCATGTGATATCTTCCGCTAAACACGATCTTGCATAGTAATAATACGTACGCATAGTATCCCTTATGTCGTGCGATGTCAACTTTAAATTGTTATTGTTAGATAACCAAACAAGCTACAACATTTCTAATTACACCATAAGAAAATTTAAAGTTTTCTCCGCTTATGATGTCCATACACCATTAATATATTTCTTGAAATAAAAATTTTCCTAACAAGTCGAAAAGAAATATTTTCGGTGCACAACTATAAACGCATATTAAGGTTTGAGTGAGTGAGTGAGTGAGTGAGTGAGTGTTAGTTTTAATGGCGCAAAATCCAATATGGGACATGCTGCGCCAAACAAAAGGTAAAAGTAAGCCATAAAAAGAGCAATGTAATTTTCGTAATGAAAAATAAAACAAGATGAGGAAAATACAGGTCAGAACGATAAAAGTTATGTAAAGTAACAGATTGTATAATATATAACAAATGATTCTATAAGAGTAAAAAGTATAAAATCGACAAAGTGTAGAATAAATGCTAAGTCACCATAAAAAGGATTATATACAATTAAGAACGCCAATAGATTTAAGAAAAGCAAAGAGATTTGGATGGGGAGTTTCCCCAACCAAATCGCCCAAGTCTAAGTCAGTCTTTTTAAAAAAAATGAGACGTTGATTATTAAAAATTGGACATTCAATTAAAAAATGTAAAACGGTATACTTTTCCTTACAATTGGTACAGTAGGGAGTTGTTTCATTGGTCATGAGATAAGCATGAGACAACCTAGTATGGCCTATACGAAGACGGGTTAAAATTACATCTGTGCGTCTAAAAGATATCATTGACCATGGGGAAAGGAAAGGATTTAAAGCTCTGAGTTTGTTGCCGTCCTGTTGATTCCACAACTCTTGCCAACTAGTGGGATTAAGGTTTGACAAGTTGGCCTTTAAAGCTAGAAGAAATGGCGAACTACTTTAAAAGGGTATTTTTTAAAATTGATTATACTATTATGTTTTCGCATTTTGTAGTCATACAAAGTATGTAGTTTTGCAAAAGAAAAATAAAAGGGAATGTCATAATTTCTTTCTTAGGATTTAAAACACATATACTTTCCAAGTGTGCGTGATATTCAAGTTGTATGACTTAATTTCGAACAAACATTTGTGATCTACCTTTCGGCGACATCCAACAAAAAACAAACCAACGACCAGACACGAATACTAAACGTGCACGCGAGTAAAAGTTTTAAAATAAGTAAAAGAAAAAAAAAGGAAAAAGGTAGAAAGAATTTACTGTTACCAAACACTCTCTTTTCATGACAGAGCCGAAAAGTACAGACATTTCTTACGTGTATTACATAGATTCTTATCACTTCATACAATGATTCTCAGTGATTCATATATATATATTTAAAAAATGTTCTATCTTTTCTTTCCATCCTTTATTATTAGGTCGGTTAAATATACAGAGCCTCATTCTAAGATAAAGTAAACGAAATAGTAGCACATTACATACAAAACTTATTTTAAAACCTTTGCACTCTAGCTCTAGAGTGCAAAGGTAACTAAGACCATAATGTGGAAGCAAAGTCGGCTTTCATTATTATTATTAACTGGTAGCCGTTTTTCCTCCCGCTTAAAAAAAAAAAAAAAAGCGAACGCGACCATTTGTTTGAAATCTCTGATATTATTAAAACCACACATACAGTAATAGAAAATAACCATTAATTCAATTTATAATTTATCTACCCTTATTATCTACTAACTCGAGCCATAATATAGAAGCAAAGGCGACTTTCATTATTAACAACTGGTAACCAACCACCTTTCCTCCCCTTTAAAAAAAGCTAATGTGAAAATCTGTTCGGAATCACTACTGTAATCAAAATCACATATACAGTAATAAAAAATAAGCATTAATTCAATTTATAATTTTTCTACTCTTAGGATTTACTAACTAGAGCCACAATATGGAAGGAAAAAGCGGCTTTCATTATTATTAACAAGGTAATCACCTTTCCTCCCCTTTAAAAAAAAAGCTAACGCAAAAATACGTTGGAAATCACTACTGTAATTAAAATCCATATACAGTAATAAAAATTATCCATAATTCAATGTATAATTTTCTACCCTTATTGTCTAATAACTAGGGCCATAATAGGGAAGGAAAAGGCGGCTTTCATTATTATTAACTGGTAATCACCTCTCCACCCCCTTTAGAAAAAAACCTAAAGCGACCATCTCTTAGAAATCACTGCTATAATTAAAACCACACATACAGTAATAAAAAATTAGCATTGATTCAATTTATAATTATTCTACCATTATTGTATACTAACTAGGGCCATAATATGGAAGGAAAAGGCGGCTTTCATTATATTAACTGGTAATCACCTCTTTCCTCCTCCTTAAAAAAAGCGTAACGCGACCATCTGTTGGAAATCACTGCTATAATTAAAATCCACATATACAGTAATAAAAAATTAGCTCAATTGATTCAATTTATAATTTTCTACCCTTATTGTCTACTAACTCGGGCCATAATATAGAAGCAAAGACGGCTTTCATTATTACTAACTGGTAACCACCTTTCCTCCCCCTTTAAAAAAAGCTAACACGACCATCTGTTTGAAATCAATGCCATAATTAAAATCACATATACAGTAATAAATCATTAGCTCAATTTATAAATTTTTTTACCCTTGTTTTTTTCTACTAACGCGGGCCATAATATAGAAGCAAAGGCAGCTTTCATTATTATTAACTGGTAACCACCTTTCCCCCCCCCCCTTAAAAAAAAGCTAACGCGATCATCTGTTGGAAAATCACTGCTATAATTAAAATCACATATAACAGTAATAAATCATTATCTCAATTTATAAATTTTTACCTTTATTTTTTCTACTAACGCGGGCCATAATATAGAAGCAAAGGCAGCTTTCATTATTATTAACTGGTAACCACCTTTCCACCGCCTTAAAAAAAGCTAACGCGATCATCTGTTGGAAAATCACTGCTATAATTAAAATCACATATACAGTAATAAAGCAGTAGTTAAGTTTATAATTTTTCTATCCTTGTTTTTTCTACTAACTCGGACCATAATATAGAAGCAAAGGCGGTTTTCATTATTATTAACTGGTAACCACCTTTCCACCGCCTTAAAAAAAGCTAACGCGATCATCTGTTGGAAAATCACTGCTATAATTAAAATCACATATACAGTAATAAAGCAGTAGTTAAGTTTATAATTTTTCTATCCTTGTTTTTTCTACTAACTCGGACCATAATATAGAAGCAAAGGCGGTTTTCATTATTATTAACTGGTAACCACCTTTTCCTCTCCCTTTAAAAAAGCGAACGTGACCATCTTTTGGTTTGATTTGACTTGGTTAACTAATGTCAACTGTTTTGCTCACGGGGGCTAATGAGACCGGGACCTACTGCTTAAAGCCGATTCCCAACGGCTACGAACATTCATGCCATCAGCGGGATTCGAACCCGCGAACTCTGGTACCGAAGAGCAGCTCTCTACAATTCGGCTATCATTTGGCGACCATCTTTTGGAAATCACTGCTATAATTAAAATCACATATACAGTAATAAAAAATAACCATAATTCAATTTATAATTTTCTACCCTTATTGTCTACTAACTACTAATAGAAGCAAAGATAATTACAAGCGAAATTTAAAAAAAAAATTAAAAAGAAAAAATTTTTTTTAAAAATTATTTAAAATTATGTTAATAACATTATGGAATTCAAAAAATTGCTTATACAGCATTAAAGTCCATTTTTCTCTTATTTTTCATTAATTATATTTAATAATAATAACTAATGCAGTATTTATATTAATTTATAAGTCTGGTAATATTATTGATTTTTTACCCTTATACTTATTCATAGAAAAATGTTAGGTGGTAGATCTTATGTATCACCTTTTTGTAAAACTCAGCTAAAATATCAAAAGTATGAGCATAAGAAAAAAATTTTTTAACACTAAAGTTCCTCTTGCATTATAAAGAAGAAGAAATATAAAAAAGGGAAGAGCAAAGAATAAAGTAACTAAAACAATGTAAAGAAAAGTGGCTGTAAAAAGAATCTGAAAAAAAACTGTGCATAAATGCAGCTAAAAAACAGATGCTTAAACACCAAGATTCTTAAATATATTAACCATAGATAATCCAAAAAAGCATAAAAATATCCTTAGCATGCAATAGGTTTTTTTATTGTAATTTTAACTCCCTCTTTCTATACACTATATATTGCATGTACCAAACCAACAAATCATATCAGCAATTATTGAATATTTGGCTGCTCTAAATGCTGCCAACCAATCATTCTAAATTATTAGTCAGACTCCTCAAAAACTACGGTTCTTTTAAATTGTTAGTTTAACTGCTACAACTAGCTATCCTGCTCCAAATCTACATTTTGGCTGCTACGAAAATGCGTTCTCCTGCTACAAATTTTAAGTTTTGCTGCTCCGAAAATTGCTCCAAAATGCTTGAAAGAGCTCAACTTCCTTGTATGTAGTACTGAATCCTATTGTGAAAAAGAATTCTGTAAGAGAAAATGTAATTATCTTCTGTACATCCCCCCCGGGGAAGTTCAGCTTTTTTTGTCATTGTCTATTTTCATACTTGACTCCGGTACCGAAGAGCAGCTCTCTACCATTCGGCCATCATTCGGCGACCATCTTTTGAAAATCCCTGCTATAATTAAAATCACATATACAGTAATAAAAAATAACCATAATTCAATTTATAATTTTCTACCCTTATTGTCTATTAACTCGGGCCATAATATAGAAGCAAAGACGGCTTTCATTATTACTAACTGGTAACCACCTTTCCTCCCCCTTTAAAAAAAGCTAACACGACCATCTGTTTGAAATCAATGCCATAATTAAAATAAAATATACAGTAATGAAAAATAAGCATTAATTCAATTTATAATTTTTCTATCCCTAATCCACTGACTAGGTAGTAATATGATGGTAATCTGGTGTGGAAGGTATTAGCTCAACCTGTCTGCATTGTAACAAATTTTAGAATATAAGAAATGTATGCGTAGCGTCATAAAAGAAAGGAAGAAAAAATGAGAGCAGAATGTACTGTTCTCAAAAATTCGTTCTTTTTATCAGAACGAGATAAAAAAAATATTCCTTGCATGAGTTACATACCTATAATAAATATCACTACACACTATTAAAAAAATAATTGCCTTAAAAATAAATAATTCCAACTAATGAAGGTCTATACATTATTATTTTATAATACCCAGTAGAATGCTACACACACGAAACTAATTTGCGGTTTAGAAATAGCATTAAAATAATGAATTTTTAAAAAATCGTAAAAGGAAACAAGTGTATGCGTAGCATCATAAAAAAGGCCTTAATGGTTAATTATTTGGATAGCCGTTTGATGGACGCGACAAATCTGACTACAAACAATGGGTTAAGGACAATGGCGACATTTATTTACTCTTTAATAAGGAATGATACAGACAACTAGGAAAATTCTGTGACATTACTTATCTTGCATGGGGAAAGGAAAGGGATGTAAGTAGGAATCATTTTAACACAGTGATGTAAGGTAGTTTGAAATTTATACGTTATATAAAAAAATATATATATATATATATATATATATATATATATATAGCTTTTAAAATTTGTCACAGAGAGATCTCAGCTCGATCTGGCTGACATTTTGTTGTTGTCGACTCTGGGCGAACGGCTACTTAGGTCAAATTCGACAGAGATGGATAGATGAATGGATGGATGGATGGATATTAAATTTTTGCTTCCTTTTGGGAATAACGGATTTCGAACTTATTTTATCGACGATCACTTTCAGAATTTTCAAGCTGTAATTTTGGGACTTTCACAAAAGTTGCTCTATAGATTTAGCTAATACATTATACTCATTATATTTTGATTGCATTCGCGCACGCGCAGTGAAACATTAATTGGTAAACCTGTTCATTTTTCATCCAATATTTATTATTTTGTAATTTCAATTGCAGGGTATTGTGTACAATGTTTTTTGTCATGCGTCCTGAAAATAGCATTCTTTCATATTGAGAACTCTGTAAATTATAAGCAAAACACTTGGAGAAATTTTGGGATTGTTTTTATAAAAACCCTAATTTCTCCTCGGGTATACGAGCTATCCTCATAACAATGAACACCGATTATTACAAGAAGCATCCTAATCATGGGCTAAAGTTTCAACGCTTTTCATTCATTACTTTTTACAGGGTTATCAAAAACATATTTCTTTTTCTTCAATTTGTTAACGGTTTCCTACGGGGTTTCGGGAAACATTCTTTGCTGAAATATATGACGTCTACCATCATGTTTACACGTCTGAGGTTTCAGGATAATTCCTCGTGTATTTTTCTAGATATTCAACAAAATGTCTAAAATCGCCAAGTGACCGGTCATCATTGGCAATATACAAATTGTCATCATTGGTCATCATTGGTATATACAAATATGTATATAGAGCAAGACAACAAAAAGATGTATAATGTATGCATCTCTCTATTGAATTTGATCTATGTAGCCGTTCGTTCAGAGGTGACAACAACAAAATGTTAGCTAGTACGAGCTAAGATCTCAATGACAAATTTTAATAGAAAAAAATGGGTTTCTTATTTTTAAAAATGATGCAATTGAAAAATAAGAAAGCATACACAATTCAAAAGCCTCCTCCACACTATGGACCATTATTGACCCCTGCGGTGCTCACTCTGGTGGCGACCTTGGCTCGATGGTTCATGGGATGCAATCCCACACTGGGTCACTAAACAAGCCAAGCTCGTAGATGTGTCTTCTATGTACTAAGCACTTTAGTAGCGCATGCTGTCTGTCTTTGATGTTTGGAGAAAAATTGCTTCCGAAACCCTCCTCTGCCAAGGTCATTTTACCGTCTGCCACCGTCGACCACGAAGAACCATACCCCCTCCACATAGTGGTAATGGCTTGCAGTGGACCATAATGTAGAGGGGCCTAAAGACACGATATGGGCTAACGGTTAGCATCTCGGTGTACCAGGTTCCAGAAATGGCCCGAAATATCTCCCTGTATTCACTAGGTTTGGTTTGGTTTGGTTTGTTTTGGAGTGCTACGGTCTACTTTTTTGCAACACGAGGGCTAATGAGACCGGGACCTACTGCTTAACGCCGATTCCGAACGGCTACGAACATCCATGCCATAGTGGGATTCGAACCCACGAACTCCGGATCCGAAGGCCAGCACCCTAACCATTCGGCCATCGTTCGGCTGTATTCACTAGGACCCTGCTGGAAGATTATAAGGGTCTGGATGCCATTTTTTTGGTAAGTTCGTGAGTGGGACAGAGTTACGGGATCAGCAGCAAACATCTCCACTCCCGATGATGATCAAAGTTGGAGGGAATCAAAAGTGGGGCATCACACACATCCGACAACCGCCAGCGTAGGCATTCCATTAAAAGTTAAATGTGGTTAAATACAGAATATTTTTCTCAGAAAATAGAAATTATGCTAAGCATTTCTTACACACAGTTATTTAGTTTCGCATTAATATAAATAAACTAGAATAAACCTGTTTTACATTTTAGGAATTTAATTTGTAGCTGAAATACCATATCAGAGAGCTTTCTTTGCCTTAACTTATCCATATTTAAAATACAAAGCAACAAACGTATGCACACTCCACAAAACTAAACCATACAAACTGTATAGTTAGTGAATTTTGGAGGCAGCAAATCACGGCCAACGCTAAATATTATGCCTCGCGGAACAGAATCTGGACAGCGGCCCAAGATGCTAGGTTCTGGTTTGATCCGCGAATCAATCAGTTAATTTGCTAATTTACGAATTAATTTTATTTCGTTTCATTCGTAATATATTGGAGATAGCTCAGAGATAGGATTAAAAAATGATAGGATCCGAAAAGCAAATAAATAAATTCACAGCCAATTCATTTTAAAACTTAACAAAATTCAATGGACTGTAATGAAAGGGGGATAAGATGCAAAGCTCGTCTTACTCTTATTGCCAAGGAAACAAGTCTCCCCAATATCGTACAAAAGTATAGGGGGTCCTCTCCCACATTGGGTTCGAGGAGTGCTCTCTACAGTTTGTCTAGGGGGATTTAACTTATGATTATGATGTTATAATTCCATAACTGTACGAAACATTTTACAAATTATTATTTTTAAGAAATAAGTCATTTTTACTATTGTATGATAATTTTACAACTCTGATACGACAGGCTTCCTTTTCTCATCAGAAAATATTGAGATTACCAGCGACTTGTAGTTATAATATTAATTAACTAGCATATAGCCCGTCATATGACGGGATCAATAAAATTTTCAATATCCAGAATTGTAAAGTACCCTTTAAGGCAGGTAAAAAAATGGTTTGTTGTGTGGCTGACAATTATTTTACAACAAAATATTACCTTAAGAAAATTATTTACGTAATATCTAAGTTTAGTGATAAAACGTATGGAAATAATGCAGAAGATATTTAAATAATCTAAAATAAATGATTAAATGAGATGATTAAAGGAATGATGTCATAATGCTAGGAACTTTTTTTTATTTTTACCTATTTATTATGTGATAAATCGATACATTTAATCACCTGCTCTTAAAATGGAGCTTGATATAATAATGGTAATACGTGAATTTAATAAAAACAATCATAAAAATTTGAAAAATTGTAAAAATTTAAAAATAATAAAACAACTTTAGGAATAAGAATTCAAAAGAAAAAGCAGAAATTATTAAATTAATTAGACATTTAGAAAAATTCGGTTACGTCGGGGGCAGAACCAGTAATCTGAGAAGTACGACGATCAAATGGGCAGACACTCTACTCCATGCGCCAGCTTACACGTGGTGAAGGAAATGGTTAGAATATATAAAGGTCAAGTAAAAACAGTCCAGAAATTTAAATATTGCACTCCGCCCTCGCCATCCTATAATAATGAATTTAGTATAGAATAAGGCTTGAAATAATAGCATTAAATGCTCGAAAAGTAGGGGATGAGGTGGATTTCGAACTCGCTTTAAATTTCACTAACCCTAATTCATAAAAAATCCAATATGGATGCCTGTATGTATTCCAGGTACAACTGCTTCATAAATTCGCGGACAGACAACTTAGGCTATTATTATATAGAGGATAAATGTTGTTCCATTTTACAATCAGGCTGACTAAAAATTATTCGTATAAAACTTTACTCACTTTGAATTTTCCTAACCCCGATTGATCAAGAGTTCAAAATGAATGTCTTATCGCGTATTACTACGATATTAAATTAATTATACACTTAGTTTGAGCTATATTATATTCTTATCCCCTAATCAGGCATAATAATCCAATTAAAAGAAACGAAACATTTTCCAGTCTTATTAGAACAACAAATTTTTTTATTCCATACTAATTTTTATCAAAACTTTATATCAAAAATCCAAAATATGCAAACGATAAACTTGTAACAAACTGCAAACGATTTTTAAACTAAAAATAAATCATTGAGTCTGTGCTACCAGTCTCTTTACATTCAAATTTCGGCGCCACAGTATCAGGGAAAAATTACTTGGTTCGTTGGCGCCATCTATTCACTAATATATTAACTAAAAAAAGGTCATATTTCTAATAAAAATATTTCCCTTTCATTCCACCATCCTTTTGTGATGATTTTAAAAATTTGAGTAATTCAAAGAATATTCAGCAATTCTTTTTTACTCTTTACTAAGTGAAATAATTATTAAATATTGCTGTATACTTTTGAGAGGAATAGTAAAATTTAAAAATTTAAACTTTTGAATATTCTTTGATAGAAAAATGTAAGTTTCTACATTATTATATTGAATAACATTTTTTTAAACAATGTTTTATTTTTAAAAACCAGTCTGTTTATTTCCCATTATAGAGAGCTTGAGGTATAAAGTTTATAATAGAAAACATTAATTTTATAAAATTAAAAAAAAGATGAAAATAAAAAAAATTAAGTAAAAATAAAAATTAATTTTAAAAATTGTCAAAAATGTAAATAAAATATTAGAAATGAAGCAAACATTCTAAAGCTCATTTCTTAGCAAAAATTAATTTTATAAACTTAAAACGACAAAAAGTAACAAAAATGAAATTTAACAATTTAAAATTCAAGAAAAAAAAAGGAGAAAATAGAAAATTAAATTAAAATATTGTTAAAAATAATAAAAGAACTTTAAAAATAATAAAACAGCTTTAGGAAAAAGAATTTAAAAGAAAAAGCAAAAAATATAAAATGAATTAGACATACAGAAAAACTTGGTTGCGCCAGGGACAGAACCTTCATGTCGGCTGTTACGAAAATTAAACGGGCATGCACTCTAACCATCATGCCACGCTTTCAATTCTAAGATTCTAATTAAAGCATATGAGAATTAAACTAAAAGAGTATATAAACTTAATTATTACGCTCCGCCCTTGTCATCCTATTAAGAATGATTTTAGTACAGAAATTCATTTGCTTTTACTTTAAACATCAACTGGTGAGAACTCTTTCTATTTACCGACCGTATGTTAGTTGCCAGCTTTAGTTTATCTTGTCTTATTACATGATAGGATGGAGAGCAGAGGTTTTAATATTGACAGTGATTATTTGGTGGTATATATGAATGGTATCGAAAATGATAAATTTAATCGCCTGCTTTTAACGGGGGGAGAATAAGGCTTGAAATAATAGCATTAAACGCTAAAAAACGGGGGATGGCTTAGATTTTGAACTCGTTTTAAATTTTACTAACCCTAACTCATAAAAAATTCAATATGGATGCCTGTATCCGTTCCAGGTACAACCGCTTCAAAAATTTGCCGACAGACACCTTAGGCTATTATTATATAGGGGATAATAAAAATAAAGGGCTGTGAAGAAAACGTTTTGCCTAGGTTAGCTAAGGCCGACCTTGTCTTGGGGCATATCTTGGAGAGGTTCATGGCTACAATTGATATTGTAGGAGACGAGTGAATTAGGCAAACTGGAAGTAAGAGTCACATATTCAAGTAGGCTGAAGAAATGAAGTTGGTTTTCGATTAAAAGTCTACCAAACTTAGACTTCTAGGAAAAAATAACTCGGTTTGAAAAAGTGGGAGATGTAACGATGGGGAAATTAGATGCTCATCCGTCTCTGCTTAAACTAGAAATTGGACAGTTTAAGAAATGACATATCACAAACAGTTGTATAACTGAAGGCATTTTCTGTGACTAACACAAGTTCAATGACATGGGCAGACGCAATGATCCTGTGGAACATCCTTACTTGAAAAACTGTCTGGGCTAGACAAGTTGAGTGGAATAAGCAAAGCGGAAGAGAAGGATATCAATAAAACCAAAACCACCTAGAGCACTAGGTGGTTTTGACAAAACTAAAAATGAAGGTGAACCATGCTACCGGGAAAGCGACTGCTATCCCCGGCAAGCTAAGCTGTCATCGACAGGGCAGAATTTCTTAGAATGAAGCCCAGAATTATGGCTTACGCAAGTCACGTGTCAAATCATTCATCACTGTTGGTATTCATCTTTGACAGGGGAATATCTTTTCATATGCAATGAAATGGACGTCAGATATATCGTTAAACGTAAAATCATAATATCACTCATATATCAATTGCTGTATCTCAAGAAAAACAAGGCTGAGGAACCAAACTTTATTGAGATTTTTTTTCACCTCAGGCGTGCAATAAGGGAGAAATTATCAAATTTGAAATTCTAAAGGAATTAAACGGAGTTCAAACGGAAAAAACACCCGGCTTCTGCAAATCTCCTCCATTTCAACAAATGCAGTCGCCAGGACTATTTTAAGCTTTGAACTGTTTAATCTCGAACTGCAAAATGTTTATTGATCTTAAAACAGAAATAGCTTTGCTATCTCACAACAAGCCGCCTACCCTGATGGTTCTAAGGTGTTTGTGATGTCGCATCAAAGATTTTTTTTTTAATTTTGATCACTCATCATTTCAACATAATAGCCACTATTCTTTCGACGGTAAAATTAAAAGACAGAGGTGAGTCAAACAAGCATATTTTTAATGTTAAAAAAGTATTCTTTGAAAAAGTTAGGGAAATAGAGCAAGCAAGGCTTTAAAATACACTGCCGTCTCAACAGCGTTATGATCTTTTAAACCAATACTCTTGGACCCTTACAATAACTAAAAATAATGGCTAGGATATCATCCCTTTACTAAAAACGTTAGTATGTGTTAGCATCAGGAAAGTACAGTCTGTGGCACAAACATAAGAGTTCAAAACAACATAATGTTTCTATTTAACACTGCAATTACCAAAATCTTTGTAAAACTTTTTGTTTAAAAATTTTTTTTAAATGTTTACAATTTGCAAAAATAATAAAATATAATTTCAGTTTTTATTACACAGTATTCATTTAAATGAACAAAATGAAAGATTGGCAATGGCAATGAAAGATTAGAATGGTATTCATTCTCTATAATCTTGCAGGCTCCATAAAAAAGATAGGCATCGTCAACTTACATGACCATTCCTATTCTTAAATACGAAGGGTTTGGGCGGTTAAAAACGTTACGGTCTTCTCTATTGCTACATGAGCGCTAAAGAGATAGGGGCCTTCCGCTTAAAGCCGATTCCAAACGGCTACGAATATCCATGTCGGCATTAGGATTCGAACCTACAAATGCCGGTACCGAAGAGCAGTGACTTGCCCATTTCGCCCTCGTACGGCTGTCTGTTTTTCGATTGGAGCGCTACAACCTACTGTTTTGCAACACGAGGACTTAGGTTTGGTTTGGTTTGCTATGGTCTACTGTTTTGCACTCGAGGGCTAATGAGACCGGGACCTATTGCTTAAAACTGATTCCGAACGGCTACGAACATCCATGCCATAGTGGGATTCAAGAGGGCTTAGGAGAGATGGAAGTACTACTTAACCCATTAACGCCCAGCGTTCGTATTTGATGACAATGAAGAAATAGTTTGTAGAATTTTTATGTTTCCTTGAAACGATTCTTCCTTTTTAATGAAAATAGATATTAATCTTATGAATAATCTCCTAAGTTTTCAAATATGATATCTATAATTTTGTCATTTCGATCGACATTCGATTTTATGATTTTTAAGCTTAGTACAGGAATTTATTGTTTCTGAACTTACACCACCCCGAATCATGGCTAATAGCCATATCTGTAATAAATTATCCGTTTACAGTGCTTTGCTCATATATGATAACATATAAACCTCTTATCGCGAAGTTTTCCATATTTTTAATGACATCTTATGATGTTTTAAAATGACACCTCACTAATGATTACTTGATGTTATATTTAAAGGTGTTTAAATTTCATATTTTGTTTTACTTCCAGGTGTCTATAATAGCTTCTATGTTAGATATTTACTAATATATAGTCATCAGAAATATCCGGGCGTTAATGGGTTAAAGCCTTGTGATCAACTACGAACATCGATCTATGTAGTGAGGTTCGAACCTATAAACTCTAAACTGAAGTGCAACGTCCTACCCATTCGGTCATCGTTCGGCTGCATTGTGAGGGATATTTGTATAGTGAGTGTGGTTATATCTAATTGCCGATATTGAAGCAACCTCAACAGCCATGTCTCGTGTAAAGGCCCCTCCACACTATGGTACACTGCTAGCCATTACCACTGTGTGGATGAGGTATGCCTTATCGAGGTCGACGATGGCAGATGATAAAATGGACTTGGTAGAGGATGGCTTCGGAAGTAGTTTTTCTCTAAACATCAAAAACAGCCAGATGCGCTACTAAAGTGCACAGCAGACTCTGTGCACGCATCCATAACCAACACTTCCTAAATTGGCTTGGTTCATATAATGGCCTAATGTTTGGATGCAACCCATGAACCATCGTCCAAGGTCCAGTACTGCAGTGGTGAACAGTTCATCTTAGTGTGGAACAGGCATTAAGGATTTTTTGATGTTTTGTTTTTATAACAATGTCTCATTTAATTCTTTCATTTAGACTCCTTGGATCTCAGTTGATTCACAGTAGAATTAGTATACGGGGTCTTATTCTTTATTCCATAATAAACTCTAGAATAATTCCAATTTAATTTTTTATCGATTGTTCTGTAGCATAATTGAGGAAATTATTAAAAAAATGTATTTACTGCAGAAATAAAAAAATATAATTACAATTTCCACATTTTTCCGTAACCTTGCAGAATTATAATTATTACAAAGCAACAGAAACTCATGGAATCTTGGCGACTGAAGCCGTCAAAATAGTCACTTTAGCAATTCTGTTATTATCTTTTAGGATACGTAGAATTTACATCTGCTAAAAACAACTGCATGATGTTAGCTTTAAAAATGTTAAACAGATGTCTGCTTTAGAGCCCTACGGTTTACTGTTTTACTACACGAGGGTTAAGTCTAAAAAAGAAAATAATCTTCAATGCCCGAATATTTTTTTGCCATGATAAGATGTAATTTTAACTTTTTAAATGGCTATTATCTATTAGAGAAAAATAACGTATCATTATATGTTCATTTTGCGAATTATGATTATATTTGATTATTATGTAAACTAAGTAATAATTATTTCAATATTATTAGCAATTTCTTCTAAAATGGTTTCGGTGTGTATTTATGCAAAATAATTCGTGTATGCAAGTGCTCTTTTTGCCAATTATGTTTCAGCATACGCATTTTTCTTAAATAGAAAACCCACTGCTACAAAATATTGATCGCGGCATTCAAAAATAACCAAACCAATCAACCTTAAATAGAACAAATATTTACACTCCTGGCTCACTTATCTCTGTTGATTTCTTAATGTCTGTTAACAGCAAAAGGTCGATGACTCATATTATCTTGATTTCATGTAGTCAAACGGATGTGATTTAGCTGGAAGAGTGAAATCACTAAATGAGCTGCAAAATAAATATAACACTGAACAGGATCGGGAAGAAAAAAAATTCAGTGTTTGCATTAGCTTGTTTGATAGCAAAAACGATAATGAAAGTTATTTACTAAGTACGGCATTAGGAGACAGGAATACAAATAAGGTTTGCTTTACTTTGCTTTGGAATGTTACTGTCTACTCTTTTGCTACATGAGGAATAATGAGACCGGAAGCTAGTGCTTAATACCGATTCTCAACGGCTACGAGCATCAATGCTAGCAGTGGGATTCGAACCCCCGAACTCTGTTATCGAAGAGGGACGTCCTACCCATTCATTCGGCGAAAGACAAGTGATAAATGATTCCAAAAAATTAATACACCGGAAAGAAACTTTAATTATTGTAAATTTTTATTCTAGCCCTGAATAATTTGTGCATTTAAATAAGTATTATATCTCTATTTACTAAACGTGGTGACCCGCGGTAGCTCAGTCGGCAAAAGCAACGATCTTGTAACTGAGAGGTTGCGGGTTTGGAACCTGAGCCGGCCTAAGATCCGCCGTGTTCGTTAAAGGTGACTGGGGCAAGTAAAATATACTCGTGGTCAAAATGTCCTCCAAGGTCTCAATCAATACCTCTGGTGGTGGCAAGCCAAATCTATGGATCTTCTGCTTAGTCCCTGCTTCTAAATTACGAGGACCCACTTGAGCAAAGTCCTTCTAGTTCATTGAAAGTGAAAGGTGCACCCCTTTTCCTTAATACGACTAGCGTATGGCTCAATCGTGCTTGGTTTGTCCAAGTGGCATTAGAAACTACAACACTAAACGTGGTCATGTAGTATTGTTTTTGTTTGGAGATCTACGGTCTACTTTTTGCAACACGATGGCTAATGAAACCGGGGCCTACAGCTTAAAGCCAATTCCGAACGGCTACGAACATCCATGCCACTGTGGGATTCGAACCCACGAACTCCGGTACCGAAGGCCAGCACCCTAACCAATCGGCCATCGTTCTGCCATGTCGTATTGAAAAGATGAAAATAAAGCCAGGAAACTATTTTGCCTATAGTTTCTTGAATTCTTGATATTTTTCATGGAGAGAAAATAATTCTTTAAAGATATTTACAGTTGATGATTATTTTTCAATATCACTTCTCGGGTTGTACAGCAATTCCTGCATTTAAAAATTCGACACTTCTACATTTGGAGCGCAGTTGACCATATGTTTCAATAACTAGGCATGTAAATTTTAAATGAAACTTTACATCAGAAATATCTATCAATATCGACAAATCTGAAACATTATTAAAGTCTGAATTAGAATCTTTGATTTTATTTTAAGTGTGGGAATTGAATAATCGGATTTAAATATAAATGTAAAGTAAAGGAATGAAGACTGCATTTAAGATTTACACCTGAAGCATAATAACATATTTCGCATGGTTTAATCGAAGTAGTAGCATCAACAAATCCTATTACATTAAATCATCTCACATTGGAAGTTTATTTGCAGTTATGAGAAAGAAAACAATGCATCTGAAAATCGTATTTAGGTTGAAAAGGAACCAAGAGTTATTTATGTCTATTCAGGAATGAAGCAGCTATGCTCCATTTCAGTTCTCTGGTTATCAAATCAAGATATAGAGATCTACTAGAGTTTTGATACTATTTACATACAATAGTCCGGCGAAATAAAGAACTGACCATACGGTTAAGTAAATGACCTTTGTTATTAGATTTTTATTTATTTTATTCTCACAAAGAAATTTTTTTACTATTCATGTATATAATAGAGAACACTCCGAATTAAATAAAATAAGATATATTTTAAAATAATTTTTAAACTAAAATCTTTTAGAATTATAAATAAAAGACAACCCATCAGTCTTATTTAAATCAAATGGTCTTAGAAGACGCATCTATTTTATTTATCTATTTATTTCCATGACTAAAAATATGTATAACGTTCCCATACAATCAACTAAGGTTTTCTAAAAAGCTAAGATAACTTTACACTTGAAACTGAGATATCTTTAGATAACTTGAGATCTACGAGATTACAGTTTATCTATGTATTAATGAAAGACATTTTTAACCGTTTTGGATATCAACAACGTAACGTGTAACAAAGTAAAGTGTAACAATGTTCAAGTAATGGTAATCCATAGTAAAAGTATATAGCGAATTTACTTCTAAAATTATCTTTATATACTTGCATAAATATATGCTATATTTTTCCTTCTACACTAAATCAAATTTACAGCAACATAAAGATATCAGATTACAAAACTAGTTATTTATTTCAAAAGATTTTAAAAAGTTATCTGATCATTTGTGACAAAACCGGCTTCAACAGTCAACTTTACAACTGATTATGATCTCTAACTTAAACAGAATTCCAATTTCGTAATAATTCAGAGGTTAAAAACATTCTACATACCCCTTGGGCGACTCTTAGCTGTCCGGCTGGAGCTTTAAAGTAATCCAAATTCAAATCCAGCTGTTTCTGTTGTGGCGGTGGAGCTGTCATGTTTACAAATCCTCTTGATACACCACGCGCACAGTTCTAAGCCAAGAACAACCAAAACTCCACTAACCGAGAAGGAAAATTTTGCTCTCTCGCAGGGATGGATAGAATAAACACGAGAGCTCTCACGTGACCTTATTTCGTCACCACCCGGAAATCAAATTTCGTCTTGAACTCGGCGAGTTCTCGCCTGGGGACACAACGCTTTGAAGCCAGGAGATGACCCAGAAATTACGATACCGGCTCTGTTTCAGAGAGATGCTAAGTTATGCTTCAAGGTCAAGTTTACAGAGCGAAATTAATTTTATTGTGGGTTTTAAATGAGGCTCTGGTCAAGCCATGATCACGGCTCTCTGGAATAAAAATAGCGAACTTTATGTTTATTTTCTGCACGTGTGTATGTCGTCAAAATTGGAAGCAGTACGAGTATATACTAGTTTTTTTTTTTACCTGGAGGAATGATTGTTAATTGGAATTTTGGCATCTTTACAAAACTAGAACTTTTATCTTACAATTTTTTTTTCTTTCATTTCTTTCTATGCTGGAATAGGATAAATACGAGCATCTCACTTTCAGTGTACGCTATGCATAACAAAAATTATATCATAAAATTAATCCCTATCCCAAGCAGAAAGTAAAATTATACTAGGCTGCCTCTTTTTATAAGTACTACAGAAATACATTCTTATTGTCCATTTGAAGTTGTTTTCTGAACTCATTTTTAATGTTGAAATTAGTATTAAATAAATTAATAATTATCAATAAAAGTAATTTAAGTTTAATCATGTAATTTTTTTTTGGTTATTTTAATTATTTACCAGAATATTTATCTATAGCTTACAATGAATGTCTATGTATTTAAATAACACGTAAGATAAGGTTAAACTGTATGATAATACAGTAACGAATTTCCTTTTTAATTTAGAGTAATCATACAATTTTTTTAATGAACAGTACTGACTGGTCAGTATTGCAGCCTGGACAGTACAGACTGGACTGCAGTCCAAAATTAAATCAAAACGTTTGTGAAAGAATGTGTTAACTTTTATGCGATATAAATTCAGACCCCCACCCCTACCTTAGGTCTTTATTATGGTACAAAACTTTAAAATTTCCTTTGTGAAATTTAGTAAAACCATTTTTAAATTAAAAAATAGGAAATTCATGTTAATAAAAACAACACTAAACTCTTCCCCTCTCTCTGTCTTTTTTTTTAATTTTTTAAATTTATTTTCGAAACAGAAAACTTTTGCTTCAATAAAAGATTTCCCTTGTTCCTCGTGATATTTAGAAAAATATTTAATCAGCAAGCATCATTAGAACCGTATTATACTATATTAATAGCGTATTATTGTACAAAATTTGTGCTGTATAACTTAATAAATTATTTATTTACCAAAAAAAAAAAAATACGAACAGATAACGAATTTTCTTTCAACAAAATACTTACAACCTAAACACATTGTTTTACAAAAACACAGAAATAATATAATACTTTATATTGATATTCAGACATTTATTCTGTACATTCTTTTACAAATAGATCCTTGGTTATCATATATCATAATCATCAATTATTTATGCCTTAATATTTACACTATAATTACTACAATTCGCTTTATAAAGAACTATTATTTAGTAACTAATTTAAATTATTAACAGAGGCCTGAGTTAAGTGACTGTAAATATTATTTTATAAATTACATTAAAGGCAGAGGGGAGCAGCAGCTTTTCTCATGCGGTGAGTCGGTCCGTGTTCCCACGGGACGAGTCGGCTAGTGGATTCTTGTCCCACTTTTCTCGAATCCCGACTTCAATCATCTCCTTAACTTCATTTCCAAACTCCTCACCTCGGTTTAACGCCCCTTTTTTATCCGCTCCAATCGCTTGTTTTCGGGAAATTAAATCTGCCTCCCCTTCGGAAGTGCAGGTGGGCTCATTAAAGTAGACCCTTTTGTGCAAGCTTACATTATTTTTAGCCCCTGCTCCCATAACTCAAGGTTACATCTGGTGTGCGAGCTTGACCGTTACGCTGCCACTCCGTGTCCTATACTTTCTCTGCAGGGGTCCCTGAACTTTACATGAACAATTGGAGTCCTAAATTCCTCTAGGAACACAACCTACTAGAATAAAAACATTTTGTTGTGTATTGCTGTACAACTCTATAAACATAAGTATAAATTTTTAAAAAATTTAAAATAAAAAACTGATGATGTAAATAGTTTTTATGCTTAATATAAGCATGGATAGCGCGTGTAACTGAAGGTCAAACTACAGTTTACTTATCCATCTTCGATACATTCACTTAATAGTAGTTTAGTCCCAACCTGAACTTTGGCCAAGGCCCCAGATAGTCATGATCAGTACGTGACCTATCAGTCTCTTGGCCAGAGGCTACCACTAAAATTCCTGGTTAATAACAATTGTTAAATTTTTTTTTACAAAAAAAAAGTTTCGCCTTTTTTTTTAACCTTTAACTACTGACGTATTGTGGAAGATAAACCTATCTTAAGTTGTTCACTTCAATTAAATTTTAATTAACTTGCAACTCGGTAAGTGATCTCATTTGGTTTAAGTGCTTAAAACTTTGAAAAGATATGAATACTGAGCCGTATTTCAGTCAATTCAATCAAGTAGCTGCAAATCGTACTTCGTTTGACCAAGTGGCATAAGACAGCAACAACAACAAGTAGCTGCAAAAATAAAAAGAGGGTCTTTCAAATAAAATTTTTGAAAACTACTGAGAAAGTAATATGTTTTGTGACTGTTTTTAATGCCACTGATCAACGCTATTCGATTTAAGGCTTGGATATTTCGTTTTGAAGAATACCAGTACAATGGACGAGTTTAGTTCAAAGTGGATACTCGAAGCAAGGACCAAGAAGAAGAGTTCCAGGCCTGTCTTGCCACCTCCAGTGGTTTGCATGAACTTGGACAACGTTGTAACCATGAACTTATTTTACATATTCCATATTCCGTTAGTGAGCACAACGGTCTTTAGCTAGCTCGTGCCTCGAACTCTCAACTTTCTAGTTATGAGTTCATGCTTTTGCTGAGCTACCGCTGCTCGAGAAAGTAATTTACTATACTTTAGAACCAAAACTGGTGATCACAAGGTTTCGGTTATTTCATGTTTAAAACTTTATATTATTTATTACATGCAAAAGTGAATGTTACCGCTTTCGTTGGGAACCACTGGATTAGATAATATGCGAAACTGCGCATGCGGAGGTACTGAGGATGAGGTTTGGGTTCGGACCATTTTGGCCCACTGACAGAGGAATTGTGGAAGGGTCCCTAACAGTATCTTCAAATGCTTAAATATAATGCAGTAGATTGGGGAAAGGCACTGAATGAAAGATTAGAAAATGGCGTAAACAACAAATCGAGGGTGAGATCTCAACGGCTTCCATTTGAACAAATTTTTTGATGACAACCTTCTGAGTAATTTCAGAATTACAGATTCCTCAAAGCAGACTCGAAATTTTGTGGAGGTTTACATTGTTTGTAAAGATACGCGACAATAAAAGTCACCTGGAAATAAGCGGATGCGCTGACCAGGACAATAGATCACCTATCAATCAGCATATCGGCGAACGTAAAGGCTATTACTTTCCCATTAACAATCTCCATTGACATTTGGAGTTTTGAGCGTCACTGCAATAGGTACAAGATATGTTAGAAATTGTCTACTAAATTTAGATTGGGTTTTCTTGAATCTTAAGGCTTTTGCTTCCAAATAATTTTAGCAGTTTAATTTTAATTAAATAAATGTTAACTAGATATTTCTATTGACATATTGTATGTTGATCATTCTGATAAGAATGGAGGGGATTTCCTCCCCGAGCCTCGATAGCTGTAGCTCCACCACTGACCGAGTACCTATTACCTAAAATGGTGTATATGTGTCTGTTCCGAGGTACCATTGGCCAGTCCTCATTTTTATGGATGACAATGCACGGGGACATCGGACTCTTGCTGTTGAGGAGCTACTGCGAAGTGAAGATAACACTCGAATGGATTGGCCAGCTTACACCCCTGATTTAAATCCCATCGAACATGTGTGGAATGCTCTGGGGAGACTCATTGCAGCACGCTTACATTCTCCGGAGAACACCCAAAAACTCAAACAGATGCTGATTGCGGAATGGGCACTCCTACAGCAAGAAATGTTGGATCAGATGGTTCTGAGAATGCGGACACGGTGCGAAGCAATCATTGCAGTTAGGAGAGGGCATATCCCATATTATGGAACGTCTGCTTGTTGATCAGCCGAACGATGGCCCATTGGTTAGGGTGCTAGCCTTCGGTACCGGAGTTCATGGGTTCGAATCCCACTATGGCATGGATGTTTGTAGCCGTTCAGAATCGGCTTTAAACTGTAGTTCCCGGTCTCATTAGCCCTCTTGTTGCAAAAAGGTAGACCGTAGCACTCCAAACCAAACCAAACCAATCTTCTTGTTGTTCTTTCTCTTGGATAGACAATCATGATTCACGATATTATGCTTTCAATAAAGCTTGTTTTTGTTTGACTCCATACCGTATGCATTGTATTCCTTTTTCAGAGCTGATGCTTTCGTCATCCTTTACGTACATAATACTCTCCCTCATTTCTGAATTTCATGTCTCTCTGAGGATTTCTCGCGGAGTTGTGGCAAAAAACCCACCTCTTGCTTAAATTTTGCACACCAATGTAGATATTCGTAGTAAAACTAAGTTATTAATTCAAAAAATAATTTTTTATATAGAGAGAGATTATATCTCCGTTATTTTGCTAAGGATTTGTAGAGAGCTAAGAGTATTATCGCTCTCAGGTGGTATTGTTCCAAAAATGCTAGAAGCGCTTCTTTTTTATCAGTATCAATTTTTCGTTGTTGAAGCAGGTTGCATTTGTAAAATGCATGATTCCTTTTTTGCAAAGCACATAAAAAAAACTGGTAGCTAAATAACGGTAAATAACGGCACTTAAATAACGGTGTTAGCAACACTTAAATATAATGCCTAGAAACTCACTCACACTTGAACAGTGATGATGAAATGCTTAGTAATAACCGTGAAAGTGATAACGGATGTGATAATGTTTTTCCGTGGAAGAGATAACTTATTACTACGGAGATCAGCGGCGATGAATTAATTGAACGGTCGACTTAATTTGCTCTACTTATTAAAATAAATATATACAAAAAATAAAATAATATATTCCACGCACTTGCTTAACAAACCATTATTGAACGAAATTTAAATGACCTACAACTTTTTCAATATGTTTTTCAAGAAATAAATAAAAGGAAATTTTAGCTGAATAAATTAGTATATTTTATTCAAATTTTTTGTATGAATAGAATTGATATGAAGGTGAATCCACATCCGGATTTCTGATTTCCTATTGATATCCGACGAGGTTCACGAAACGATGTCCGAATATTAGAGCACTGCTTTTCGGCACTGGAATTCACGGGTTCGAATTCCGATGCTGACATGGTTGTTCATAGCCGTTCGGAATCGGCTTTAAGAAATAAGTCCCATCTCATTAGCTCTCGTGACCAAAACTGTAGATCGTAGAGCTCCAAGTTTAAACCTAAACCGTCAAGGTTCCAGATATTTGAAATTAAGTCGTATAGATAATGGATATTTGCCAGATAGTCTCTTCTTTTGTGTTATCTTAATTACGCTTTCTCCTTATTATATGAGTATAAGATTTCATACAAAATAAAAATATTGATTTTTACTATTCAGACAAGCTGGATATGCAGTACACAAAAATATGAATGGAGTACTATATACAATCGTATAAAATGACTTTAAATATGAAATAATGAGAATTTATTAACTTTCCGAGCTACCAAGATCTTTTTGTCATATATTTCAAACGTAATTATGTAATAAATTTTTTACTGAACTGCTTTTTTTAGATAACATTAAAACGTCGCTCAAACATTTTTATTAATGCAATAAAATGCGATATTTTGCAGGACGTGAAAAGATATATGATTTTCGCTAAAGAAAAAACACATAAATTTCGCTTTGTTCTGGAAACTAAGCATTTAAATTTCTTTAGATCATATAATGGTATTATAATGTTCCCTGCCAGTCAACAACAGATGCAAGATTAGAAATAATAAAAGTATTTTAATACAAGGAATGAATATATTCTTATGAGACATGTATTTTTCGTCTAGCCATGCTGTTTGTTATAAAGTAACTGTACAATAACATGTTCACATTAAATTGCACATATCTCTCATTTTATTTTTAGGAATGAAGTTTTTATAGTTTTCATTCTCTTTAAAACTTTTCGAGTCTCAAATGTACCGAAAAGTATTCATTATATCATATTTGATTTGTCGTCGTATTTATAACGCCTATATTGTCTTCTATGCTATATTTCTAACGGCTTTTAGACATTAACAAATGCATTTGTTTAAACATTCAACAAAGCATCATTAAAATCATAGCGGTATCTAAAAAGATTCGCCAGGCATTAAAGTATTCTTTTAAGGTTTCATTCTCTTTAAAACTTTTCGAGTCTCAAATGTACCGAAAAGTATTCATTATATCATATTTGATTTGTCGTCGTATTTATAACGCCTATATTGTCTTCTATGCTATATTTCTAACGGCTTTTAGACATTAACAAATGCATTTGTTTAAACATTCAGCAAAGCATCATTAAAATCATAGCGGTATCTAAAAAGATTCGCCAGGCATTAAAGTATTCCTTTAAGGTTTCATTCTCTTTAAAACTTTTCGAGTCTCAAATGTACCGAAAAGTATTCATTATATCATATTTGATTTGTCGTCGTATTTATAACGCCTATATTGTGTTCTATGCCATATTTCTAACGGCTTTTAGACATTAACAGGTGCATTTGTTTAAACATTCAACAAAGCATCATTAAAATCATAGCGGTATCTAAGAAGATTCGCCAGGCATTAAAGTATTCCTTTAAGGTTTCATTCTCTTTAAAACTTTTCGAGTCTCAAATGTACCGAAAAGTATTCATTATATCATATTTGATTTGTCGTCGTATTTATAACGCCTATATTGTCTTCTATGCTATATTTCTAACGGCTTTTAGACATTAACAAATGCATTTGTTTAAACATTCAGCAAAGCATCATTAAAATCATAGCGGTATCTAAAAAGATTCGCCAGGCATTAAAGTATTCCTGTAAGGTTTCATTCTCTTTAAAACTTTTCGAGTCTCAAATGTACCGAAAAGTATTCATTATATCATATTTGATTTGTCGTCGTATTTATAACGCCTATATTGTGTTCTATGCCATATTTCTAACGGCTTTTAGACATTAACAGGTGCATTTGTTTAAACATTCAACAAAGCATCATTAAAATCATAGCGGTATCTAACAAGATTCGCCAGGCATTAAAGGATTCCTTTAAATTTTCATTCTCTTTAAAACTTTTCGAGTCTCAAATGTACCGAAAAGTATTCATTATATCATATTTGATTTGTCGTCGTATTTATAACGCCTATATTGTGTTCTATGCCATATTTCTAACGGCTTTTAGACATTAACAGGTGCATTTGTTTAAACATTCAACAAAGCATCATTAAAATCATAGCGGTATCTAAAAAGATTCGCCAGGCATTAAAGTATTCCTTTAAGGTTTCATTCTCTTTAAAACTTTTCGAGTCTCAAATGTACCGAAAAGTATTCATTATATCATATTTGATTTGTCGTCGTATTTTTAACGCCTATATTGTGTTCTATGCCATATTTCTAACGGCTTTTAGATATTAACAGGTGCATTTGTTTAAACATTCAACAAAGCATCATTAAAATCATAGCGGTATCTAAGAAGATTCGCCAGGCATTAAAGTATTCCTTTAAGGTTTCATTCTCTTTAAAACTTTTCGAGTCTCAAATGTACCGAAAAGTATTCATTATATCATATTTGATTTGTCGTTGTATTTATAACGCCTATATTGTGTTCAATGCCATATTTCTAACGGCTTTTAGACATTAACAAGTGCATTTGTTTAAACATTCAACAAAGCATCATTAAAATCATAGCGGTATCTAACAAGATTCGCCAGGCATTAAAGGATTCTTAGAAGCGGCTAAAAATAGCTTGTAAAATTTTTGTTTTTTTAGAATGAGATTTTTTAGAGTAGGTAGAGGACAATCTTATAAACAATTAACAAAATTTTAAAGTAATTTGTATTATTTATAAATTTTCCATCTGGATCGACACTTTTATAATTTTTCGATCAGAGCACATAAACTTTTTTTCTTTTTTTTTTTTTTTTTTTTGGCAGGTACATAGACCGCAATCATGATAATTGCTTTAACCATTATAAAACTCCATTTTATCGTACTTATTTTACATGTAAAACCAAATAAACCTTTTTTCATGAAATTTTGCCTTTTCCATAAATGACATCTTAAGATATTTAAAACGATAGCTGATCACTAACTAATTTGACGCGCTGTAGTATTTAAAGTTGTTTAAACTTCATATTTATTTTAATCGATACAGTCCATAACTTTGATTTGAGATATGCATCGATATATAATCGATAAAAATGACTCGGCATTAAAATGTTAATATTTGTGTATTTGAAAAACATCTACAGAATCGAAGCCTTTAATGCAGTAATAGGCAAACTGAGGCTCTTGAACCAGCTCTGGGCCGCCACTAATTAAAAAAAAATTAAATATAATAAAGTACTAGAAGGAAAACTATTATAATAAAGTAATATATGCAATTCCAGTGAAGTGCTAATCACTTTCCACTCTGGTTTAATTTCATACATGTAGTTAACATATCAAAATTTAATGCCTCCAAAGTTTCTCAAAATTTTTCTAAATCACGTTCTATTTTTCTAATTTTTTTCCCAGCAGTCCAAATTAAATTACGGACATGATTCACTGTGATAGGTTTCCTACCCTGCTTCTCCGGAGTTCGTGGGTTCGGATCCTACTATGGCATGGATGTTCGTAGCCGTTCGGAATCGGCTTTAAGCAGTAGGTCCCGGTCTCATTAGCCCTCATGTTGTAAAAAGTAGACCGTAGCACCCCAAAACCAAACCTACCCTGCTTCTCAAAACCAAAGTCTGCATTAACATCTGTTTTATGCCTTTCATACACTCTTTTGATACCGATTCTCCCAAGAAAAATCGAATAATCTTAAGATTTTCATACAGTTGTAGGCAAGGGGGGGATTTAGGGGGACCGGTCCCCCTCCGAAATTCTAAAAAGACCATTTTGTGGAAAGAAAACGGACCATGTTTGTGGTTCAGTCATCTGCCTAACTGTGCATAGACATTAGTGTGTTTAGTGACGTTGAATTAAACAGAAGGTGCAAATTATATTCAACCTGTAAGAGCAGATTGATAGCACTTTTAGCAACGCATCACAATATTGATGCATAATAGGAAGAAACTCGGAAATGTTTTTTTGCAAACTTTCAAAGCCAACATATTTTATAATATACAGATAAAAATGTTCATTTTCTTTCAAAATTATTCTTTTTGTTGGTTTGCTCTATTTTTTGGTTATACTTCTGTATTAAAAATTAGAATTGAATACCATGTATAATTTTCAATGTTAATTTTACTATTAAATTTATTGTGTAGTTACTTCATTACTTATTCTAAACTAAATTTGCTCAATATGTCATTGTTTAAACATTTTGAAATCTAAAAACTCCATTGTGTCATGATACTCATTAGTACTCATACATGCATAAGAAAACCTGTAGTTTTACTGAAGTATCATTCACAAAAAATGATGTTTTTCACCTTGGTCCCCCTCCGAATATAATTTCTGGCTACTGTGCTGGTTGTAGGCACACAAGTTGCGGAAGCGTTTTTACCAGCCGTTTTTAACAGCCCACAGCATCACCGCCTTTATGGACTTTCTTCAATGAGAAAAAAAATCATGTGATCACCCACTCCTGAATGCCCACCACTGCAGATACAGGGCGATTCTTGACGTCTCTCTGAGTATGTGATGAATAAAAGAATTTAAGTGTCTTTTTTAGCACGAATGCTTAAAGTGTAACACGTTGACTGCCATGGGGTTCACTGGTGACCGACACTCGACTTGGTTACAGGCCGTGGGTACCACCGGTAACCGGCAACGCAGCAAATAATAAAAGTATATAACACGTTGACTGACATGGGGGTCAACGGTGGCCCCCACGACTAAAACTGCTTCAACCATGATTTTATAATTAATTTTATCTGCTGCAAATAATATTTCAGCATAATATGCCTCGCAAAATGAAAAATTCACGTCGGCGCCTTGGGCAACCCATTGAAAATGCGTCTGGCAGTCAAAGTCTTAAACACTTCAAGTAAGGCCTACAAATTAAAAAATATGGGCTATAAACTCCTGTGTCACCAATAGAAACTTTTTCTGTGTTACATATATAATAGTGATTTCATTTCAAATTGGAAAATTTAAATCAATAAAAATTGTTTTTTTATCTTTATTTATTATTTTTATGCCTTTTTTTATTTTTAATGCAGTTTAATTAATTTTAAAACACATATTTTTTTATTTTTTCAAAATTTTCAAGTTTTTTCGATTTAGATCATATTAAATTGTTATTTTTTGAGTATTTTGTACGGATGTCACTGACCGCAAAAATATTTTATGTTTTTCTATCCCTAAACTCTCTACTCTCTAGTTTGTACTGTGAACCCACGAATCCACCTATCTCTTTGCTCTTTTATGTGTTTATTTTTCGCTCGTTGTCATTTTTGTGCTTACTGACAGGAGCCTCTGGATTGACGGGCTCGGCCCATTTGGTCCAGCTGCATCACCACCTTTGATGAAATTGGAAAATTAATCGTCCGGAAACAGAAAACTATTCATTCAATCTTTTCTCATCGCAGAGTACGGATGTCCCTGGTCAGAAAAACATTTTGTGTTTTCTATCCTTAAACTTTCTACTATCTAGTTTTTTGTTTTATGAACTCACGAATCCACCCTTCTATTTATTCTTTTCTCTTTTAACTGTTTTATTTTCCGCTCGTTGTTATTTTTTTGCTTACTGCTAGGTTGGATTGGCTGGTTCGGCCCATCGACTCCATTTGAACCGTCATCTGGAAAGCCTTGAAATTGGAAAATATAGAGATGTGGAAAGACATTTTTTTCTTTCCGATTTACTAAAATAATATTGTACAGGTGAATTAGAGCTTGCATTTGAAAGAATATTAATTTTAATCTCCGCCAAGAGCTTTTATCGTTCGGCATAAGTTCTAAAATTACTTATTTCATATGGAAAGATGGCGGACATATAGCGTCATTGCGAATAGTGGTGAAATCCTTAAAAACTAAACTGTTGTTGATGCTTGGAATACTGTGGATATTCATAACATATTTCAGCGTCAAAATGTCTACAAAAAAAAGGAAAGTTGGTTCAGAATATCTTGCTGAAAAAGGTGAATGGACATTGAGATATTTTTTACAGTTCCTAAAATTTTAGAATAAATTATATTGGTCTACTAAATTTGTTCTTTTGTTTTTGGTCTTCTCCAAAAAAAGTTTGCCTGTCCTTGCTTGTAAGAGTGCAATGAATTTTCCTAAAAATTCGGTAGCAGATGTCCTAGTAATGTTTCTAGTAGAAAACGGAAAATTTTTATCTTAAATTACATTTCGCAAATAGTTTTAGAGAAAACATCTTTAACCGAAATTAATTATCTAGAGAGTTGAGTTCAGGAAGATTTATTCTGAAAGCTCTGTTCCCTTTCTATCTTTAATTATCCTGTCACAAGGAACAATGAATGCATCATTTTTGTTGCAACGAGAAGTCAGTTCAAAGCCTAACAGCTGTTACACAATCATCTACCACTCAGTAGTATGCGGATAGAAGAATGCGTCAGTTGAATATTGATGAAAACGAAAATAATAAAATAAATATAACAATTCAATATTACGTCGAGCGGTAGATCAACACTGTCACTTAAAATTAGCCTTTTTGCTTAATAGTCAATATTAAAGTATACTTCGAGACTTTATTATTCTTTAAAAATATTTTTTTTTCAAAAATACTTATACCTTGGGAAATCTCCAACGAAGTAATTTTATTATTACACAAATTAGCTTTATTAAAAAACTATTTAGAATCAGAATTATATAATATATAATATAGAAATATTATTTAGAGTAGTAATTATATAATGCTAGTACGAAGAATCAAACTAAACACAAAAACAACAACCAATGCCCGGTCAATCGGTTACGTCAACTCGAACAAAAATACAAATAGTCGCCCCATATACTTTTTTAAAATTAATTTTTTATTTCAAATAAAAGACAAATAATTTAAAATTATAATGAAAATATGTATTTAGAAAGAAATAAATAACATAATATAAAAATAATAACCAAGAAGCACAAAACAATTAAGATAAAAAAAATAATAAATAAATCGCCATCTAGCCACAAACTTGTACAAAAAAACACAAAATTCAATATTACGTCGAGCGGTAGATCAACACTGTCACTTAGCCTTTAAATTAGCCTTTTTGCTTAGTAGTCAATATTAAAGTATACTTCGAGATTTTACTATTCTTTAAAAAAAATTTTTTTTCACAAAAAAATTATTCCTTGGGAAATTTTTAACAAAATAATTTTATTATCGCATCAAATTAGCTTTATTAAAAAACTATTTAGAGTCAAAATTATATAATATATAATAATATAAAAATATTATTTAGAGTAGTAATTATATAATAGTATATAGAATCAAACTAAACACAAAAACAACAACCAATGCCCGGTCAATCGGTTACGTCAACTCGAACAAAAATACAAATAGTCGCCCCATATACTTTTTTAAAATTAATTTTTTATTTCAAATAAAAGACAAATAATTTAAAATTATAATGAAAATATGTATTTAGAAAGAAATAAATAACATAATATAAAAATAATAACCAAGAAGCACAAAACAATTAAGATAAAAAAAATAATAAATAAATCGCCATCTAGCCACAAACTGTTAACAGGATTCATACCCAGTTGGCATGAGAAATAAATCTGAGCAAAATAAAAGCAGCTACTGACATGACACCATAGCAGTATAAATCTAGTTATTACATGAGAAAATAAAAGCACTATGAGTTAAACAAAAGAACCTACTGACATGACATCACAACAGTCTAGGTTTAGTTATTACAGGAGAAAATAAAAGCACTATGCTATTAGTAAAACAAAAGCACCTACTGACTTGACATCATAAATCTAGATTTAGTTATTACATTCTATACTGTTTTTATGCTTTATCATTTTTGCGATAGGCACTACTTAAGCGACCTTTTGGAGTAAACTTATTGCATTTTCAAATTATACTGTTTATACATATTATAATTCAAAACAAGTAAAACATTTATTTTATTAACCCTTTCGAGGACCGTGGGCAAATTACTTCCCATCTATATGATATTACAAAATATACATGCGAGAAGCGAAAAACTCACTTAAGACGAGCTAACATCCCGTATATTATTTAATTGTCATCTAATAAACAAATTTTCCCCAAGAAAAAGGAAAAATCGTTCAATCAAAAAAGTGTTCGGTTCCGGATGATGCACACTTAGTAAAGAAAGCATACGTTAAAGATGGTTTCCTACTGTAGACGATGTAATAAACAGAGCGTAGACACCCGAGTAGAGAGTACATTTTATATATGTACAGCATATGATGTACCCTTGTGAATTGCAATATGCTTTTCATTAAATCGAATGTAATTAATTTTCTGTATGCCAGTATAGTTTTTCAGGGGAAGTATATATTCCTACACGTTGAGTTTAAATATAAACATAAAATTTGTAAAATAAAATTCATTTACTAAAATGAATCTGGTTCATACTCAGTTGGCAAGGTAAAAGAAAAGCATCTACTGACACGATATCATTGCAGATTTTTTTTATTTCAATTACGTATTGGTTTCATTCTTAATAATTAAGTAATGCAACGTTACCAGAGCAAATTATCTGAATACTCTTATTGCATTTTCAAATTTTACTGTTTATACATATTATAATGTAAAACAAGTAAAACGTTTATTCTATTAACCAGGTTTATACTCAATTGGAAGAGGAAAAAATAATACTGACACGATATCATAGTATCATAGTAGATATACATAGATATCATACATAATCACTTTTTTCCTCATTGAAAAGAAGGCAGTTTTAAAGCCCTATCAAGCATTTTACGAAACCCGTGTTAAGCTAATTTTTACATCATTAAAAAGAATTTCAATATTGCACAATCAAACAAAAGTAACAAACTATGCTAAAATCACTAGAAACTTTCTTTTCTCACTTTTAGTTCTGCAAAATATTTTTATCAGATTTGATCAGTATTATGTCCAATACCCAAAATGATCAATTTTAAAATTTTTGTTTGATTAATTGAACAAAACCGCATTTTCATAGGTATTTTCTTTGAAATTAAGGATTCCTTCCGTACCTTCAGTAAATGGGTCCACAGAAATCTGTGGGATGTATCCGTCATGAATAACAGCGAGATTTCAATTTGTTCAAGTTTCATGTTTATTTAAAAGAAATAAATAGGAAAATGAGAGATAATAGTGTGTTCGTGACACAAAAACTAGAGACGAGAGAGTTTGTGGGTAGTAAAACACAATATTTTTGCGGCCAGGGAGATCCGTTTACGCCGAAGACTTGTGGGGAATGAGTGGTTTTGATGAAGCAGAAGATTGAGCCGGCCACAAGACAGCCAATCAGAATTGTGATTCTCGACCGATGAAAAGTTGTCATTTCTGACGGGAAAATTAAGGATTGTAAATAATTTTAGCTTTTAGATATAAAGTTCTAGGATACCTAGTAGTTAGCATGCTGCCTAGAATTCAGGGATGCCCAATTCGAGCGTGGAAGCTACACTAAATATCATCTCTTATTCCTAGAGAATGTGTAGGCGAAATCTGTGGGTTTGGAAGTCCTTTCGTTGGGAGGTTGGCAAGTGAAAGAGAGATATGGAATCAGGTGCATCACCTCCTGATGAGGATATCAAAATTGGGGAGATCTCCAGCATGCCATTGTGAACGCCTTATATCCGCCAGGCTAGGAGGTTCCGAGATATCGAGCTTTTAGATATAAAACAGTATAAATATGAACTGTTATATTTTAGCCAAAGAAATCAATGTATACATAATTTTAGATTAATATCTTATTTAACATATCTATAATTTTTTTTAACACAGACAGATTACTGTCTCCGAATTTTGGAGCTTTGGATAAATATCCGGTTTGTCCGTCCTTAGACGCATGACAACAGCTTTGTGAAGTTTTTGGCAGACAATTTTCATATTCAATACATCTTTGCAAGTGAAATTCACTACCTATTCACATTAATTTTGATAAAAGAATACAAACTATACTGAGATAACTCAGTCATACATCTTGCTAATAGTTACAAATGATTAGTTAAATTTATTTTTTAAATAAGTGTTGCAACCTCTTAAAAGTGCATACATATTTATACATTTGCTGAATGAACATCCGCTGCAGTCAGCACGTGAAATATTTCACATAGTTGAACAATTTCATTCATTATTCTACACTTACATTCTCACAAAGAGACACGCCCATCGTAACGAGGAATTCATACGAAGGTGAAAAGGAAAAAACATTCCAAAAAAGTGCGTAGGCAATCTGTTTTGCATTGAATTTCATTGTATAGCAGTCTGCGAAAATTTCACTTTTTAAACGAACACAATTATTATTTAAGATACTTTTTATTAGGCAAAGAGGATGAAAGAACAAATGGCATGTTTTTTTTTATGGAAAGAATATTATAAGAATTTATATATACTGGTTCTTATGTGCATTGAATGTAAATACATTATTGCCTATTGAATATGTTTATTCTGATGCTTCTTTTACAACAACTTCATACTTTCCAGTATTTTATGACTCTTTTCCAACAAAGTATACACTCTTTAAATGTGTAAAAGTTATGGGTGGAAATTCATGTCATTTTATACTGACATTTGTAAGCTTGATATTTTCTCATTTTATTATACACGTCGTATTTTTAAACTTTTGGTCTCTCTCTAAACTCTAAAATTTATTCTAAAATATACATTTCTAGAATTTGCAAAACACTAAGCTCAAAAAGAATTTGATGTTTCTTGAATTTTATATTTTGTTTGTATTGGATCAGAATATGGAACTTATAATACTAAATCATGTATAGGAAGAATTGAAATCAATTTTTGTTTCAAAACTTTAAATATCTTATGTAGTTTACTAAGCAAAAATTTAAAAAGTATTTAAATATATTAGTAATTATTTAAAAAGTATTTAAGTATGTTAAGTATAAATATAAAAAGTATTTAAAAGTATAATGTGGTCTTAATCAAACGTAACGAATTTCGAGAGTCCCACAACGCACTAAAAATAATAATAATTAATAATAAAATACACCAGGAAATTTTAATTCAAAATTTTTTTTCTAATATAAATAGGGTTATTTAACCCTTTGCCTTAAAACAACGTATGGGAGACATGATCGTACTGATGTGCCTAAAATGAGAACCTCGTATCACACACGTGATGATTCTGCCTGGTCAAAAGTGAAAAGCTCGTATCAGACACGTGATGATTCTTTCTGGACAAAAGTGAAAAGCTCGTATCAGACATGTTATTGTTTTTAGGCGATAAAGTTTTGTTTTTGCGTTATTGTTTGTTACAGTTGCAATATAAGGTCGTTTATTCTTAGGCGTAATTGCAATAGAGTATTATATGCAATAAATGATTAACTGTTGGTGCTTAAAAAATTCTTTAAAAAATCTAAAAATTTAACCTAATGGTAGAAAGGAAAATTGATACTAATAACGGTGATGGAAAGTGTCCTGATTACAACTTAGAAACTGGAGCAGATACCAATTTGGATACATCTGAAGATAGCATCGTAGTTTGTCCTGTAAAAAAATGTGTGCAAAATTTAGTTAGTGATGAAACTGCTTCTGGTCACGAAGCATGAAAAAAGCTTTCATCGAAAGTGGCACACACAATCGTCGCTCGATTCATAAGGCAAGAGGTTAATTTTAATTGTCTGTTTCCTCATCCTTTACCATAAATAATTCTTTGGGGATATTTAAAGTTTTGATCAAAACTAAATATCCTCAAAGAATTATCGATTTCCTACGTAAAAGATTAGTAGGAAAACAATTTTCATAAGTGACAAGTATACTTGGGCAGCACTGGACTTGCATTCATTGAATAACAGGAGGTCGCATCCTATGCATTTATTTATATTATACGACGATATTCAGCTGCGAATGCTGAATAGCTGCTCGTAATATATATTTCTGCACCTTGATTTTTCCTAAACAACGTGAACAGTTACAGCTTTGTCGAAATGACTACAAAGTGATCTAATATATATTTATGTTCAATGGAAAGAATGCGAATAAATTAAAAAACAAATACAATTGAGTTAAAAAATGCTTTTGTTTTATTAGAACTAAAATTCACGTGGGCATTTCTTTTCTCCGAGTTTTTGGGGCACCGATGGACTGAAAGTCTTAAAACCCTAGTGTTGAACTTTAGAGGTAGTGGACGTTAAGTGAATTGGTTTGATTTTGAGCGCTACGGTCTACTGTTTTGTAACACGAAGGCTAATGAGACCGTGACCTACTGCTTAAAGCCAATTCCGAACGGGTAAGAACATCCATGCCATCAGAGGGATTCGAACCCGCGAACTCCGGTACGGAAGAGCAGCGTTCTACCAACTGTAAATTGAGTGATCGAAATATAGTGAAAAAAGAATAGAAAAACTAAACGTTAGTTAAACGACTTATTTCATGATCTTTCCCGTTATAAAGTGGGCATTTGGGGGCCTTAGCCAGACGGCCTTATCCCCGATCCGAAAGGTAGAAAAGTTAGCAAGATGAAATCTGTGAGTAAAATTTGGAATAGGAAATTTGAGTAGGAGTAAATTTTAAGGTGTCGGTTGTGAGGGAGTGTGCAAAGCACAGTAATCGTAGGGCTCTTGAATCTGTAACGATACAAAAATATCATTAATACCCTGAAAAGGAAAAATATCATTAGTAAGCACGGTTCGATACACTAATTGGAGTCTTACGACATACACTATCTACCAATAAGTATTTGGTCACCTATGCAAATGACGATATCTGCGGTCCTGAAGTACGTCACGGCATCCGCCGGTATACATCGTGTAGGAAACAGCATCGGCATTAGTCGCATGCAAGATGCCGCGCAGTTCGGAGCTCTCTGATTTCGAGAAAGGTATAATTATCGGGTATCACAAATGCGGCCGATCCTTAAGAGATATATCTAGTGGTGAGCAGTTATTGTAGAAATGTGCCCCGAGTCGGCAGACCAACGAAACTGTGAGATAGAGACCGACGAGTGCTGTCCAGAGAAATTCGGAAGAACCGAACCCAACCGATGACTCTCATCCGTCAGGAGTTTTAACAGGCATCCGGGAGTATTGTTTCAATGAATACCATCCGTAAGGAAGCACGTCTGCTAGGTTTTTATGGTTGTGCTGCTGCCCATAAGCCTTTGATCACAAAGTCCAACAGCGCTGCTCGGTTAATGTGGTGCAAAGAACATCGAAATTGGACCGTAGTACAGTGGAAACGGGTTCTTTGGAGCGACTAATAAAGGTTCACCCTTTACCGTTCGGATTGCAGGGTCTAGGTCTGGCGTCTGCCTGGAGAACATCTCCTGCCAGAATGCATTGTGCCAACAGTCAAGTTCGGCGGAGTTGGAACTATGGTTTTGGGGTGTTTCTCCTGGTATAAACTGGGACCCTTGGTCCCCATTCATGGTAAGCTCAACGCCGATGCCTACTGCACTATTTTGGATGACAATGTGCTTCCTACGTTGTGGCAGTTTTAAGGGTTGGACACCCTGTTACTTCAGGACAACAATGCCAGTTGTCATGCTTCGAGATTAACCAAGGCTTAGTATGGTGCCAGTGGAGTTCATCGAATGGACTGGCCTGCCCAGAGCTTAGGCCTGAACTCTATTGCGAACCTCTGGGACGAGTTGGATCACCGAATTAAGGCGTGCACTACCCGTCCAAAATCCGCGAAGGAACTTTTATGTCTACTCCAAGCCGAGTGGAAGACAATACCACTAGCTGTAATACAAAGACTTGTGGAAAGTATGCCCCGGAGGGTTCACGCTGTAATTGCCTCTCGTGTAGGCTATACCAACTATTGAATTTGAATAAAGTTAGTTTTCCTTTTCTATCACAGGTTTCCAAATACTTATTGGTAGACAGTGTAGAAAAACACGGAAAATGTATGGAGCAGACAGTGTCGAAACACTGTCTGTTCCCTACAATTAGAAATACACACAATTTATTTTTTGTTATCACAACCCATTACATACTACATATAATATAAGAGGAAGGGATGAAGTAACAAGAATTAAAGAAAGTAAAAAAGTAAGATTATTATTGTCAGCAACACATTGTGGCACGGGGCAGGTAAGATTTAGTTGGGCTATTAAAATCGTAGTCTGGTAGTTCAGCTATTATTTCGTTTGGAAGGCTATTGGCTATTGTAAAAGTTTTTTGAAGCTTTAACACAGGATTCTTTAAAAGTGAACATATTAAAGTCGCGTCTTATTAGTTCATTAGACAAATATCCGATGGCGCCGCTAACACGCTTCATAAATTTATTCTGTACTTTTCTATGATGCTTAAATTAGATTTTGCAGCAAACGACCAGATCGAGGCTGCGTAGAGAGCTGTAGGTAATACTACGGTTTTATCTAAAATAATTTTATTTTTAATACTGAAATGTTTACTATAAATGAGCATTTATAGATTTTCTAATTTTTCTATCTTTTTATCCGCTGTATAATAACAGCTTAAGTTTTCTGTCAATCTGTCCTCGAATTTATGAAACGGTTGGACCTGGAAGGGATAGGGACATTCATATTGGATTCTTGATGAGTTAGGGTTAGTAAAATTCAAAGCAAGTCTTAAAAAGCTAAGAATCAACCCCTTCCCCCCTTTTCGAGAGTTTAATACCATTATTTCAAGCCCTACTTTTCCCGGTTAAGAGCAGGCGATTAAACTTATCAATTTATCACATAATAGATAGGTAAAAATAACATTTTTTTTTTCTAGCATTATGACGGTATTCCTTAAACCATTTATTTTAAGTTATTTAAGTATCGTCTACATTATTTTCATAAGTTTTATCACTGAATTTAGATATTACGTAAATAATTTTCTTTTATATTTGGTTTAAATAATAGATTAGGTACATATGTAATGATTTTAAATTTAAACATCGATTATTTTTTGTTGCAAGATAATTCTCAGCCAAAAAACAAACCATTTTTTTACTTGCCTCATAGGGTACTTTATAATTTTGGAAAATTAAAAATTTTACTTATCCCGTAATATGACGGGCTATATGCTAGTTTTTAATATCAGTTATGTGGGCTCGCCAGGTTAGTTTTTTTTTTATCTAGTATTTTATTTAATGATAATATACTTTTAAACTCTAAAAAATAAATTTCCGTGAAAATTTACCGAAGAATTAAAAAAAAAGCTAATTATGATTCTAAGAAAGAACTTTGCAGCAACTGGTTCATTTGAGAAGGCCAGTGCTCCTTTGCAAAGAAAACTAATTCATAGTATTACACCGAAGTCTTTGTAGTTCCTTACACAGTTCTAGAGGGAACTGTAATAAACTTCCACATCGAGTTATAAATAATTTCTCTCTTGCCGTAGTTGGAAGTAGATGTTTTCGAAGTTGGCCCGTATGACCAGATGGTTCGTGAAATGAACCCGTGGGTAGAGATATTAAAGTTTACATAGGCGGACTTGTTTTATGAAATGAAAAAGAGAAAATAAGAGTAAAAATTCCTCCCAAATAAGTGTAAGGAAATGAAGTTTTAATCCCTCTAAAGGAAGCTGTTTATGCAGAAATTTGTTTTTGTGGTTGACAATGATGTTATCCATAACGTAATGAGTCTTTATATTGAGAGTAAAGAATGATTACTTTATGGATATTATATTTAATAAAACACAACTAAAAATAAACGTCTCTAACCACAATTGCGCCAAAGTCTTGTAATGTACTAAGTAAAACAATTTAACATTTCGGACTAGAAAGAAATTAATATCAACCTAATAAGGGAAGAGCTTTGTATTATATGTTCATTTCTGGAATACAATACCAAACCCAGAATAATTCGAGAGCCTTTTATGTCAATATTTTTAAAAATTATGTACAGATATCTAATTTTGTTCATATAATTTTACGAAAAATCAAGAACATATATATTTTTTTAGATTTATACTACTAAAATTGAAATATTTGTCACGTTTGAAAAAAGAAAACTCTTATTATCATTAATCAAATTGTAACTGTTTCTAACTTAATAGTCAAGTCTCCTAACCTAGTGTTTTTATAACGTAGTTTCCATATAACTCCGAGAGAAATTTGTGACATCTATCCTGTAACTCTTTTCTCATTCAAACTCTGATGGCGTGAAAAACATACCTACAGCAGGATTTATTTGAAACTGTAAGATACAAACTCGATACTTTTCAACAGCAGATGCCTTAGAAAAATTCTGAAAATTTACTGGCTTAATAAAATATTAAATGCTGATATTTACAAACAATTTGAATGTAAACCCACAAAAATAATATAAAAACGCAGATGGCAGTGGGTAGGAAATATATTACGAATGCCTCAGCCAGACACAACACGTATAGAGAAAGTGCATGTTTGTAAACAAATACGAGTGCTGACGACAACTCAACTTTTCGTTGGCAAAACATTGCTTGTTTTCATTGTATGTTATGAGTTTCGATAAGGATCACGTATACAACAAAACTAAATTTTATTTAAGGGAAGGGGAAGGAAACATCAGAAACTGGCCAAGTAATTGAAAATAGATTTTTTTAGCACTTGCAAAAGTATATATTCTTTTTAAAAAATTAAATACTTTACACAGTACTATTAAGTATCATAATCAAAGTACAACTGCTTTGATTATATTAACAAGTACAATAAACTATTACATAAATAAGAATCTAATAAAAATGTGCAAAACCTGATCATTTTAAGGATAAAAAATAATTACATTTATAGGTATAGTACTTCTCACAAAAGCATAGAAAATACATTAGAAATATGAAAAAACAACATCTTAGTAACAATAAAAATTTCTTAGAGCGTAATAATTTTATGTAATCTATTACATTACAGGAAGGTTAACATTTTATTACCATTCTGAAAATGTTTGCCGCAAATTCTCAAAGAACGTGGAGTCCATTCTTGCCTTTTCAAAGCTTTTATCTAAAGCATTCGCAATGTAGGATCTTTAAAATAGCAATAAAATCCAATATATTCGCCTTTATTTATTTATTTATTTTTAAACGCTTAGTACGGCCATATGCACAACAGGTTTTACAATTTTCAGATAATTGACGAAATTAAAACCACAATAACAAGCACAATCCGTAGGAAATTCAAATGTTTTGCCAACGAGGAAGTTGAGCTGCAACTTTTGCTGCACCTGACGTCATGCGCACATTCTCTATTCGTACTGCACTAACTTGGGCTCCTGATGGGAAAAGGAAAAGAGGTCCATCTAAAGACACCTGATGGCAGATGATCGTCAATGTACGGAATTTTCTTGGGTGGACGAGCTAAAGGAAAGCCAGGACGACTAGACTGGACAGGCAGGGATAGAGTGATATGATGACGGCTTCTTGCGTTAAAAGAAGCTAAGAGAATTAAGAAGAACACTTACTCAATGTCTTAAATTTTTGTAGATGACAATTTATGGGGTATTCCCAATTCCAGTTCTCAGGGAATTTTCCCTAAAGATAAGCAAGCAATAATCTATATAAAATAGTATTTTCCGTGTTTTTCCGGGCAACATACGAAAACTACTGAAAATATCGAGATACAGTTAAGATGCAATTTCTTTTAATAATACGTCTGATTTAAGTAAGAATTATTTATTTTGGGGATTCTATAACGCAGCACGAATTCATTTATTTTGCATTCATTCTGGGTTTCTAATGAAGGGGCTTCCATATAACACGACATAAATTAAGCCGTTAATGCCTAGCATTCGTCTTTCAGAGACAGAAAAACAATACTTCGTAGAAGTTTTCTTTTCTAGCGAAGGTAGACGGCAGGTCCTGTAAATCATCGCCCAAATTTTAAGGTATTTGCTATTAATTATAACTTTCTCTTCTCGATAGGCGCTTTAGTATTTTTCAAGTCTTGCACATAAATTTACTTTTTATTTTATAAGTACATTGTCTGAAATCATGACGAATACTGCAATCTATTAAAAAACTTCACTTTACAGTATGGCGTTTACACGTGATACGAAATAAATCTCTTATCACCCATTGTTTCTTTTATAAATTACATCGTATCATGTTTAAAAGTCGTAGCTGTCATTTATTAAAACAAAGTTGTTTAAATTTCATTTTTGTTTTATCCTGTATGGTCTATTATAACTTAGATTACGATATTCTGCAGAAATGACTCGGACATTAATGGATTAATCTGATTTGCAGGGCCGTAGCTAGAAATTATGTTCTGAAGGCGACCAAGGGGAAAGACACTGTTCATTGTGAAAGATACTTCTGTTAAACTACAAGTTTTCTTATGCATGTATACCCCTAATGAGCACCATAACACAGTGTGGTTTTAAAATAGCAAAATGATTAAAAAATGCTATAATGAACAAATTAAAAGCTTAGAATGAGTGTCGAAGTACCTGAACAATGAATTTAATAGTAAAATTAACATTAAAAACCGTTTTTATATTTATTCGTTTAAATACCTCCCTCATTTAGCTAAATACCATAATTTAGTCTACAGTAACAAGTCGAATCTATTTTAGAAGACAGAATTTGTCTCAATACTCACCATAGAGCACCACACCACACAGGAAGACTATATACAATAAGTTATGAAAAATGATCTTGAGACGAATGACCAAAGGGGATGAGGGTGGGAGTAGATAAAATCTTGCGACCTCGCAAGACATTTATGGCTGAAATGGTCTCTTTTCTAAGAACACTGTTGTCTAAGCACAGCTAGGCAGATGACACACTCACACACGTGGTAAAATTTCTTTCCACAAAACAGTCTTTTAGAATTTCGGGGACGGACTGTTCCCCTAAATCCTCTCCCTTGCCTACGGCCTTGATGGTTTGTCTTATTTCTGTTTCTCGTTAGGCGGTTTCCAAAGAACAAAAATCCTGTTTTGAATGAATTTTGAGTTTTGCTTAACATGGCTTCCACATTACGCTGTGCGAATTAATCCCATTATAGAAGACTTGATTGACCAAATTCTATTATAGCTAATAGGCAAGCGATAGGAACACATACACAAAACTCGCCAATTTTTTTTTTTTTTTTTTTTTTTTAAGGTATGATTGTTTGGTTTGGAGTTATCAGCACGAAGCTCTAACCAACTGAGGTGACTAGTGGGCCACGTAAAGGAAGTGGAAGTTATCACCTTAATAAGATGATTTTTGTTGATCGTCGTCAAATAACGAAATGGAAATTACGTTTTTTCATAAACTCAAAATTATAATTGTTAAAGAAATCTAACATTTTAGTACATTATTTTTGCAGATGAAAATGCAAAGAATGTCACAATTAAAACTATTTAAAATGCAAGGAAGCACTATTTTTGAGCAAAATTTTCAGATGAAAGCACAAAGAAATATACCATTTTAAACACAACCATTTTTTTATCATTATTTATAGATTAAATTATTTCTAAAGAATAAATTATCACAAGGAAAAACAAACTATCTTGATCTGACAACTTCACAAAATAGCCAAATTTAACGAGTAAAATAAATAAATAAAATAAAAATAAATAAAAATAATAATAATACAAAAAACAATAAACCTAATTTTTATAACAAACTAAAGTAAAAAAGAGAGAGAGAAGAAGCATGTTAGGTGCAACAGTACCGAACGACAGCCGAATGGGTAGCATGCTGCTCTTTGGTATCAGAGTTTGTGAGTTCGAAACTCACTATTGTAAAGATCTCTGTAGTCTTTCAAAGAACTGCAGAAGGCTCTTCAATAGAGCCAAAAAGACTGGTGAGTGGACAACCTATAGGGCTGCCCTTACCAAGTACAATAAAGAGATAAAAGAACGAGGATATGCTTCGTGGAAAGAACATTGCACCCAGATTGATAATATATCTGGTGAGGCTAAACTGACAAAGATATTGAATAGGGACAATACTTGTCATTTAGGCTCCATCAAAAGACAGGATGGAACCTACATGGAGAATGGCTGTGATACCTTAACAGAATTGTTTAGGGTTCATGTGCCCGATTCCAACATCATTAGTGACTGTCTAATTGATATTTCTCACTTCCAGTTAAGGAGCAGGAAAGAGAATTGGGCTCTTGCTAAGGAAATTGTAACTCAAAGGAGAATTGCTTGGGCAGTTGATTCTTTTATGCCCTTCAAGTCTCCGGGTATCGATGAAATCATTCCAATTCTTCTTCAGAAGGGAAGTGACATAATCATACCCTCTCTGTGCAGGATCTTTAGGTCCTGCTTAGTATATGGTTATATACCTATTGCCTGGCGTATGTGTAAATTAATATTTATACCTAAGCCAGGTAAACCTTTGTATGATGATGCCAAGGCCTTTAGGCCAATTAGCCTAACTTCTTTTGTCTTGAAAACTTTAGAGAAACTAATTGATAGGCATATTAGGGATAAGGTCTTGAGTGCCTTCCCTCTTTCTAGCCACCAGCATGCATACATGCTTGGTAGGTCTATCGATACTGCCCTCTATGAGCAGGTTACAGCCATAGATGGTAAGGAAATGGCACTTGCTGCTTTTCTTGACATTGAGGGTGCCTTTGACAAGGTACCTACCAATACCATTCTTAATGCGTTAATTCGCAGGAATGTCAATCCTCTTGTGTGCAACTGGATCAATAGTCTGCTTACGACCAGATTGGTCCAGGCAACACTGTTAAGGTTACCAACTGCAAAGGCTGTCCGCAGGGGGGAGTTTTATCACCTCTCCTGCGGAGCCTTGTGGTTGACGAACTACTTAACAACATTGATTTCCTTGGTCTCACCTACATAGGTTATGCAGATGATATCGCACTGGTAGTAAGGGGTAAATTTCAGAACACTGTTGTTGACCTCATGAATACTGTCTTAAAAAGAGTTGAGAAATGGTGCAAGGAGGTGAGTCTATCGGTTAATCCCGGTAAGACAAATCTTATCCTTTTCACCAAAAGAACTAAAGATATGCCAGTAATGAGGCTATTTAACTCAGAGCTGGCCTATCAAAATGAGGTGAAATACCTCGGCATTATTTTTGATAGGACTATGACTTGGAATAGTCATATCAAGCATTGCACCAACAGAGCCAAACGTATCTTTTGGGCTTGTAGGCGTGCCATTGGTTCCAATTGCAGTCTATCACCAAGGATAGCCCATTGGACCTATACTAGGGTAATTGCACCTATTGTGACCTATGGTTCCATTGCCTGGTGGGGCAAGGTATGCCAGGTCACTACCATTAGGGAATTAGCTAGTCTTCAGAGAATGGCTACAGTCACTATAACTAGTGCCATGAGGACTACTCCCTCTCAGACTCTGGACCTGCTCCTGGGCCTTTTGCCTCTTCATAAGCAGGTCGAGTTGGAGGCAACTCTTTGCTCCCATAGGTTGAAGTTTCTTAGACTGTGGAAAACTTCTTCTGAAAGATCCTTATATAAATTCAATACTGGGATCACTGGACATCCTTATCTTACGATGATCTCGGATTGGATGTTCAAGAAATTTGCTTTCACTGACAACTTTAATGTTGTCTTTCCCTCTAGGCGTGAGTGGGAAGAACCTAATAAGCTTCTCACACTTGCCAATCAGGTTTGGTTTACTGATGGCTCTAAAATGTCATCTGGACCGGCTCTGGTGCTTTCTGTGTTACCAGGAACATCAGGATTTCATTCTCCCTGGGTAAACTAGCTTCTGTTTTCCAGGCTGAGGTTGCTGCCATTCTTGCCTGTGCAAATAACTGCATTGCAAGAAGGGTTGCCAAGAGAAGGTTAAAGATCTTCTCGGATAGTCAGGCCGCACTTATGGCCTTGCACAGGTACTGCTTCTCATCCAAAATTGTGTGGGATTGCTACAGGACCATTAACCAGTTGGCTATGGTCAATAAGGTAACCCTAGTTTGAGTTCCTGGACACTGTGGTATTTTTGGTAGCCGCACGTATAAAGGGAGTACTCGTAAGAAAATACAAAATTAAAAAAAAAAAAAAAAACTAATTCCTCCTGCTGAATATTGTTTATTTTGAATATAAATAAAGGTGTATATAGGAAATAAAAATGCTATTTAGGCCATTATGCCAATGGGATCACTCTCGGACGAAGATATGCCAAACATGGCATCTTAGTGTAAAAACTGGTACAGAAGAAATTAAGCTCCACACTCCTTCTTCCTTGCTCTCTATCCAAGGGGGCCTGCAGATCTCTGAAGAAGTTTGTTGGGCAGCGTTGCCTTGGCTGAAGAGGGCTACTCTGCAGTTAGCAACCCCTCTTGACCAATGTTGTCGAAGGAGGGTAACTCACTTTGCTTTCGTCTCTAAGTCAGATTCGCACGGACGTTGTTGAACTGTAACTCTTTGTTACGTAACCAATTACAGTAAATAAGGTATATTACAAGTCATGCAATAGAGAATATTTTCAACCGCTAAATATTAAAATATTATAAAAAAAAATCTTCAATTTATTTTTGTAAAAAAAAAATTAAGAACACACAGAAGTTCAGATAACTCAAATATTTGTAGCAATTATTTTATTATCACAGTTTTGCAGGACAATACAATAAACCTCTTAATAAAAAAATTTACACACTTTTGAAAATATACTACTTGGAAATATCATCACAGGTATATGGCTCTCTATACAATATTATTTCAGGCCCATTAATTTTAAACATTAAGGTCAATAATTACCATATGCAATATAGCTATAATAAAATTTGTAAACAAGAAAAGCAATGTAAAAACAAAGTTTTAAAACATTTTATTCATACAATATTTCATGTTGTAATGGGAAAATTTTGATAAATAAAATGTTGAAAGAGTGTTAAATGGAATTAAATAAAAGAACCAACTGTATAATTAATATATTTTTATAATTAACAAACAAACAAAAAAAATATTGAAATATATATAACATTAGCAGTAAAAATTTTAGAAAATTATTAACATTCAAAATGTTTATTGCATATATAACTTGAGCTTTGTACAACAGCACTGTTTAAGTACAACAACTAAATCATAACTTTAATAGTAAAAATAATCACACAAATGCAGACTTCAAAGCACAGTAATGCAGATAAAACCTGGAGTGAAATAGTTGAAAGTTTTATTAGATTTTTCAATAAGTTATAGGGTGCTATATTATTGTGGTCGAGATAAGTCACAGATGACCTTTGACATCATGAGGAAATGTATGCCTGTGTCATATCTTAACTACAATATGGCAGCACAAATATTTATTAATTTATTTATTTTTTGCTGTCATTCTATACACCAAATACATTCACTGCTTATAAAATAAATTATTTTTCTTTAAAGGGAAAAAACTGAAAATACATTCCAATTTACCTTGATATAAAACTTGATGAACAAAAATGCATAACAAACTTCCAAATTAACAGTCCAAACTATTCAACAGAAAAAAAAAAATTGATACAGTTTATATACCATTAGGTAAAACAAATTTAAAATACAATGGAATGATGGGAAAAGCCAACCAATCTTATTTTCCAGAGAAAATAAAATTTTACATACAAATTAATATATAAAATATTTTCACCCTCTAATATGATTTCTTCTTAAACTCAAAAATCTATCATTTAAAAGCTCTTTTCCTTTTATTCTATAACAAACTGGTAGCTTGGTTTTCTTTGTTTTCTACATATACACTTCATACAATGCAAGTATAATACAGACACATTCTTTGTTGAAATTTTAAGAGTAAGTATAATACATTATTCTTTTTAAACATTTTCACCTTTTTTATACATCTCTCTGACTTAATCTGTAAAAATTATTCATAACCTAGTATAAGTTCACTTTTCTTCCATGTTACTCTCTTAATTATTTAAAATTTAAAAAATATCATTTAAACAACCATTCTTTGTTTTTTAACAAAGTACATATAACTCTTCTTACCCCAACTATTTTGAAAAATTTTATATTTCCAATCCTAATATATTTTCTTCTGAACAAAATGAATTTGTTCCCATGTAATTAATTTGTTTCGTTAAATAAAACACTCAATAATAACTCCAAGTTCAATATTACATTTATTTTCTACTTTTAGTATTCCTCTTAAAATTACAGCTATTTTCTATCTGATGTGGTTCTAATTAAGCATATCTAATTTTGTTCAGAAGAGACTGCAATTTTACACCAAATGTAGATCCTAAATTATGATATAAAAAGTTGAGTGTGTATGTGTAAAGTCAAAATTTTGAAGCAAGTTCATTTTTTTTGGTTTCATTTTAACATAAAAATATTCAAGTTTTCAAAACATACACAATTTTTGTACAAGTGACTTCAGCTTTATTTATAGCCTGGGCAAAACAGACTAGTCCACAATGGAGTCAAATATTTATGTATGTTAACCCTTTTGCTTTCAATTAAACATTTATTTCAACTTCATTAAATTCAATCCCTTTTGTATCTTGCATTACAATGACACAAATATATATATATATATATATATATATATATATATATATATATATATATATATATATATATAAGCTGAGTCATAACACTTTAACAGTGAGTGAGAGATGAGTAACATCCCACAAAGAGAGAAAACAGTTTTATGTGGTACTAGTTTATTTTCACCTACCCCTTGGTTTGGATAACTGAGGTTATTAATCAGTTATTTACTTTTAAATTTAAATTAGTTTTAAAATTATATTACATATATCATAGCAAAAAAAAGTACCATAAATTTAGTTATAATGCTATTAAAAAGAATTTATAACATTTCGAGGCTTAATTTATTTTCAAATAAATTTACATCACTCAACAAGAGTAGCAAAGCATGTGTTGCTTAATCACTGATGTCACATAACATTTTGAGAATACTTTTGTGCAGTATTTTAAACTTAAAAAAGGTGTATTAATCAATTTAAAACCAACATTTATCATTTGTTATTACCTTTTGCCAAATTTGATAACAAACACCTGAAACTCCAATGATTTTCTCTAAATTAGTAAAAAACTATATTCTCAATACCTTATGCTAATTTTTTTAATCTATAGACACATCAGTTCCTGCTCAAATTTTTTGGTGAGGGTCTGTTACTTTCCCAAACCAAAACCTGCAAGAGTGATTTTTTCTAAAACTCAAGCCACAGTTGGTTTATTATAATGTAAATCTTTTCTGATGAGCTTGAAAAATATTTACTTTTCAAAATCGTTTTGTCTCAAGTGATTAATTAAATATTTTTATCTTAAGAGATAAATATTATTTAATTCTCTGCATTTTAATACCTTGTTCTTTGGAGTTATTGCATTTTTTTACTACTAAAATCCCCCCCCCCCAAAAAAAAAAAAATATGAAAATGAAATTTTGTTTTCTGAATAAAAACTGATTACTACTTATATATATTTAAAAAATCAATGATATGTTTTACAAATTTTAGGAAATGTTAACCAAAAGAAATTTTTTTTTTATCTTTACAATAAAGCATAGATTAGAATCCTGCAATCCTTGCCTGAGACTTAAACAGAGGAAGATGGTAAAAAACACATAACAAGCACAAAAATTTCTTGTAAGAAAAACATTTATTTGAACTTCAAGAAAAAGATAACCTCAGTTGTCCACAGATCAATTTAAAAAAAGTGCTGAATAGTTTTTCTGAACAGACATAAATCAAGATATCCTATTATTTATATGGATAAGGATGTCATAATAACTTAATATAACCTCAAAAATCCCGAAATTGCAGTTTATTGCTTAATAAGTACAAAACTGTAGAAAAATATAAAAAAAAAATTAATATTTTACTCACATAGCCTACATATAAATTTATGCTCTGAACCAGTAGTGGTTATTCTATGGGTTGCACCCATACTTGGAGTTGTCACAAAATACCTTGGGACTGCAAGGTGAATGAAAAAGAAGTCATAAATAAATTTAATTAAATGCATGTGCATTGATGACAAACTTAAAAAGAAAAACAAAATTAAAAGAGAAATTTTGTTAAATTCTAGACTGTAGACATAACATTATTATATATAAACATAAATTATAGTAATTTAGAAAAAAGAAAATTCCTGAGAAAGTATTTTTCAGATTCTTGTGTTTTGACTATCGACATTACATCATTTAAATATCGATAATTTTTCTTTACATCTAGTCCACTAGCGTAACTTTACATTTAGTTATAGAGAAATTTCTACTTTGTAGAAAACATATTTGTATATTACATAAGACAAAATATAAAAAAAAATTTGCTGTAAAATACAGCATAATTAATTTAATATATAAGTGTGTGTGTGTGACACCTTTTATTGAATTATTCTATATAATACATTATAAATAATATTCTACATCAGGAGTAGAAATTCTTTTCTCTTCACGCTATCTTTCTGAGCTAACCAATTTAAAATATAAGATATTCTTAATTTTTATGAATATTTAACAACAAGGAAGAAAAATGTTTTTTCATAAAAAAGCATTATTTTCAGTCTATAAGAGACAAATTCTGAATGAAGCATTTGATACATCATGAAGCATTTCATATATAAATAATCAAGAATGCTAATTAATGAATCAGATAATTTGTAGAAAATGTACTAGTTAGAATTTTGAACAATAGAAAATTAAATACTTTTGTAATGTCTTATTTAGGCATTATAGAAAAAAGATAAAGTTTTTATGTTCTTTACTATTTTGAATTTGGATCTCACTCACATGTATACTTTTTACAGTTCAAAACTTGTATCAAGCATTTATAACACACACATTTATGCATACACAAACACACATGAATATCTTTTAAACTACCAAGGATGGATATTACCATACATACCAAGGATGTATATGTAACCATTTGAACTTCCATATAATTAGTAAATGCTTTGTTTCTTGAGCTGGTTACCTTCTCAGTTGTCTCCACCATAAATAAAGATCTTATTTGTTAAATATATATAATGTGGATATTGACATTAATTACATTAAATGCATACTTTTCACTTTACAATACTGATTCAAACTTTTTAGACTTAGAAATTTTATAGCCATATTAAAGGGATAATTAATATAGAATTTCACAATTAAATAAATGGAATGTGCTTCACAAAATTTCACTGTAAAAATTTTATCCTAAAAGGTCATCAAGTTCATTTTTTGCAGTGGAATTAACAGGACTTGTATAGGATGGGGGTGAAGGAATCTTTGGTACCATATTTATAGGAGCAATCGGTCTAGTTGTCATTTGAGACATAGGAAGTGATGGCTTTCCTCCCATATTAGGTAATAAACTATCTAAAGATCTTAAATCAAGGCTTGGTGGCCCTTGAGGAACACTTGGAAATGCAAAACTTTGTGGCTGCGAAGGACTTGACATAAATGAAGAATAACTACCACCAAGAGAAAGTGGTTGCTGTGGTGGTTGTGGCATGCTCATATTTGGAGACCAATTGTTTGGCATATAATTAATAGATGAATTCAATGATGAATAAGAATCCATAGTCTTAGAGGTGGTAAGACTTTTCAGATTTGAATTTATCAATGATGACGTTGCATCATGGGATGGAATTAAAGGTTCTTTTCTTGTAGAATTCCATTTTTGATGTTGCTCTTGGTTCCAAGCAAGAGTTTTCTTTTCTTCCAATGTCATTGAGGAGGGCTACAATTAACAGTTAAAATACAATTAATGTAAATACAGTACATAAATCTATAAAATTTTATATAAATTTTAAATAATGAAATACATATCATGTTTAAAAATTTAGAAAATGTGCTTTTGTGGAAAAAACAAGACCATATTTGATTTGCTGTGTTAGACTGCAAAAGCTTGCATTTTTTTAACAACCTATCAGAATCAAATAAAATCTAAAAAGTCAGTTGCAAGCCAGTTTATTAAAATAAGTAAAAAAAATTCAATTTATTCCATCATGGATGAAATCAGGACAAAATAGCAACAGCATTCTTCCTGAATGTGAGTATACATTTAAATGCCAGTATATTCTATTATCCAAAATGATCCTATGGAATTATGTGAGAATTGCATTAGATTAGCATTTTGAAACAGTCAAAATCACTCACTTGCAAGAAAACTGGTGGCTTTATTGTAACCACAACAATTGATGTGATTCCTGTGAGAGATTTTTTCACTTAAGAAAATTAAGTTGTTGCATTATCGAAATCAAAGTTCTGTTTGAATTTCAAAGCAAAAATTAAAATTGAGGAATATAATGTAGTCTCTTATTTGGAAGATTTTTAATATATACACAATACCCAAAGTTTCAAAGAAATTACATGTGATCTGTTATCTCATTTCTTAAATAATCAAGCTACAATAGATCTATATCTAACTTTGATTTACAAAGATACACTAATACAAATAATAAATAGCATCAAAATTCAGAAGGGAAATTGAAATTATTATTAAACTCTGAATTTTCATATATTAACAATCTATTTGTGACTAAGTTTATCCCTTTTATAAATAGTTAGTTAAAAAATTTTCATATCAGTAAAATACATATACTTAAAATAAAATAATATGAAACAAAAACTAATTTAAATATTTATATCATTTTGCAAAAATTTTTAATTCAGATATTCTATCTTATGATTCCCCTCATTATTAATTAAGACAGCAATAAGTAATAAAACCACCACAAATTTATTCTTAAGGGCGGATAATTTAAAAAAAATAGAAAGCATTAAAATAGAAGTTCTTTTACACTATGGCATACAGTTTAGAAGACACAAAAACACTATGATGTCTGTGTGTGTGTATGTATGAATAGATAGCAGATTCATACCTTTTGATAAGATGTGTCATTCAATAAGGTATTTTCCACATTCTTTAAAGAATTATTTACAGGCTTTGTACTTTTGGTAGGACTGCTATATGAAGATAATCCCAAATTTTTAAACATGTCGTCAATCTGAAAAGAAAAAAAATTGTTACAAAACTCAAATACCTTTGAAAGAAGGAAAAATGTTCATAAATATTAATTATTAAACTTTAAAAAAAACCAGGCTCATTAAAAGACAGCTTTCTTAAAATTTTAACTATATGTGTGACCTGCAAATCTACAGATATGTATAAACACATACATATACACATTCACATACAAATATTTATTTTTATATGTATTAGTATAATTTTCCTAAAAGATGTTATTGAAGTGTTTAGGACTGTAGAGGTAAAATTCTAAAATTCTTTTAGTATTTAATTACTAGAAGCACAAATACTTTCAAATATTTGTAAAAATGTTTTGTCGTTGTGATCTGCATGAATTTTTAACTACTGGAAGAATACAAATTCACAAACATACCCCACTTTTGTTCTCTGAGAAATCAGGCACAAGACTTTGACTATTATTAACAATTTGAGTCATTTCTAAAGTAGAACTGTAAAAAGAAGAACTAGCATTATAAACAAATACAATTAATATAAGAAAATATTCATTTACATCAAATTAATTACAAGACGATAACATATGTCAAACATAATAAATTAAAGCTTTTCAAATATGCATAAATCAACAATACCATTTAATTCAATTTAGTATTTAATTGCAGATTAATAAAAATTTAAAGATAAAAAATTAACAATTCAATTAATATAAACAAACAGCAAAATAATTACTGTATAGGGTTTATTTTTAAACAATAATTATTGTAAAAGAATACAAAGATTAAAATGTTAATTATAATATTAAAAGAAAATTTATCGAATGTGTAGATTATTTAACAATCACAAAAAGGTAATTTAATAATCTATTTACTATATAAATTTCCTTTAAAAAAATACCAAAATAAAAAAAATCCCCCAAATGTGCCTTTTTTATTACATAATGACCTGTTGTAGATTAGATTATAACAAATATATTTATATAACATAATATATTACCTGTGTTCTTGTCTAATAGAATTTAACTGTTCTAATTTTGTTTTATGCTCAGCTTCAACATAAGTAACCATTTCTTTAACCACTGTCATAATAGCATTGAACTGCAATATTATTTAACACATTTTAATAAAACAGTAAAAATTGCAAGTAACATTAACAGTTTTCCATAACAAAACTTATTTACACAGTGATATTAAATTAAATTAATCAAGACATCTCAGTAATTAACTTTTATCATGTAAATAACACGTCAGGCTCTTTATCTAAACATGATTAAATAGATTAAAAGTATATTTATTACTTTTTGTTTAAAGCTAACAACCATTTTAGAATCCCTATTATAAATGACTTAAAACCACAAAAATAATGATAATAATGCCTATGGAGATTGCATTTCAGAATAACATAACTGAGTTAAATTACAAACAGATTTAAATGTTGATAAATGTAAATCAATAATCAGAGCGAGAAAAAAAATGGATAAACTACAGTGTTAATACAAACACCGCAGCTCAACTTATCTTAAACTGAGGGGCACTTTAACTTCTACAAATATTTTGGGATACTAAAAAAGGTAGTAGTTATAGTATTATTAATAAAATTAATTTATTAATAATTAAATTATTTACACCAAAAAGATACATTTTTCTTTATTAATAGTGTGAAGAGCCCTATTCATGAAGCCTCAATAAATGTGTCAGCCTCAATGTCACATAATTCCATTTAATACTTAGTAATTATCAAGTTCATATCAATATATAATGGAGTGCTGAATAAATTTAAACTAAGATCCTCAAATTAAGAAAATCTCATGTTGAATTATATATATATATATATATATGTCCAATTTATCAAAACTTTATCAAACTTTATTAAACAACTTTATCAAAAACTTCTTTAAATCCTTTAATTTCTTTGCAGGACTTTTTTTACATGATTCAAAATGCACTTATTTTGGTCATATAAATGAAAAAGAAATATACATTATTGCCAAATATATCATTTAAATTCATATTACAGAAAATTAATTTGCTTGGTGGAAAAAAAAAAGAGAAGATTATGATGAAACACAGTTAACAGGCTGCCAGTTGAACAACAATGCTTTTAATGTGAACAATCAATGTCCAACAATGTGAAACAACTACATTAGAAATGGTGCTAAAGCTTTGAGTACAAAACATGATTCTAAAATATTTTTTTAAGTCAAATTTCAATAAAGAATGAAAAATATGAAAGTCATAACATGTTCTAATTATAATTTGAGTTTTTAAAATATTTTTTCTGATTATATGGCTAAACTGATTAGAACGTTAGTGAATATTCAATAAGCTTTAGAACAAATAAATACTATAAATGTTTAATTTACATTGTTGCATAAACATCTATATTATTCAATTCTACATAATTTGGTTCTATAATTTGGTTTACATAACTTCCAAAAAATTATACATAGAAAACAATATTTCTGTATTAAAATAGTTATGACATATCATACTTAAATATCACTTAATTTAAATTCTGTTAAAAGAATTTGTAAAATTTTACCTGATTTAAAGTTAACCCATTCTCAATTGATAATGGCATCAGAAAAGGAATAATTTTTGTAGCCATTATTTCTTTAGTGATTCCTAATTTTTTATGAGACATTGTCAATTTCAAAATACCTGAAATAATTTAATTTTCAGTAAACATTTTAGATAAGTTCATGTTAAAGTTACAGTCAAAAAATTAAAACAAGTGTAATTCAATTCTCTTCTACATCAATAAACATGAAAAATTAAATTCAGTATTTGTATAGTCAAGAAATTACAACACCATATTAGTTTTGATATTAAAAGGTATTTTACATTGCAGCTATTTCTAATTTAGCCCTTTTTTTTACTTAATTTATCATAAACTCTTTTCTTTAACTGTAGAATATAAGTCAAAGTTACAATTAATCAAAAATATTTAATAGTTTTATTTCAAATATAATTCAATTACACTCAATATTTCTAATACAGTTAATCGGTTGACTTTGCAGGCTTCCTATATCTATGTTAAGCTAAGGGGTATTTAGCACATAGTAATTTTACAATTTATTTAAAAATACAACTTTATGTTTCTTGTGACAGAAATGGAAACTTTTATATTCAAAATGCCTACATGTCTATTCTCTGCTTACACACATAAAATACAATTTTGTAACTAGAATTAATATCAAATTAACATTCTGTGAAAAACTTTGTATTGTCTAAACATGCAAAGCATTGATACAAAGGGTTAGTATAAATATAGAGTACATTTTATCCATAGATGACTTAGCAAGAAATCATTTTTATTATGCTCCCTTTGATTTAAAGTAAAATCAAAAATGAAAAATATTGAACAGTAAATAATTTATATTTTATTATTTAATAAAATATGACATTGAAAAATCATTAAATTCTTTATTTAATTCAAACAGAAAAATGCTTATTTAACAGGGGAAAACACAATTTTATTACCTAGAATGCCCATAAGAACTGCTGGTTCTTTGGAGGGTATTTGAGGAAGAAAAGGGAGAATTTCATCAAGAACTAGCCATTTATCAAGATGCTCAAGCAGTTTTCCTAAACACACCAAACAGTTCACTCGAACCTTAAAAATATTTAAATGTAAATTTAAAGATCTTTATAAGATATTATTAGAAATTTAATAGAGAAATAAACAAATACTCACGGATAAATAGCTTGTAGTAATACACAATTTTTTAATTCGAGGCAAGAGAGCATTCTTCATAGCTGAATATTCTATAAGGCTAGCAAATTTGGGTATTATACTAAGACACAATTCCTAAACAGAAAGCAAAAGAAATGTATGAAAATAAAATTCACAATTTTTATAGACTCCACAATTTACATTTTTATACAAAAGATCTTATAGCCATACATTTTCCTATAACAACATCATAAATATTTCAAGCATTTAGTTCAGTTCAATCATATCGCTGAATGAATGAAAATGTGAGGAAAAATTTAAGGCAATGAAGATAAGACACACTGAATATCTTCTCTGGTTGTTATCATGACTTCTCATGATTTTTGCTTAGTTTACACAATGCATTTTTATCAGAGGGGCTGGATTATTTAGCAATATATTGTCAAATATTGATATTCTTTAAGTATTACAACATCAATATTTAAATATCTCTGCTGATATGTCCCCCATTAACAATACTATTTTTCCTTCATACAATATTGTGGATTGCCAAAATACATCCTAAATATTCTGCAAATATCAATGTAAACAATATTTCTTCCAGTTACTGCATTTGTTTGATATCCGATTCATTCATCAACCTGTGTACTTATTACAAACACAAGCCAGAAAATCTATCTTTGAAAATTATCATGTAGACCATCAAGGTCTTAGGTAGTACAGCCCAATATAGCCTAATCATATGATGGAAACCAGAAATTCCACTGTTCAAATTTATGGAGGTTGACTCAATTATTATCATGTTTGTGCACCTGCAACTGACTTGAATCTTTCGGGATATGTTAAAAATATGGATATTCACTACTTGATCACAGTATCCAGTGGCATAGACATATTGATATACTTTGATAGCTTACTGCTTGCGCATTCCTAATGTCTAGTAATAACTGAGAACTATGATTATTTTGGTGGAATATCTGTATACAAAATGAATACTAAGAATCTTTTTATTTGCCCAAAATATTCTTTTTCAAAGCAATAAATAGAAATTTTCGGGTTTACTTTGAAATGAAAACAGCGAAATAATAAATGAAAATGTATAGTTTATTAGTCTGATTGTTTGTTACTAAAACTGATTTAGAAATAACCTTTTGTTTCAGAACTTCTAAATGCACAATGGCTGCACAATAAAACAAAAGAAAGACAGTGGATCATTATGTTTACTTACTACTAGTGATGAGATAATAATAGAAGTTGCTAATGCTGAATATTTAGTTGAAAATTTGACTGAATATTTGGCTGAATACCAAATGTTTGGTTACAATTTAACTTGTAATATTTTTACTATATTTTAATTTATTATACCCAAATCTAACTACTTTGTGTCATATATATGTATATTATGCACCAACAGAATTTACAGTAAATGAATGCACTAATATTTCGTACGTGTAAAATTTGAAGAATTAAAATATTGAAAAAAATATATATATTCTAATATTTTTTAATAATGAAGTAGCACTTATGAGTTTGCTTTGAAGTAAACACATATGTATTACAGAAAAAATGCAGTTTTGATATTCGATGATGAATGAACAATTTTCAAAAATAAATATTTGTCAAAAAAAAAAAAAAAAAATCTCAGTATGTTGATTTGTACACTGTGTTTACTTATTTAGTACACAGTGGGGAAAAAACCTAGTATTTTGAGGTTTTAATATCTAATTGTTTTTTTATTTCAGTTTTCTAGTTTAAGTACTATTTTTTTTTCTTTTACCACAGTAACTTTCAATTATATTACATATTTGCCCTTTTTTTTTTTTTTTTTTTTTTTAACTATTGGGTAGCCAAATATTGGCATATTTAACTGAATCAAATAATTGGTTTGATTGTCAGATAGGCAGTTTAACGAATATGAACAGAATATTTAGTGCATCCCTTAGTACTAATATATAAATTTCAGTAACTGTAATATCTTTAGTACAAACAAATGTTATATTTATTAAAGAAAGAGATAAAAAAAACTTTGTACAAAGGATCAAAATTAAAAAAATTACAAAGGTAAATATTAGATGAAACGTAGATAAATTATTTACCTGAATTTGTTGTGCATCAGATTCAAGAGCTCGGTATATCATTGGTAAGACATGATTAGCTATTACTGTTGGAGGGCATTTGGAAAGTAACAATTCCATTTTTTGCATAAATATTAAGGTGACCTATAATAAAAAAATTCTGTTATTTAAAATGCCTAAAAGACAAAGCAGAAGTAATCAATGCATTTCAAAAAGCATTTCAATCTTAACACTCTTTTCTGAAGATTGGGCTACAGCCCAGTTTTCCTCCACAAGGGCTAATGAGATCAGGACCTACTGCCTAAAGTTGATTCCAAGCAGCTATGAACATCCATGCCATCAGCAGGATTTGAACCTGCAAACTCTGGTACTGAAGAGCAGCACTCTACCCATTTGGCCATTGTTCAACTATGAGTTTGTTATGTGAATTTAAAAAGTTCTAAGACTGGAGTAAATTCCTGAGTTTAGTCCCAGAAAACATAATACTAGTTTTCTTTCCCCTAAAATTACATGTCTAAATTTTAAACATGTCACATATATATAATCTTCTATAAACTATATTTTAAAAATTGTTTTTTAAAAATAAATTTCTTCTTAAATTTACATAAACAGAAAAAAATCAAATAGAAAAAATCAACTAAAAGAGAAAAAATTGATATAAATAAATTTATTTGTATGACTGCAGATTTTAATTTCTTTAGCCTTTAAAATTTTAATAAGAAATTATATTTTTTTTTTAAAAAGTAAAGAAAAAATGAAGTTTGTTCTTAAAGTCTAAATTTTCTTTCAAATAATTCAAACAAAAATAGGAATTTACTTGTATAGGTTCTTGAAGTCGGAATAAAGGAATCATATCTTGTAACATCAAGGACTGGAATTCTTCTTTAGTAGCATCTTCAGCTACCAGCAAAACATTGGGAAGAACAAAAGGAACCATTTCAGGAGTATGGTATTCTTTAGCAAGACAAGGAACAACACGGTGAAGTGTCACTCTCTGAGAGAAAAATAGAGCCACTCAATTTATTTATACTTAAAAGTGTAAAAAAGCCAATAATGCTAAAATAAAAAATATCAAAATAGAAGATAGTGTGTATTAAAAATTATTTTCCTGTAAATTAACCAAGAAATCTTATTCAATAATAGAAATATGAGATAATTCCAAATTTTATTTATATACTTATAAAATAATTATGAATTATATCCAAACTAATTTAAACTTCTTAAATATTAGTTTTTATAAAATAAAATAATATATGTATGTGTGTGTGTAATGTATGAAAAATTATTGCCCCTATAGTTATTCAAAACGCTCCCAATTCATGTTCTACCTTTCTTAATCGTAACTTTTCCAGCCACTCAAATTAAAATTAAGGATGTGATTCTTTAAGATTGCATTCCTCTTACACTTCACAAAATTAATTACCAAATTAATAGTTGCTATGCTCAGCCTTCTTACTCTTTTTATGGAACAGACATAAATTATTCCTAAAAAGCTGCAGATTTTTGCGATCTTTATGCCGTTGTTTGCATCTTTACTGCAGTTATTTCTTATGCTACAATAGAAATGCTGCTTAAATTCTCAGGGGAACTTAGTTACATGATTATCCACTCCTTAGGAGGTATTTTCCCAAATCATGCACAGTTGTCTCTGACTGTATCAGACATATATGTCTGTTCTCCAACTTTAAAATGAAAATAAAATATTTTTTATAAGTATCTGCCTGCCCTTAGTATTCCTGCCAGTTTTTTTCACAATGTGACTGAAGTCAAGTTGCCAAGTAAGCAGTAGCAACTAAAAAATAGGGGCTATATTCTGTACAATAGGTAAAGAATAATTTATACTATTTACATCTATATATACACATATGTGAGTGTGTATTTGTGTTAACAACAAAAGAATTTAAAAATCTCCTCAGAGCTTTTATGACTTTTATACAGAAATATATTAGTGAGAAAAGCTTTGATAACTTTTATGATTTTGCACAATGATGATTCACAAAATTATGATTATGATTTCACAAAAATCAACAGGGAGACATTAAATTGTAAGGAACATGTTAGACATATTTTAACAAATGTTTTTCCCAAAGGCAAATAGGGAACCTGAAAAATAAAGTTTGAGCTCACATGGTAAAAAAATATTCAAATACATTGCATCTCAATAATTATGAAACTGCTTTTGATTATCGGTGTTAGCTGCAATGATATTGATGGTGATAAAGGTTTCTTAAAAGAAGGAAAAAAATCATAGGGTTTCCATTTATAATCAGTACAGTTTACTATCAAATCTATTTCCCGTATGGCATTTGCTGGGTCAGGTTATTAAGTAACTTACTATCAAATCTAATGCCATTTACAAGACATGACAAGCTAAATTTTGAAAAACTACCTGTAATCAGAATATATAATTATTAAATGTAAGATGATGATGTAGATATATGAGCACTGTTGTTAAACTTTTAACAGTGTGTGCAAAAATGATATACTTTTCATAGTAATCTTTGACAGCCCAATACATATGGTAGCTAATATAAAATTTAATTTGAAAATTTTGAATACTTAAAATATAGGCAATTTAGTAAACATTATTTTAGTAACTTCCTAAAAGTCTTAAAAGATTTTTCTTAAAGAGATTTTGTTTAAGTGTAACATACCTCAGTGCAGCAATTAAAATAATCTACTATAAGAAACATCCAACTGATATAATTTAAAAAAAAATGTGCTGCAGCCAAAACTTATTTCATCTTATCATTAAGATATGTAATGTGGAAAATCCATTAACATTTCGAGACTTTCACGATGTTACTAAAAAAATGCTCAATTAAATCTTTATCTCTTTAGCATCTTTTAGAGATATTCCACTAAAATGACTAGATAATTCACCTTATATATTAGAATATTAAATCATAATAAAAATTTTATAACCACATACACTTTTACAAATTTAGTAAAAATGCTCATGTATCATTAAATATCTTTACACTCTGATTGCAATGTTTTGTTTCTACCATAGTTTTAAAAATTTCCTGAAAATGCCATTAGATTGGGTAAAAATTCCTGTACATTACAAACAAAAAACCTGCCAAATATTTCAGTTTTTAAAAAAATCTTATGAAGAAATTTCTGTGAATATGCATGCAGTTCTCCCAAAAATTAACACAGTTAATTAAAAGTAGCTTTGTAATTATAACTAAAGCTACAATGTATTTCACACATTTTTTACAGGATAACCTGAAACTTTTTTATTTATGATCTGCTTCTGTTCCCCTATTTCCTCTGGGATAAAACTTTGGTCAACATTTGATATGATTGCTACAATTTATATGATTTTTAAAATTTCATGTCCTCAGCTGATTTTTGGAACATTGCAGTCAAATTTAAAAAAGTTGTTTAAGTTTTGCCCACTACTGTTGATGTGTATATGTGTATAATATTAAATATAGATTAATAGTTTTGTTTTACTAGGAAGCACAACACACAGAACTTGTCTAATCATGAAATTAAAATATAACAACTTAACTGCAAAAATTTGCAGCAAATGAAACATAACAAAATGAGGCCCACAATGCATTATATCCTGACATTTTTATGCATTCAAAATGTGTTAAAATACACATTTCTTGTATAAAAATTTGCATGTTTTAATTGTTGTGGTTAACTCATAGTAGCATAAAAAATACATCAGGTGGATGAAAAAAATATAATTATGTGTATAAAAATATTGTATGGGAGAAAAATTCTGAAAATATAAAGTTATAGTTTCTCAACAAAAAGCATCAACAATACTAGAATAATAGTAGAAAGATTATGCTACGAGTAAAGTTAACTACCTAAATTTTATACTAATAAATACTTTAAATTTTAATCATCTAAAGAAAGCTGAGGTAATTATACTCTAATTTCATACCTTAGGCATTTTCGCAAGAATTTGAGGTAATCCTTTATAAAATTGTGACTTTTGTAAATTATCCCACTGATAAAGAGAGTCTAAATACTGTAGAGTTTTAACACCAACATCCTCAAACATTGGAAGCTGAAAATTTAATAAAAATGTACTATTAATCATAAAATGAAACAATATAAAAATCATTCAAGATAATAAATAACATTTAAAAAGAAGAAAATAACTATTTTTCACTTTAAATTATTTGATTTTTAATTCACAAATTACAATTTTGAACAAATGCCTATAATTATGACAGTTTTCTGATTTAACACAAAAGTAACTTAGTTTTCAGTACTTTTGATGTTTGAAATGCATCAGGGCGTAGTTCAGGAGTTATGCTTAGAAGTAGCTTTACATGATCTCTACTTTCTGCAGGTAAACAACTAAGTATATTTGGAGATATTGCTTTTATCTAGAAGAAAAAAAAAGACATTTAAAAAAAAATTACTTATTTTGTAACAGTATGTTTTTAGAAAATAAAATGCAAAAATATTATTGTCATTAAGAAATTAAGATTTTAACACATTTTATACATGCATTGCATTAATCACACATATGGATAAATAATGTAAGTTTTCTAAGCATTCTTAAATAGCTTGATCAAAACTTCATAAACTTTTGCATGGAGATACAGGTCAATCCTGGGAAGACTTTAGGAAGGTCAAATTGTTCATGGGTCAAGGGTGTGTGGCGAGAGAACACCTTTTAAATCTAAATTGCTTTTAGTGGCTTTATTTACAAATCATTTGATATATTTTACTTTAAAATATGTGCTAAGTAATTAAAATCATTTAAACAGCTTAAGTTACCTTATAATGTTTAAAATGCAATTTCATATAATACAATTTTTTCTTGCATTTTATAACCATATTTACTTCACTTACTTCATTTTATCAATCTTAATTTGGTATATTTCTTTCATTTTGAATTCCATCATACCATTTTTTTATTTAATATTTAGACACAAATTTTATTCCATTGCTAATAGCATTATCATTTGAAAAAAAGTTTAACACTTATGTCACATGCTTGAGTAACAGTTTTATTTTGTGATACATTTGTATTCTTTAAATGATCTGGCAAAAAACCTAGGTCTTTTTCATTAGTCCATACATGGATATATTGCCAAAAATAGTTGTTTTACTTTAAGCTCATGACAAAAATTAAATTTAAATGCATTATTCACTATAAGGTAATGTGTTATTTTGTTTTTGAAATTACTTATATTGTCAACATAATATAATCTAAAGATAAATTGAATTTTTAAAAAAGATATAATCTTTATTTGGGAACTTTAACTACCCAGACTGAAGATTGGTCCTGAGGTAGCTAGTATAGAATAAAATTCTTACTTAAAAAGTAAACTTCTTAATTTTAGCATAAATAAAAAATAATTCAAACACAGAACACTACTTAAAGTTGATTGTTCAGTTCATGAAATATAATACAACTGGAACTGAAACTCCTGATTAAAATTTCAAATCATTTACATCACATAATTTCAAAAATATAATATATAATTTCAGATATTTACAATTACAAATTCCTATGTTCTGCGAGATAATGAAGGTCAGCTTATACAAATTGTTAATTTTATAATGGTGTAGAAACATAATTACTTTAAAAGTTTGTGATATAAAAAACATAAAAATACTTACGTTGTTAAAATTCTGCTTTATGGTATTCATACTACCCCCTGAATTCATCAGCAAAGATTTCCCTTGATTATGCACAGAATAAAACAAAAGCCCAAGAGAAAACATGTCACTTGCTGTACTGTTTGAAGAACCCAAAATTCTCTCAGGAGCTGTGTAGTCAAGATGGGGATGACATGGTGGAGGTAAATCAATATCAATTTCTCCAAAACTAAAGGCATCACCCTAAAATTTTCAATTTATTGCATGTAAATAACAACTTCAAAATTGAACAAACATAGTTCATTTGCTTCATAATACTTCTCAAATTCATAACTACAGTATGAAGCACTGCAAGGTTACAAATAAAACCTAAATTTTCAGTTGCAATAAGCACCTGTCTATATGTCAGCTTGTTATAAAGTAAAGCATAATAAACAATTTTCCACTTCATATATTTTCTAAAAAAATTAATACAATTAATGTAAGATTATATAAAGATTGATTTACAGTAAATTTTTTGCTACACAAGGGAATGAACTATTATGACCATGTAAGAACCAGCTAAATTTAAAAAATTGACTTTTTTAATATGATTAAACCTATTTCAGAACATACTTTAACATGTTTAAATAAAAAAAAAAAAAACCAATATTCAATTAGAAAACATAAAAATTATTTAACTTTTATTTCATTATATATTTTGCTACAAATTGAATTTAAAATAACAACACACAGCACAGCGATATACAGAAGAAAATTAAATTGCACAGCAAATTGACAAAAAGTGTTTGTTATGAATTAAATCTACTTTTATTAAATTAAAAGTATTTTTTATGTAAAATCACTAATTATTTGCAAAAACGATTTTTTAATTTATTATCCTTCTTTGGACTCTCAAATATTTGCAGAAGATGAAGTGGCTTGCTGACTAAAATCAATTGGACAGTGCTGATATGTAAGATATAGTACCAAATATTTATTATATTAAAAAATAAAATACAGCAAAACATCAATAGTGGACACCTTTGTATGAAGGACACTTTCAAATCCCCAGTCTTTATATTCATATTTTCAATGTATTAATCTCTAAATAAGGGACATTCTAAATAGAAAACAATTTTTTGCTGATAAAGAAGACTAATGAATCATTTCACATTAATGCAACATTTTTAAACAGCAGCACTGTACGCAAAAGAACTGTATAATTTTCTTCTGGAAAAGGGTGACTTATTACAGTTATTGAATGATTTATGACTTTCCATTCATAAAAATAGTAATTATGATGAGAAACGAGAACAAACATTTGTGACAGATTTTATTTTTTAATATAAAATTTAACCTTAGTAAAATAATGTCATAATGCACACACTAAGTTTTCGTCCTTATTTTTAATAAAGACAAATTTAAATTTTCAAATAATTTATACTAATTTATCTTTATATAAATATATAAATTAAAAAATTAAATATTTTCAGTACCTTGTTTCTAAACCTCCAAACAAAGGACACATCTATACAGGGAATAAATTTGTTGCTCCCTAGGTATCCTTCATTTGAAAGTTTCACTGTATATTAACACAAACTTGACTAGTTATAACCTTAGCATATGGATTTTTTTTTAATAAATACAATGAAAATCACATCTATAATGTAATTATGAATTTATTAGTTAATTACATATGATTTGAAGCATAAACTTTTATATAAACTAAAACTGTATAATGACAACTTTTGCTGTATTAGAATGAAATCATATGTTCCTTAAATCTGCAAATTTTTAAGTAAGAAAAATACATGGAAAATGTGCTTTCCAAAATAAAAATTAAATGTATTCACCTACCTGATCAGGACTATTTGAAAATTGCACACAGAAGTCAAACCCAGCTAGTTTCCAAGCACCATTTCTGTTTACTAATATAGACTCTGGATTAATATTCCCATGCATCATTTTTACATCATTATGCAAAAATGCTAACCCTTCAGTTAACTACAAAATGAAAATTCGACAAATTAATTCTGCATAACAGTATATAAGTTAACTATTAAAATTTAATTATAAAAAATAATTGCAAATATAAAATAATTTAAAACTGAAGTTCAATTTAAGGATTTCAACATTAGTCATAAAAAGAGAAGAAAATTGAAATAAATAAATAAAAATAGAGTTGACAACAAATATAAAACTATTAAAGAAAAAAATAGATATAACTGCTGTTTAAAATGACAAATACACAAAATTTACAGTGTTACAGTTCTGTAAATGATAGCAATTTATTTAGAATGCTTTAAATACGTATAATATAACACTGTACACAAAATTTGACATTAATTTATTTATTAAGATTATAAGATGTTAAGATTATTACCTGTAAGAATCCATATTTTATTTCTATATCATACAGCTCAAATTCTCTCAAAACTTTTGGTGGAGGCACAGGCATATTCTCTTGATAACCAAGAATATTGGCAAGACTGGCAAAAACAGGTTCAGTAGCAAAAGCTAGACTTTCTCTAATAAAAAAAAATTAAAAAATCCATAAACATAAAGCTTTCTCTTAACTCTATAATAGGACTAAAGTAATAAGAAAACCTAACATCCCCTATAATTTACTACAAAAGCAAAAATTTTATTGTAATTGCTATAAATCTCCATTATGCCAAATCATAAACTATAACTCACTGCAGATTTAAATTATTTTAGCTTCAATTTAAAATAATTAGTGAGAGAAAACAGAAATACATTCATATAAACACAACATATATATTAACTCTTACTTCTATGACATTTAAAATTCTTTTTAATTCTGCAAATTACAGGTATAACAACCTTAAAGTTTACACTGTTTATTATATTTCTTACTTTAAAAATTAGGCTGACAAAAAATGAATGAACACAGAAGCTTTACCTAGACTCTTCCAAGGAATGTTGAACTGTCAATATACTGGGATGCCGTAACCTGGTAAGATTAGCAATCCCTTTCTTTAAAGTGCTTAGAATAGCATCTCTTTCATGCTTAGGGTATTTTTCTAGCAGTTTCTTTTCCAGAACAAATACAGCTGCTTCCTAAATAAAGGAAAGGAAAATATAGTAATGTCAAAAACTGGTTAACAATGTTAACTAATAATTAATTATAAACAATAGATATGAATAATAAGGCACTATATTAAAATATTCTCAGTTACAAGAGAAACCAAAGGCTAATAAAACAGATTTATTAATAGTGTTAGTCTATAATTTAAATAATATTCATAAACTTTAAAACTATAGCATTATATAGTTTTTTAAATGTAACATTTAAAGATGGTTTTAAGGTAACTATTTATCACAAGGAATCAGAGTGGACTACTGATGAAATACATAAAAAACTTTGCTTTTTACAAAAATAATAATTTCAGAGGGAAAGGGAATTAAAATATGCCCCCCTTTTTATTATAAAATCAGAAACCATAAAATATATACTACTAATACTTTACTTTGAATTAGTTATATACAACTAATACCAATAAAAAGTAATACTTTAATTTGAATTAGTTGTATATAACTAATTCAAATTAAAGTATTACTTTTCTAGCATTCTTTCCATTATATTTTGTCACTTAAGTTTCTTACATTAAAAAACTAATACATTGATTTGAACTAATAGTAAAACACTAAAATAAAGGTTTTAATTATTTTTTTACTTTAATAAATTTAAATTGTTTAGAGGAAATTATAAGTTTAAATAAACTTATTTACATGATTTACATTTCCCTAAAAAATGATAACAGAAAACTTATTTTAAATGATATAACAAATAATAGGATAACAAACTATTTTATTATAAATTTAATTTTTACTTTTAATTAAAATCACAATACACACATGGGTGTCGTAATGTCATAAACTTAAAAAAATTTAATTTAAAAGATAAGTAAAATACTAAGCTATCTCAGCACAAATTTTCTAATACTGCTGTCTATGTCAATTTTATTAATGAACCTATTATATATGTTCAAAATATTAATGGTTTGAAACTAAATTAAAAAGTATGGTACTTAATCTACCTACTTTATAATATTTATGACATTTCAATGTGATATGAGAAGACAAATATCTCATTAAAGTACACAAAATATAAATTTTAACTTTTACTAAAAGAAAAAATATATAATAATAAAAAATCAGTTAGATCAAGGTTTTGAGTAAGTATTCAATTTAAACAGAATTAAACAATATTTAAAACATTTATATATATATATATATATATATATATATATATATATATATATATATATCTTATTAATGCTTACTTCTTTGGTGGACTTTTTAAATCCTTTGTAAACTTTCCATAATAATGAAGGCCCAGCACTAGCTACATGCTCAATTATTTCGTACTCCCTTGTAACAGGATTTCCAGGTAACACATTACTAAAATTTGAGACTGTGCTTTTGATACGATTTAACACATCCATGCTTTAGCTAAAAACAAAACAAATAAATAATCGATTAAACTAAATAAATCAAGAAATGTTGATAACATTAATAATTTAAGTGTTTTACAGTTAGATAATAAATAGAAGGTTATACGCACAGAATGATTTCATAATACAATATTTAATTAGATCTGATCTCATTCGTGCGAAAAATATGTATAAATATAAGCTGTAATTAAAACAAAACATGAGCTAATTTTACTTATACTACGCATGAATTCTATCCGGCCAAGAAAATCGGCTGGCTAACTATATACCAGATTAACAGCCCTAAAAAAATAGTAATATTACTTTTATCAAATTTATCTTTCTAAGATAAAATAAACTTTAGCTACATGCAACTCTTATTAATTTTATAAACAAGTAATTTGTTCTGCATTTTAAAATGAGTTTAATGTTATAGAATATGTAATCGGCCAAATACATTTTGGCAGTATGAAAATAAAAACAAAGCAGTTGTTCATTTCGTAAAATTACAAATATATTATCTAATAACTTACTAATTTATTTTGAAATCACAAGAACATTTAAAATTTACCAAGATCAAAACATAACAAGAAATATATAAAAGTTTGTCTATAAGTCATTGGTTCATGACAATTTATCATC
>CM063505.1:140502050-140522050 GCA_032207245.1 Pardosa pseudoannulata
TCCATGAAGCCAAGCGTAGAATATCCAGGAATTAAAAGCGTACGATTTTGTTGTCTTTTTAAAACATTTTATTGAAACAATAATTAAATGGAACATAAACTTAGACCAGAATCAAAATTAAATCGAGTATAAATTGAGCACATGCAGCTCGAACACCTAGAATACAAAACATGCCTGATCTGCAACTACAACTGCGAATTCCGCTTTTAACAGACTACGATACAGCCAAATCTATGACCACAATAAACTGCACACAATCCTCAACGTTAATGACTGAACAGCAGATAGAACAGATTTTAGATGGAGGGGGGAGATGGTGCACAGCACGGGTTTAGTGAAATGATTATTAACCAACATATAAACAAGCATGAGGTTTGTATTAAAAGGCGGTCAAATTTAATTAGCCGATGATCTAGAACTGGCACTGACTAAAAGACTTCATTACCCTATTCCATGTTGAGTAAAAGTTATTATCTCTCTGAGCTTTTACTTTGGCAGTCCCAGACGGATAACTAATTTTGAAACACAAATCCATTATATTAGTATTTTAAATACGGAGAAGCTAGCTCTCATATAAGAGTCTTTGAATTTTGGTATGGATATTTAATCTAAGACTAGTACTTTAGTCACTTTATATATAATATATATGTATAAACACACACGTATATATATATATATATATATATATATATATATATATATATATATATATATATATATATATATATATCAGCTGGTTATAGTTAAACTTCTCCTATAAACGGCATCCTACAGTGCCAACGGGTGGACGGAATCCAACGAAATTTTGTATATGGGCAATAAATGAGATGAGCTCAAGGAATTTCGAAAAATAAAATTTAGTTCCAAAATGTCCACCAGAGGACGCCTTTTAAAGAAAAGCATAAAATTTAATACAAAACATTAATACAATTTAATACAAAACGGAATACAGAAACAATATTAATAATCCATAACAATAATTATGAATAATAAAATGAAAAATGGAAAAGCTGTCAGTTGTAGGAAGAAAATTCCGAGATTTGCATGCTTGGGAAGAAGAGGAAGTTTTATGCAAAACCAGTAAGGGTATAAATAGTTTGCAGGCGTTGTCATGTTTAGGTTGATGTTTCCCTCAGTCCTAATGATGGTCTCGTTAGTTGAACGTGAATTATTAGTAAAGCTTTTTTACTAAAACAAGGGAAATGTTTCTGTTGCAGTTCTTGAATTTCGTCGTAGAAAGAACCTACTGCGGGGACCAATGTCTGATAAAAGTATCTGGGCCATGATTAAGAGAATTGAAGAGACGGGGAAATTAGGAGTTCAATCTGGAAGTGACCGTAAACGTTGATGTCATCAAGACAGCTGTTGACTCACAGTCACAGATATCAGAATTTTGCGGCAGTAGCGCGAGTGCAGTTTCTATTCTTACAGACAGGCTATTCTTACAGAATTATCCGAAAGGTACTCAGAAACATAATGAGCTACTTCCCATACAAGTTCCGCCATACCGAAGAGCTGCTTGATAGGGACAAGCCACAACGTTTCTCATTCACAGTCAGTTTTCTCAACAGAATGACTGTTGATCTATCATGACCTTGGAATATTCTGTGGAAAAACGAGGCTCATTTCTACCTCAATAGGACAATCAACACACAGAATTGTCTCATTTGGGCTAAGGAAAATCCACGAATCTGCAATGAAATTCCCCTATAGTATCCAAAGTCACTGTCTGGTGGATTCACGGCGACATTCATCATTGGGCCATTCTTTGAAGAAATCGGTGAACGTAGGCCTGTTACATGTTCTGTTATGGACCGTCGGTACCATGACATGCTGCAGGTGTTTGTTGTTCCGCAACTATAGCAAAGGCGGGTCCTTATATTGACCCTTATCATGCTGGGTAGTGTGCCCCCACATATCCATGGGTCTGTGAAGGCGGCATTGCTCCGACACTTCGCAGAGAAAAGTGTTATTAATCGGTCCTTTTCTAATCCATGGCCACCACGTTCGCCGGATCTGCATCCGTGCGATTTCTGGTTATGGGGCTATTTAAAAAGTCTGATGTATTGTGGACGTGTTGTGACATTGAATGACTTTGGAGGTATCCATCCCGCTTTGTCCCGGATTTGATCTCCGCCTTATCGACCAAGTAAAAAGCGTGGGGCTTATCTGCTTTGTATCATGGGCAAAATGAATGTGAGATAACTAAAGAAAATTTCCAAGGAGGAACCCTCCCCAAATGGAGGCGGTATAAATTCACTCCTGGGGTGTACCAGAAGTGAAAACAAACCAGTTGAGTTATTCACAACCCTGAAGAAAGGTAGTGTGTTTCTCAGGATTTGAATATTTCTTATATATTATTTAACTTTCCAACCCACGGGATTTTCAATAGATTGTTTTCGATAGATATTGTTGTACTTCTTGTCCACACTTTCATGTGGGTCTCAGTGGATTTTTAATTCTAAAGCAATTGGAAGCATTGAAACAGGGTTGTTGTTATTGTTACTAATGCCGCTTGCATGAGACAAGCACATGGGCCAGAGGCCACAAGGCGAAGGGGTTGAGCCTTCCACTTGATGAGCACTACTAGGTTGAAAGAACGTCTTAACTTAAAAATGTTCTCTTAATTTAGAAGCAAGGATCAAGTAAGCCGAATTCTTAGGTTGACCCAGCCGAAGCCATATAATCATAGGGATGAAGTAGAAGACCCCCAGAAGTGTCGATTGAAAACTTGGAGAACATTGTGACCACGAACATATTTTACGTGCTCTAGTTCCCATTCACGAACACGGTAGACCTTAGGCCGGCTCGAGCCCCGAACTCTCAACCCTCTAGTTACGAGATCATTGCCTGTGCCAACTGAGCTACCACGGCTCTTGAAACAAGGAAGAAACTTTAATGGATACCATTTATTGTTAATGAGGAGCTACTAAAATTTTAAGCAATAATTTACTCATTTAACATAATTAGCAGTGATTGAGTAATAGGTAGGAGGAAACAAATGCGAGAAGATCTTACTTGAAATTGCTTTAATTAAAAGTAACACCCACTCATACAAATTATGCGCAGTAGAGAAAAGGAACAATTCTGTGACTTTCAAATTAACTTTTTATTGCAGTTAGTATGAAGCAATACAATTTCCAATTATTCTTTTACACACTGCTTTTTTGAAAATAAAGCTGGAATGAAACAGGAAGACGAGAGAGAATAATTCGCTAAAGATTTCATCATAAATCTGTAAAATATTTTTCAATAGCTTCGAGTGTATGCATCAGTAAACATCTCGAAAGCGATATTCAAATGCATGAAAGTATGTAAAAAAGCTAATACTATTTATTCACTTCTTGAAACAACAGATCAATTCTATTTCTTTATTTTAATCTGATTGCTGTTGAATTTTTTTTTTTTTTTTAGAAAACTTTCTCTTGTATTACAAAAGAGTAATATTGTGTATTTAGTGTTCTTAGTTAAATATCAATTATACTGTCCTGAATCAGTTTCTAAAAATTGTATTAAACTAAAAATGTTATTTTAATATAATTATGTAATATTAAAAAATAATTTAATTATGTTATATAATTATGTAATAATAACATAATATAATTACGTTAGATTAAAAATTGGATAGCACTTAACCACCGCAACAAATAGAAGGCTTTATCGAAGATAACATACGTCTTATATAACGTATATCCAACATCAGACGTTGCATATACAGAAAGTAAGAGTACTCAATTAAAAATCCAAAAGGCAATATGTATTCTAAAAATTTACTAATTTATGTATGTTTATTAAACTCTATTTTGTGAAGTATTCGTCTTCCTCCGAATTACGAATTTAAAGAGGTGAAAGGAGGAAAATCTGAAGTTGCCAGATTAGGACTATGAGTGGGATGGTTGATAAATTCTCACGCGAATGAGTTCAAGAGTTGGTTTATAGTATTGACTACGTGGGTTTGGTTTCGTTTGGAGCGCTACGGTCTACTTTTTCCAACACGAGGGCTAATGCGACTGGGACCTATTGCTTAAAGCCGATTCCGAACGGCTACGAGCATCCATGCCACAGTGGGATACTGTATGGGAACGTCATTGTCAGGCAACAAACACCCTCGCTTCGTTAACATTTCCCTTTACTCTGTATCTCCGGATGAAACCAAAATTTGTGAAACCGGATTATGGCTCTCAACTCCCAGAATTTAGAATCAAATTACTCATTTTAACACAGCTACTATAACAAGAGTTTACAACCCCCTGTACCAAACGAATGTACATTCATTTTCGAAGATCTTGACCTTGATCGTGTTACTACCATCTTTGTTGAAAATATTTTCTATTGAAAGAGCAGTACTTTTATTTTCTGGGAGCACCTTTATATAAGTTTATCTCTTTAAAAGATAATAATTCCTTATTACTATAGAACTTTAAAATCTTATAGCTGGCTTACATAATTACCAGCTACTTAAGTTGGTGTTCTGTACTTTGTAAAATTACTTTGCAAAGTTGAAGTTTTACATTAAAAATTACCATGAAATGAATGTATAGGTCTACCGGTTGCGAATTAAAAAATTCACTTAAAATGAATGCGTATCTTATTTGAAACTTTTTATTTACCAAAAGTATATGTCTATGACCAATAGTTGAGGATTAAAAGGTCAGTTAAAACTATCATAAAATGGATGCTTGTCTTATTCGAAATTTTTTATTTACCGGAAGTCTATGTCTACGTTCAAAGGGTGAAACAGATGCAGTATAGACGCCGGTTCCGCCCGCCATGTTTTTTTTTGGCGACCAAAAAGAAAAAAAAAATTTAAAAAATCGCCAAGTAAAAAAATATGGCGACGGTACGCGTTTTCTGAAAGATCACAAAATAATGGCAGGGGTGATATGGTATGTTTGAAACACATCAAATAACAAAACTAAACTTTTTCCAAAAAAACCCACTAATATTATGAAAAATCTAACATGTGAGGCGGGGGTTTCCCCCCTCTCAACATTATATGTTAAAAGCATTACTTCTTACATTGTTAATTTAGATTTATTGAACCAAGAACCCTCCCGAATCAACTTGGTAGGGCCACAAACTTTACCAGCCACAGGTTTCCGACAAATCCAAACAAACTCATTTCTTAACCCTTTTCTGGCTTAATTTTCACATTTTTCTCACACTAAGCCTAAGAATATTCTGATACTTTTTAACAATTTAAAAAAAAAGTAAGAACCGAAATAACTAAGCCCGCCATAACTAATTTTCTAAATCGCAGAAAATGATTGAAAAAAAAAAAAAAACTTGACCTAGGCGATCTTAAGAATATCCCGAAATTTATCGAATAATGTCGAGGACTGACGTCAGAAATAACCGCCTGCCCCCCCCCCCAAAAAAAAAAAAAACGGCGTCTATAATGCATCTGTACCTCAACGGTTACGGATTAAAAGTTCGGTTAAAATTACCATAAAATGAATGCTTATCTTATTTGAAATGTTTTTAGTTACCGGAAGCATATGACCCTTACTCTGGACGTTGCGGTTCGGCTCGAACCTTCGTTGTGACGTCATTTTGACGTCAGCTTGCTGACATTATGTGATCAAGCTAACGTCAAAGTGAAGTCACAATGAATGTTCTACCCGACTCGCAACGTCCAGAGTAAACCCCTATGGGTGCTAGCATATTGAGGTCGAGATATGTCGAGACTTCTGAGTCATAGGTTGCTACCATATTACAGTCGACATATGTCACTGGTGACTTCTACGTCAAAATGATGTCAGAAATCGATAGAGATGGGAATTTGGTACCATAAATTTCCCTCTCTGACATCATTATGACGTATAAGTCACCAGTGAGATATGTCGACTGTAATATGGTAGCACCCATAATGATGTCAGAGAGGGAAATTTATGGTACCAAATTTCCATCTCTGGCGACTTCTGACGTCATTTTGACGTGGAAGTCGCCTGTGACATATATCGATCACAATATAGTAGCAGCCGAAGTCTACGATCAACGGTTGTGGACTAAAAGTTTGGTTAAAATGATAATGAAAGGAGTGCTTATGTTATTTGAAAAGCTTTAATTGTTAGAAGTATATGTCTACGACCAACGGTTGCGGATTAAAAGGTCGGTAGGGTATATGTTATGAAAGAATGATTAATGGATAATAAAACAAGGAAAAATGTTGAAATTTAATTTGAAATTTTATTACAGCGAAAATTGAGCCAATTATACCAGGTTTACCTTACCTCGTATACAAGTTAAAAAAAAAATAAAAATTTTGAAAGTTGCTATTTTCATTGCTGTTGTGGGAACTTTCATACAGCTGATAATAATGACTTCCTCGAATTACACAATCATAAAACTACGAAGGACGTAATTTTATTTATCTTGCAGAAATAAAGGCTGAGTTTCTAATTTTATCAGATTTCAAATCTATTCGGAGAGTCGTTATCTATATTACTAATATAGTAATGAATCATTTGCTATTTTTAGGAAAACTTATCTAAGCTCAATAAACTGGGTTTTCAACGATTTTTCTTCGGTCGATAATCTATCAATAAAAAATATCCAGCCATTTCTCTCACCGTTTTCAGACGTGCAACCCACATAAAACCTTGTGACAAGTTTCCAGATAGTTCCCTTAAATAGTTTTCCATTCACCCGTCAGATCGAAGTAATAAAATATGAAAAGCTAGTATCTGCAATCAAGCTGAATATTTTATGAACTATGCCAAAAGCGTGGCTACCATTAAGTAACATCAATTTTCTCTGATTGTGTAAAGCAATCTCAGAAACTTCACTAATTGAAAATTATAATAAATATTAGTATTATATAGTTTTTAAATTAAAAAAAAATCTCATGAGAATACTACATTATATCCTAGTACGCCTATTAAAATATGCCCAAATTTTTATTTTGTATGTAATATGAGTCATGACAATAACCATTTTCCCATTCCCTATAATGTTCAAAATTTTGTTTCTTACGGTAACGGTGTTTCAGAGTAGAGGTATAGTACTGCCATCTGGTGACACAGCTCAGCGTTTTCAGTTATACTGATGTATTTCGTTTTATAAATATTTTGTCATAAATCGATTACAATAATTTTAGTCTATACCAGGAAATAATAAACAGTAAAAATTAAAAGCTATTGTCTTTAAATATTCTATTGTATTTCATTTTACCTTTTTTTTTCTGGGTAGCGCCACCCCCACTGCTACATTAACGTTCTCGTCGGGAGTCAGGTTCTGTCCCCGGCGAAGACAATTTTTCGAAATCTAAATTAAAATTAATAAAATTTGTTTTTTTTTTGCGATTATTTTTCATTATCTAGGCCCTTTTTGGATTTTTAGACTAATTTACTTATTTTTAAAAATATATTTTTTTATTTTTCCAAATTTTTAAACTTATCGTACCTGATCATTATTACTCAACAAACAAAAATTTATAGCACCTAAACTAAGTCAATAAAAATTATCGCTATAATTAAACATTATTTAGGCCCTTTTCTGATTTTTAATACAGCTTATTTATTTTTAAAACTTATATTTTTATTTTTTTCCAAAATTTTTAAATTCTTTGATTTTACTCATTATCATTCAAATTTTTCGGCTTATTTTGTACGGATGTCACTGGCCACAAAAATAATTTATGTTTTACTATCCCTAAACTCTCTACTCCCTAGTTTTGTGTTATGAACTCACGAATCCACCCTTCTATCTCTTTGCTCTTTTATGTGTTTATTTTTCGCTCGTTGTCATTTTTGTGCTTACTGACTGAAGCCTCTGGATTGACGGGCTCGGCCCATAGGGTCCAGTTGCATCACCACCTTTGATGCCTTTGATTTTACCTTTTTAAATGGACTATAAAATCCTTGTTTCAACTGCATATGAATGTCATATTTTTGCTGTGTGGTTTTTCAGCACTGCCATTTGGCGGAAATCAGGGATACTAATATCCGTTATATTGAGATTGTTTTTCTTTTATACAGTGTGGATTGCGATCAAAAATGAAAGTGCCGAACTTGATGTCGCAGCATTTGGAGTCACTTATCGAGCCAATTTCTCTAGTATTTTTACCTTATATTTCAGTGTTTTTCATGAACTTTATTTATGATCCCTCTGTTATTAAAATGGGCTCATACATGTATACTTACAAAAATCTGCAGCTAACGAATATATAGACATATGTTTGTAAATTTCCGATTGATGACCGCCGAATGATGGCCGAATGGGTAAAGTCATGCTATTTGATACAGGGTTTATGGGTTCGAATCCCACTGATAGCGGGGATGTACGTAGCCGTTCGGAATGGCTTTAACACATTGCTGACCGGCCAGGAGTAAACTCGTGATGCATTTTTTTTCGCATCGCTGTTGTTTTCTCTTTTGGCGACCATACAGTGCAAGTGTTGGTCAGTATAACACAAGCTGTTTCTCTCGCTTATAAGACCCGCCACATCTTTTGTTGTAAAAAATATTTAATAATTTAAAAATTTAAAAAAAGATGACGTAATGAAGAATCTTTCAATGAATTATACGCGGATGCTTTATCTGATTGTCAGAGTGATTATGAATCAAATTGTGCTAATAGCCGGTAACATGAGATAAATTTTCAGTAAAATTGCCGGTCAGCAATGTGTTAAGTAGTAGTTCCAGGTCTCATTAGCCCCCATGTTGGAAAACAGTTGACAGTACGGCTCCAAACCAAAATCGATAATGTTTAACTATCCAAATGCTATTATCATATCAATGCAACTGTCACTGCATTTCAAAGTGCAGATCTTATACTATAGTTGGTTCCCATGTATTTTGTGCACTTTTCAACTTGTACCATTTTATTTATATATTCATCACTTGGTCAAACAGTATCTTTTTATTTATTTATTTATTTATTTTATAATGTCAAGATTTGTAGAGTGCCTTCTTGTCATATAACGTAATTTGGAATGTAATCTAAACCCTCCTCTAAAATTATGGTAACTATTAAATAGTGCCAAAACACCAATGTCCTGTGACGACTTCAATGTTCTCGACTGAAGAGGTAGCGTGAAGAAGGATCACAGTCACGATAAAATTGGAAATCACTTTTATTTCTTGAGTAAATACGGCTATACACAAGGGGATTCTAATCTTTCAAAACAAGTCGAAATGCAAAGGATTGTCGCCTGCATAAGATCAACATGGCGATCACAGTCGAAAGAAAAGAGATTAAGTAATCTCACACAAGTGGGGACGATTTTTCCAAGGTGCAATCCAAACCCAATTTATCCCCTGTTCCGTATCCGAGACTCTGCCGCTCCCTATATGAGTGGACTTTACGAATCTCTCGAACTTAATCACTAGATAACTGGCTCCGGTCAAAAGACGAGAAAGCCTCCACGAGGTCAAAGCACCTACGTAAGAAAAATATCGAAAAGCCCCGAGTCTCACAGGAAGATTTCACAACAGTACTCCCTGGGCCAAGCCCTCTAGTACTGGAGTAACTATTAGTGGTTATGCATCAAACTATGAATATGAGTTGGCATGACACCTTGGAGTCAGTTATGGTTCCAGTTACCTGGGAAATCCAGCTAAGGTTACAGCTAGTTTTTTTTTTTCGCTGAATTCTCAGGAGGTTTCAAATCAGCTGATTCCAGTCTTTAGTTCGGATACTCATTAAGGGACGGACTCTTATGGAGACTGACCCCTACGCTTTCCGCCGAATATGCTATTTTATTTGCTTTGGCATTGGATTCCAGCTGTCCATTTGAGCAGTCTCTAGTTGGGTTTTAGCTGTTTCTGCTTGGCACCTGTGTGTGCTTCTGTATCTTACATAAGTTCTTATTTTCTTCTTCTTTCACATATTTATTCAAATTTTTTATTTATTATACATATGTATGTATAATTTCTTTAGTTCATTATTTATTATTATTATATATTATTATATATTATTATTACTATTAATATATTTATTACTATTATTAATTTATTTATTTTTCTTTTAGATCGTCGTTGTGTCTTTTCTCCCATCCGTCGTTTACATTGTGAAGTCACTACACCCCATTGGCGTCACAAAGGGCTTTTGTTAAAGACCAGGGCAGGACAACAATCTGTCTGGGTTTTTGACACTATACTACAAAGGAATGTCGCTTCGACCAAGCCTTGAGATGTCCGAGGTGAATCGGAAGGACGGACGGGACAACGAAATGTCAGACAGTGAGGCGCCACCGGAAGAGCCAATCAGAGGCTGTCAGGATGGCGAGGCGGAAAGAAAAAGCCAATGGGAAGAGGCGGAAAGTGAAGTCAGGAGGCGCGAGTTTTTCGCCAGAGAGTCCCCAGGACGGGAGAAGGAACAGAGGTTCGACTTGCGGCGGTTGGTTCTTTTTTTGGAGAGCTTTTTTCCAGCTTTATGTTGCCGAACGCTGGACGATTGGTTAGGGCGCTGATTGTCGGTACTGGAGTTTGTGGGTTCGAATCCCGCTATGGCATGGATGTTCGTAGCCATTCGGAATCGGCTTTAAGCAGTAGGTCCCGGTCTCATTAGCCCTCGTGTGCAAAACAGTAGACCGTAGCGCTCCAAACTAAACCAAACCAGCTTTGTGTGGGACTCAAGGAGGCCCAGTTGTACTCCTGTACAACGGTATCTGTTGGCACCTGTCCGCATTATTTTTTTAGGTTCGCCTTGAACCTGGGACTTTTAGATCCGCACCAGCCGGCCTGAGACCTGTGATTTCCATTTGGAAAACATGTACATACTCCATTTTAATCAAGAATAAACGTTGTTATTGTTTCTAAGCTGTACGTCGTGTCATAATTACTTCGACACCCACACGCTACCCGAGGATCCCGTGACGTTACAACATCAACACACCTGGAATATTTTTTAAGGTAGATTGTCCCTAGGTGCAATTAATACATGTTACAATACGTGGTTCATAGAATAAAAATGATATCAGCTTCAATTTCATATAAAAATTAATTAACCTAATTAACAAATTTTATAAATAGATTTAGTTTCTAATATACATATTTCAAAAGTTATTTAGCAAGTACAGTAGAACTTCGATTATCCGAAACTCGATTAACCAAAACTCTCCGTTAACCGAAGTCGGTTTCTTCTTCCTTTTTTTTTACTTTCTACTCTCATCCAAATTTTCTCTTTACAAACATGCATTTTTAAAGTTTTCTTATTTTCCCACATCCCTTTTGTATGTAAGCCGTCCTTTCCAAACTACAAGTGCAGATAAATATTTTGGAATTCCCTTTTTTAGAATTCCATCTCGCAAGCACAATTCTTGTTACTCTTCCTCACTTTCAAACAACCTTGTTCTAAACAAAAACACACCCCATTTCGAAATTGGAAGGTCATACTGTCGAGTCTCATTATAGTCGAGATTATTGCATCAATGACGATACTACATATTAAACTAGTGTAACAAATAATTTTAGACTGTGACGTAGGTTACATCGCCCTCTATAGGGTATACCAAGAAAGAACTGAGTTCGAGGCTTGCTGTCGACCGGTATGGTCGTGTACTGCTGAATTCCAGTCCCATTAGGATTTTATTTCAGTTTTGTGTGTAAATGTTGATGTTTCGTAGAAGTAAAATTTTGTTAAATTAACCCTGGGCATCCTTATTTATCACACTAGAAGATTATTGATGAATTCTCGATTGGTTAGGTCCCAATTACTTCGGATAACTGAGGTTGTACTAAATGTAAATTTAATTTTTTTTCCCATTTGGTGTTTATTTTTTTACGTTACTGAAAACGTATAGAACTTGAAATGACTAAATAATTTAAACTAAACTAATAAAACTAAGTACATTTATTAAACTAGAGTGTTATTTGAAAACTAATTGGAAGCAATAAATTCATTTTAAAGGGAGTAGAACATTTTACTTTATGATCGAGAATAAAGAAAGTATAATAATGAAGATTCAATTCTCGAAAAGTACTATACTTCCTTAATTATAATAATAAAAAATTGCTATCATTCATTTCACATTTTTCGAGATATGTCAAATCAAATACTATTGATGAAAATAGATTTTCTGTCTTTTCTTTAAGGGTGTTGAGACTTCTCAAATGACTTCAGAGCATTTTTTTTTCTTACTCAGAGCTGTGAGTTCTCGCAGAATAACAGTTTGGTACCAGGAAAATTTCAGGACAAAGTAATTAAGACTTCGTTCACGCTATTGCATTTTCTCACAACATTGACTCTTCGAACCGAAATGGGCAGATTCTCAAAGATTTCGCTTGTTTTTAGAGATTCTATTTTAATCCGTTTCTACTCCAATTAGCAGGACTCAGTTCCCTCAATAATAACTCTTGTAGCCATTGCTTTTGCTGGATTGAATTACAAGAGTTTCTCAGAACTGTACAGACGATATCAGCAGACATAACGATACACATATACATACATACACACACACACACACATATATATATATATATATATATATATATATATATATATATGTATATATATATATATATATATATATATATATATATATATATATATGTATATATATATATATATATATATATATATATATATATATATATATATATACACTCTTGCATGCATACATTAATGGAACTAAAGATAATTATAAGCAGAATTAAAAGTAGAATTTAAATGCACACCAAAAGTTATATATATATTATATATATATATATATATATATATATATATATATATATATATATATATATATATATATATATATATATATATATGTATATATATGTATATATATATATATATGTATATATATATGTATATGTATATATATATATATATATGTATATATATATATATGTATATATATATGTATATATATATATGTATATGTATATATATATCTATATGTATATGTATATATATATGTATATATATATATATATGTATATATATGTATATGTCATATATATATGTAAATTTATGTATATATGTATATGTATGTATATATGTATATGCATATATATTTAATGTATTTTTATATGTGTACAGCTATATATATATATATATATATATATATATATATATATATATATATATATATATATATATATATATATATATGTCAGGATTTAAAATGTAGATTAATTTTAAGAGATTTTAATTAGGGATTCTTTTACTAAGAATTTTCACGGTCAGACCTATAGCTCCCCGAAGCAGTTAAGCCTGCCTTTATTAGAAGTTGGGCGCCAATGTGAGACGCCATTAAACATGATTGTCGAATAGTGTGTGATGAGATTTAAATAAAGATATGAAGTTGTACTCAGGACTATAGTGTGTTTAGCAGTCGTGATATATATATATATATATATATATATATATATATATATATATATATATATATATATATATATATATGTAATGAGACGGACTTCTCGATGGGTGGTTGCAGTCATGGCCATAAAAATTATACCGTTTCAGCTAAAGACCTTTAATAAGATAACGTTGAAGGACGGGTTCCCATTTCATCATAGGGACAGGACAAACTGAAGGGTCAGCTAGCATGAAGTTCTATGTACAAGACACGTAACACCTGGGTCAACATCTGTGGGAAAATATCTCTCCGACAGCATGTATCTCCTTTTTATTTAGAAATTTCCTAAATTGTCCGCTAGGGTCATGTAGGTCTATAATTGACCAGGCCCCGTCTCTGAGGGCTTAAACTGTAGCCCCAGTGGTCAATTTAGGTTAGGGGTTAAAAAGGGGAATGCAAAATGACGCGGGAATTTTTAGCCTTGATTTATGTTTTGAAAACCCCTGAGAATTTTCCTTACACCCCCCCATATATATATATATATATATATATATATATATATATATATATATATATATATATATACACATACAGGGCTGGTTCTAGCCTATAGTTGCCTGCATGCAAGGTAGTATTTGGCCGCCCTCTATCCCTGCATGCAAAATAGTATTTGGTCACTCTCTTTCAATGGGTATACCTAGTAAAAATTCTATTGGCCGCAAACGTGCATGCACGCATTACACACCTACAATGCTAAGCCCTATATATATATTGTGTTTATGTATAAATTTGTATAAGTGTTTTTTTTTTAAATATGCACGTACAAACAAATTGATCTAGAATACACAATTTTTTAAAGAAATTATGAGATTAGTTTAATAAATTAAATTAAATGGTTTAGAACGCGTTTAGGAATAATTTAAACAAATGGAGAGCTAATTAGACTGGCACCTACTGCTTAAAACTGATTTCGAAAGGCTGCGAACAACCATGGCATAGTGAAACCATATGGACTCTTGTACTGAAAGGAAGCGTTTTACCTCGTGTAAGCAAAGTTGATTTGAACGAGTAAATTTGCGTCTATACGTTTAAATAGTACACCGTCGAGAAATTTTAGAGGAATACCATGAAAAGTGCTTTGTGTTAATTCTGTTCTCTGAATTTCATTAAAAAATAATTGGTTGATGAATGTTTTTATTTATTTTTAATTTCAAAAATCGCAGAGGCACTTGCCAGTTAAGTATTCGTCCATACAAGGTCACGGATATTTTTGACATTTATTATAGCAGAACCATATAGGCGGCCAACATTAAAATAAAGACAACACAAGCAGACAAAGCGATTTCTTGTAATTTAGAAGCAGGTACCAAGCAGAAGAGCTTGGCCTGTTATTTCGAGGTATCGTTTGGGAACTTGGAAGATATTGCAACCCAAGTATTTTACCTGCCTCAGCCGCCATTAATGAATAAAATGGATCTTTAGCCGGCAACTCGAGGGCTAATGGAATCAGATTCTACCCCTAAAAGCTGATTCCGAACAACCAACAACATCCTATTAGCCGGATTAATATCCAGAGACTTTAGTACCGAAAGCAATGTTTAAATTATTCGGACAAAACTGCCCGGAAATATCGTACTAGAATACGCAATAGACTTAGTTTGGTTTTAGGTGTTAAAGTGAATTTTTCTTGAACATGGAGGCTATTTAGACTGGAACCTACAGCTTTTAGATGGTTGGATAGTTATTATATTGGATTCCTTTAATTCCATGCTTACCTGTAGGACATTAGTGTAAACAGACTTCATGGGGAATGGAGCCAAAATATTTGTAGGTGATGCCCGTGCTATTTTATCAAATTATAATGCAATACAAGTGGTGTACACAGACTTCATGGGGAAGGGAGCCAAAATATTTGTAGGTGATGCCCGTGCCATTTTATCAAATTATAATGCAATACAAGTGGTGTACACAGACTTCATGGGGAAGGGAGCCAAAATATTTGTAGGTGATGCCAGTGCCATTTATCAAATTATAATGCAACGCAAGTGTTAAAATGAAATACAAATTTATAAGCCGAGGCAAAATTTTTATGTTAAAAACTAAAAACGCATGGGATTTTTTTCATTCAATAGGGGGTAAACCTTTTACCCCACAACATAGAGTATTTGAAAAGGTAAAAGCGATAAAACTCTCCCTCTTTGCAGTCAGGCTATCCACGTACAAATCAGGTATATAAAAAAACATTTTTTACATGCTAAGTATCATTCTAAACATAAGTTTTATTTTATAAAATAATAGGAACTTCCAATTAGTGTCGTAAATAATTTGTTTATAGCCACACATTTTATCGAATTTTCCTTCATTTCTCGTAGACATCGTTTATTATTTTTATCCCCTAGAAAAACGATGGATCGAGGTTTAACTACATTATCATTCAAAAAAAGTTGAAAAGTTTCACAAATAATTTAAAATTAAGTACATAATATTCCTCTCATTTTAAAAATTTAGTCAGACATATATTTGTAATCATGATATAAAGAATTACAAACTGAATGCCACATCTTTTGCCTGAAATTAATGGTCAGTTTAAAAAGTCGCTATCTTTCCTTCTAAATTTGGATTTTATCACGTTGTACTATGTTCAGCAGTTAGTTGTATAGTACTTCCTTTTGATCTCCTTTACCCTAAATTTCGAACAGATTTACAATTTTGGCGTTCTTTGATTTAATTTCTCTAGTTCACTGCGTGTTAGATTTTCGTTCCCAAAAAGTTACAAACACATACATAATTCATAAAATGTGTTTATCGGACTTTGGAAAGTCTAAACTGTCAATATTCTTCCAAATGTCGAGGTCGAATATTTTGACGATTAGAATATTTTATGCATATTTCGTATACGCAAAATGTAAACACACTTGTAATGTATGTTTACATTTAGAACTCTTTCGAGATATCACACTTGTAATATGTGACATCTCGAAAGGGCTCAGCCTTTCAATTTTATAGGTAATTTATATAAATAAGAACTTACACATGAAATAAATGTACGTTAATGCAGTGGTTATCAAAGTTTTTGAAGTGGAAGTTTATATAACCATGAAATATGCACTAAATACAGACAACCTAATGTTTATTAAATCCAAAAGTATCAGATGTTTGGGGCGCGTTTCTCGATGTACAGATTTGGACCCAGTTAAAAAACTAATTTTTTCGAAGATTGAAGATACAAGAGAAGAGGAAGACCAGCAACAAGTTGATTGTACAGTGTAAAGAGAGATTTGGAGATTTTGGGAATAAATAGTCGAGAAGACTGGCTAAAAGTCATGTCGTATGGAGGAAGCAGACAGAGAAAGCCTTGGGCTGCACCAGGCTTTAGTGATGTTGAAGAAGAAGGGAGCACATTTAAAATTCTACACATAACGGTACGAAAATTTTAGAAAAATTCATTACTTAAAATAGTTAAAGTATATTGTAAATCTTAAATAAAATAGTAGTATAAGTTATTTTTTTTTCTTAAAATGGAAGAAGAAAGTTTTAAATGCAAATTATTTTAATTTTCAAATTTCGGAGTATGAAAATTGAGTTTGACGTCAGAAACGTGGCTTCAGCCACAGCGAATGTAATTTAGCTTTCAAGACAAAGAGGAAAAGAGCTATTGACATTCAGCAATCGTGTTGTTTTGGTGAGTGCGATGCCTTAACAAAGTTATTTAATGTATTCAGAGGAATAGAAAGTTATTGGTCGGTAAGAGGGGGAGAAGAGCGCAAGTCGAAGTAGCAGAAGATGCTGGAGTTTCACAAAGTGTGATTTCCAGGATACGAAACCGCTTTTTGGAGAATGAAAATGCAGGTCAGAAACCAGGGCAAAGTCGTAGTCGAGCAACAATGCCCAATAAAAATCGATATTTAAAGAAAAAAAAAACGAATGCCATTCTTCTTCAGAGACACTTTTGCTTACTTGGACCCAAACTGTTCCAAATCAGCACCACATTGTAGGTCTGTATGCTTGCCGACCAGTGATGTGCGTTACGTTAGAGTCAAGACACTGTCGCGCCCAGAGTGGGCAATAAAGAATGTGGCCTACAGGAGAAATGAATGGTGCAACCAAAGAATATATAGACACAGGGAGAAGGGAAGGCCCAAAGCGAAAGAAGTAATCTCTAAGAGCCTTGTAAGAAAAAACTTTACAAGCTTCTGCTTCTTCGTCCTTCTTTCAGTTATGTTTTGATTTCATTTTATAATTATTTATTTTGTAGATTTAAGGCATTGGTTTTTATAAATTCTTTGTAGATTATATATTTGTGGTATATGGTAATATGTACACAATGTTTAAGTTAATTTTTTTTATTATGTTCTAATTAAATTTTCTGTTAAATGGATAGCTGCAAATGTGGTTGAACATCAGTTCGACAGAGTCTGTATTATTCTTTAGAGCAGGTGTAATTCGTAGTTCCCGCGGTGTTACGTCACTACGCCAAGACTTAGCCAATAATAATTAAAACAGTAGCAAGTGTTGATCAAAAAGACGGGGACACTTGGAAGATTGTTTCCTTGCTGAACAGTGAGAGATCATTAGGGTGTTAACCTTCGATTGCGCATTCCCCAGATTGTGGTGCAACATTCTTATTTTTTTTTTGACGAGTCCCGCTTTTTGGTTTGCCTGATAATAAGCATATTTTCGTCTAGGAGGAATGAATATTTCCTTCATTTTGAATTCAGTTGAACCCTTTTTATTTATGCAAATTTTAGACTCTAATCTTATTCCATTCTTAATTGAGTGTAAGGACAGGTCTCACTAAAACCGTTTGGCGGCTAACTACGATTAACCCATGGCGCCAACCAATGATAGGGCGCAATTCTCCTTTTAAACAGATATTAATCGCGGTTAGCCGTTAATACCGACCCTAAGTTGCAATCTTAACTTCCATTTTAATACTAAATTGGCCTGGTTTAAACTATACTTTGGAGTTATTTCATATATTTTTTTGGTAATTAGTGTTAAAAAAATAAAATCTTTCAAGTACCTTAATTCACGAGGTGTGTTGAAAATAATACAAGTTTATATACCGGTCTCACCAAAGTCGTTTAACGGTTAACCGCGATTAATCTTTGTTTAGACAGAGAATTGCGTCCCACCATTGGTTGGCACCATGGCCTAATCAGGGTTATACATTAAACGACTTTGGTCAGACCAGCATTAGGATTCTTTGAAAAATTAAATTTTAAAAGTTTCATTCTTTAACTTCAATTTTGCCATTTTTTCAAATAAAATCTATTATGTTGTTACAGTAAGAGTGACCGTTTGGAAAGTATTTTACATTTATTTTTTTCTGTCACTCAAGGCCAATCTCTCGTAAGTTGATTAGAGCTAATCAGTAAATTTTTACTATACAAATCTAGCAAAATTTTGATTATAAATGGAAAGATCAGGCCTTGATATTTATATTTGTATATGGACCTTGATTTGCTTTAAATAATAAGACATTTAGTTACTTTTTCTTTAGTTAAGTGGAAAATGAATCGCCAAATATTGTGTCAAGTTTATGAAGAAAAAAAAAATAAATAAAATGCTAGATTTTTGAAAGAGAGATGTTTCTTTTTTGAAATTCTTAAAACTACTGGTGTAATATATTCTAAAAATTAATTTAAATTTTGAAACAAACACAGCATATCATTTAGAACTCCAAATAACCAAACTAAAAGTTGATTATTAAGCGACTAATTCTTCATAAATTGATCGGATTTTCGACTTAAAAACTTCAGCAACGGTTTGAAAATAAATTAACAGTATATAAGAGTATTTGCTTTACGAAATATTAATAAAACCTGTCAATTAGCTAAGCCCAGAAAAAGTTAATTGTATACATACGAAAGCAAAATGTTAAATTAAGAATTGTAACATGAAGACAAAGTAACATTTATTTTCGAAATTCATCATGTACTGCAAATAAATCGCTAACATTATTTTATAACCACAGCTAAATAATTAAGTTTTTTCACTTCCTATTTTTACCTTTGGTGACACCAGAAGAACACTGATAAGCATTAAAAAATCGGGGCAACGCCGAGTGCCATGACAACTATAAGATCGTTGATCTGCTAAGGATTCTGGGGATCCCACCTCCAAAGAAGTATTAATCCAATAATAGAAATAGATTTTATACTTCCATTTATATGATTGATTAACCACTTGGTGAATAGTTTAATGCTGGAAAATTTCGGCTTTTGTTAATATTGGGGTAGACGATATTTAACCTGGGTTTGGTAATGAATCGGTAAAAGCAAAAAATATTTTAAATTTCCTCACTTGATCTAATAATAAAAATTGATCGATATTAATCGTTTCCCCCATATATACATGTATAAACGCGTCAAATTTGAGGGAAATTTCTTGAATGAAGAGGCAATTTACAAGCGTCAAACCATGGCGGGTGATTTTCTAGAAATATAAGAATAGACAAGTCAAAATGGCATACTGCGTGAGCTGACGAGTTAAGAAATACAATAGAATGCTACCACATTGCGGTCGAGATATATCACAGGCAACTTTCGCGTCATAATGAAGTTAAAAGTAGCCAGAAATGAGAATTTGATACCATTAATTTTCTTTTCTGAAACGTCGTAATGACAACTTCTGACATCATTATGACGCGTAAGTTACCTGTCACATATCTCGACTTACAATATGGTAGCACTCACAATAAACAAAATTTTGAGTTACAACAGGTAAGACACAATAAACGTGAATGTCT
>CM063505.1:140527050-140569550 GCA_032207245.1 Pardosa pseudoannulata
TTAAATTTTTCACTCAATTTAATCTTAGCGCGTACACGTTCAAAACAAAATCATGTTCGGCAAATTTATGTTAAGTCTTTACGCTGAGATAGTCAAAATACAAAGCAGGTTCATTTTCGCAGAAGAACGGTGGGACGCACACAATTCTTTTGTGGGTTGCGATCCTTGAACTAAAACAGTCTATGCTTACCAATGAACTTAAATATACCAATCTTCAGTACAAATCAACCATTGTCTGAAAATTTAAGCTCTTTTGATAAAAAATAAGGTTAGGCATGGCAATCTTTAAAATGGTTACATTGGAGAAGAATAAAATATCCAAACGTGCTTTGGGAGAAAAAAAAAATCTGCACAGATTCTTGTTCGGCACTTAAAATCTCCAGTAATATCATCGTAGATATTCTCACTTATTATTACTCATTGAAATGAAACAGAAAAACCATGAAGCTGAACTTTTAGTAAGTCTCGCCATATATTTGTGGCTATTTAGTACACCTATGTGTGTTCCTTATCATAACATTTTGACTCTCTTTTCTGAGAGAAACTTCGCTAATCTTTTTCTTTCACTTTTAAATCCCGATCTATGTACGACACGTTATTCCAATAGCACTCTTCTATTGGTAGCAAACTTTCGTTTCAGGTGTCCACATTTACAAGTTCTGTTTCTTCTTTTTCATTGGCACGACAGCCCAAGATGGGCCCTGATCTTTCTGAGAAGATCTTTTCTAATATGCATATGTCACAGCTGACCAACCTCCAGTTATTCACTTTTAACATTCTTAGATCTTTTTCTAGACAGTCGATCCGTCTTAAGGTGAAGGTCTTCCGCTTATCTTTTTCTTATGGGCTTAAAAAGATTTTCTTAATAAGAAAATTTTTCTTGCACTTTGGCCAAATGTCCAGTCCATTTCCGCATTCGTTAAAATGCGAAAATACTTCTTTAGTGTACAGACATTAGAAAATTCTTTACAAGACAGAAATTCTTTTCAGACTTCTCATACGTTACCAGATCTGATAAATCCATATTCATTCTTTCAGACTGAATCTTTTTTAAACGATCTCAAATTTTGTCTGGGTTTATGAAGAGCAACCAAACAAAACCAAAGTCATTTGGTCTACTTATCCTTGCTTGAACGAGTGAACAAATGCTTTTTTAGTATTTTGTTTTAAAATTTTTGGTTGGAATCCCTTATAATATTGACATAGAAAATAATAAAAATAAAGAGTTAGTGTAATGTTTATATGGCTACTGCTTAGTGTTAGCTGAAGAATAATGTTTATGCAGTAATAATTTTAAATGGAATAAAAAATTGTTTTTAAACCAGTGATCATTATAAAAGAAATTGCATGTAAATTATTATGGATTTACATTGACAAGTGTGTTCCTCTTTAAATATGTATATATACCATTCTTTTGTTTTCAATCAAAATCTTTTTGAAAATATATTTAATCAATTAGGTTCGGTTTCAAGTGGTACGGTCTACTCTTTTGATATATGAGGGCTAAAGAGACTGTTTACAGCCGATTCCGAAAGGCTACGAACATCGATGTCAGTAGTAAGATTCCTATCCACGAACTCCAGCATCGAAGAGCAGCGCTGTACCCAATCGGCCATCGTTCGGCTCTAATCAACCAGGGCTGTAGCCAGAGAAAGGTCTCGATGGTGTTATCTTGAGAAATGTTTCTAAGAATATTACACTTGTAACAACAGTTCCATAAAATAAACCAGTGATCACCAAACTTATGCAACGTCTAAACAATCCACAGTTCGTAAATATGTTATTTTCGAAAATGACAATAATATCTGATACTTTAATGTATATCCGATATTTTGATATTTTCAATAGTCAGCCTATTATTGTTTAAAGTATTAACATTTCTATACATGATATAACTTTATTTGCTTAATATAAAATCTCTATTTTATATTTGCATTAATAAAATATTGAAAAACTTCATTTGACAATAAAATTATAATTTAAAAAATAATGAATATTTAAGTTAGCTAATTAATTATAACGATAATTTATTAATTGTGTAAGAATTAATAACTAATCATAAGAATTAATAACTAATCACTATGAAACAAATTTTTTTATTAAAAATATAAAATTTACTTTTTGTTTTTATTCAAAACATGACATACCTGTTTCAATCTCATGTGTCAAGACAATTTTAATATTTGAATAAGAAAAATTTATATTATAAATTTATATTTTATTAAAATATTTCAACATAAGTGGAAGTTTATCTTCTTTTTCATTCCCTAATTGACTGTACAGTTATGACTGAACATATCCCAAACTAGAAATTAACATTTCTAGTGCAGCTCAGCTGAAGCAGAAGTCAAAAGTATTTGCTCTGCTAAATTAGACATTTTGCTGTTTTAGCAGCTACTCTGGCATCAGATACAATCTAAACATTCCTAAACAGAATTCCTAGGGTAGGAAGGTCAAAGTCAAGGTCACTGATTTTTACGGAGTACCTAGTAGTGAAAGAATGCACTACTTCAACCTCCGAATGAAAAAAAAGGATCAAAACTGTAATTCATTGAATCGATACAAAAGTAACCAAACAAGAGTTTAGTACGCTCACAGCTACTTCAGAAAAACGACATAAAAAAATGCTGTAAGGTGAGAAAATTGTTCACATAACAAAGCTTATGTGAAAAACAATGCGTTGATTAATCAAACATAATTAATCTGTATCTCCTAGGGTGGGAAGAGCACAGATCTAGTCTATAAATGAAATACTTAATATGCTGTTAGATATTGCTTTGAAATCATAATCAACAAAAATTCCTTGATAACAATTTGAAAACAGCAAAAGCATCTTGTATAATATTTTGAAAATAAATATTGGCTATATCATGAAGATAGATATCAGTGATCATCGACTGATACATATAATCCATACCTGGAGCAACTATAGCATTTATAAATCCTAATGTGAGCTATTTATAAAAACAAGATCCTTCCCCACCGCTTCAAATTTTGCATTTGCTAATACTTGTAGAAATACATTTATAGGAAATATGAAATTAATTTTAATAACTGTTTATATGAAAAAAATTGAAATAGAATTGTACATAACAAAATAAAGCATTGTTAGTAATAAGTTAGAAATATAAAAACAGAATTTTTCATCTGACTCATTACTAACTTTATTATGTAAGATGGCACTCTTTTAGGTCAGTGATAAGATTTTAATTTTAAGAGAGTAGGCAGTAGCTGCCCTTCAATTACAATTGTTGAAATGTTCATCAGTCAATCTGTTTCAGTACTTGTTTTTTTTTAAAATAAATTTCATATTGGATAATGAAACCACATATAGATACTTACAGAGTGGCAAACTGACTTCCCTTTTTAACCAACTTGTACATTGGTATTTTTCTTTAGAAACACAAGGCCAAATATTGCTTTAAAAAGAAATTTTAAAGATAACTCAGCATTCCAGATTATACCCTCTTTGTATGGTACTGTGACCTACTGAAAATTTCTCCATGAGAGTAGATCATGATTGACAGTTTAGCAAAAGCTGAAATAAACTAAAAAGTATGCCAGTGAAAGGTAAATTTAAAACATTATTTACATTTTCTGTAAACTTCTTGCTAGGAAAGAATTACTTTGTCTTACATAAAGAATGTTCTCGATGAATCTATTTAATATATAACAATCATATATAAAGCACTAAAAGAAAAAACAAACAATATTTCTAATATATGTAAAGCTCAGTTTGCTTTTACAAGACAGTGTGTCTTCTTAGAATGAGAATGCTGCTTGAAGCATTTAAACAGCTGTCTGCATACTTTCTCTCTATTTATGTGCTCTATATTTATATTGTTTTTGCATTTTATGCTTTATTCTGACTTATTTTGTAACTTAAAGTAAATGATTAAATACATATATGATGGGTAAAAAAAACTTAATTTTTTTTGTTGCTAAATATATATAAATATTTAAGAATATATTTGACATATTAAAATAGCTAATTCCCAAAATGTACTCCTCACTCATACATTTTTGTGATAGTGATATATTTCTACTTTCATAAGTATGTCAAATAGAGCAAATAACATAGCTTATTACTGAATATGAATCAAGATAGGAAAGCATCGTAAAATTTAAAATTAGGAAGTTAAAATATAATTGTTTTTTTCACTAACAGACATAAATATTTAAAATTAGAAACTAAATTTAATAACTAGAAACTAGGAAAAAAAAAAGATTTCAAGGAGAAAGCCATTAGAAAATGTAAAAAGTCAAACTTAATAAATTCCTTGAAGTTAGCTTTCACCAATTATTTAAAAACAAAAACTTTTAATATAGTTTTTAAAAATCATAGCAATAATATAGAGACATGATGAATATAAACAGTTACAACTAGAAGATAGCAGTAATTCTGGAAAATAACTGCTCGCAAAATGCTCAAAAATGAAATGACGAAATATTTTTAAACTATATGTATAAATATTTTGCAACTATATGAAGCTAAAACTCACAACTGGAAAATTGTACATGCAAAATTGATAAAGATATGAAATTAATGCTTCTGTCTATTCACACAAAACATCCAATTAAATAAAAGGACAATTACACATTTGTGTTCATTATATATATATATATATATATATATATATATATATATATATATATATATATATAAGCACTAATAGCATTCAAGTGTTAATTTTTTTCCCATGGATTATTTAAGAATTAGGATAAATTTATGACTACTTTCGATTTAAATATATAATCTAATTATTCATATAAAGCTATATTTGAATTCCTGAAATACACTTATCTTGGTAATGTTAGATTCAAACTTTCTTAAAACAAATCAGTTATCTAAGTTGTATAAAGAAGACATTATTCACATAACATAGGTACATTTCTTCTGTGTCACAGAATGAAAACCTTTTTATATATATAAGTTTTATTAAACGCAATCTTACCTGAGGTACATTGCTTGCATTTTGGTTTAAGGTTTCTGCAGTAATATTCTTATATTGATCAATATTATCTCCATATTCTAATCGAACAGCAAGGCCCAAAAGCCAGTCGGCAACTTCTTCTCTTTCAGTAAAAGGACACGCAACAGCTTGTAAATAAGATTTAAATGCACCTTCCCATTCTGGGGATGAAATTTTTCGGAGAGGGGCTCTATCTTCAATAGGATAATGGCGAATGGCTTGATCTTCGAGATAAACAACTAAAGTACGAAATTCTTCATCAGAAAAGACATTGAAATCATCAGTTTTTTTGTAACCAACGGCTTCTAATTTACGTTTGAAAGCCATAACTCTATTGATTTTAATAATTTAAATGGACGACATGAAGTTTGCCAAGTGACCGAAAAACCGGAATTGCCATTCACAGAAATAAAATATATACATTTTTCATTCTTTCTTATAACCAGTAAAAAAAAAGAACGATAATGTTTTTATAATTATTTTAAGTAATTTTAATTAATTTTTACTTCCTTAATTTTTTTGTATTCGATTTTATTATATCTTTGAGTCATCCTTACACCAAACAACCACTTCAACTGTGGAGGAGTATATTTAATGATGAATTAAAGCGCAGTCAGATTGATAAATTGTAAACAAAATAGTTCGAGGTGCGAATTGTAGAATTGAGACTATTTCATATATAAAATATGTAGAATTTTTTTTAAACATTTTACTAAGGTTAAAAAAAACTTCTCTAAGGTTATTTTAGAGAAATCATGTTCCAATAAGGTGAGTATATTTTGATAGTTTATTGTATGACTAATATTTTTTCCAGTTGAGAGCTGAAAGACCGTGTCAGTTAAGCATCATTGCACATATGAATCCTGTTTGGAATGCTGTTCGAAGTGACGCTACGTATATCTTTCCCTTATTTTAGATAAACGAAAAGTAAGTGACTTTTTTAGGGGTATCGGAACTTTATATCGGTGTTCAATTTTAAATGTTCTTTATTAACATCTGTATAAGAACTTTCCTGATACCTTTAATTTAAATGGTCAGTGCAATTTCAAATTTTTCTATCTAAAAGCAAATTGTAATATTTAATCAATATGCTCTTAATTTCATGTCAAAATTTATTTACATTGTCAAGTTTGCAAATGATTACCCCCTAAACTAGTATTATAACTCCATTGCATGTTTATGTAGTAAATTTTGTGAATGCAAATAATTCGTTTTAGTTTTTTTACTTTTTTTGTTTTAACTGTTTGTTTGTTTTAAAAGTTGTTTATTGTGCTATATGTGAAATTAATTTGTTTCTCCTAATGAATGTTTTTGAATTCCTTTTTATTTTTATAGTTATATTGCATATAGTTTGCATGGCTCAGCATGTTTAATTCACAGTCAAAATGTATATTCCTGAGGCTAAAGTTGTTATTCTTGGTGCTCAAGGTGTGTCTTTGTTATATATTTTCTGTTAAATGTTTTATATAATGCATTTATTTCATTGACTCCATTTTGTACCATCTGCCAATTAGTTTTTTGAATTACTAGTGGTATCATTACTTGGAAAAATTGTGTAAATCTCTTATATTCTTGTGTCTAATTTGCTTTATGAGGATCTATAATTTTTATCTAGAAAATGTTCTGAAAGTTTCAGAAAATATCAGTTATTCCAGTTAGTTTTGCTCTCTAGATTTACCCTTCATGCAAGTAAATTTACATTTGTATTTTGTACTGTGGTACCATGTAATAATAAACAAAAGATATAGTATGTTAAATCAAAATTGAAATGTTATCTTGTTTAAAAAACTAACTTTCAAAATGAATTATAATAATAATGTTTGATAATTTAAGTGAATCACTATCATTGCATGCTTTTTACTGTGCTTAAGGTAAAAATAATGATGGTGATTCTCTTAATTATAATATTATTCATTAAACTAGTATATAGCCTGTCATATGACAGGATCAGTAAAATTTTTAATTTTCCAGAATTGTAAAGAACCCTATAAGGCAGGTAAAAATTTTTTTTTTTTGGCTGAGAATTACCTTTTAACAAAAATAATCGATTAAAATTATCACATATGTACTTAATCTATTATTTAAGTCAAATAAAAAAGAAAATTATTTATGTAATATCTAAGTTTAATGATAAAATGTATGAAAATAATGCAGAAAATATTTAAATAATTTAAAATAAGGAATGATTAAATGAGATGGTTAAAGAAATGAAGTCATAATGCTAGAAAAAATTGTTATTTTTACCTATTTCTAATGTGATAAATTGATAAATTTGATCACTTGCTCTTAAAATGGGGCTTGATATAATGGCATTAAACGCTCGAAAAAGGGACAGGGTTGATTTTGAACGTTTTAAAGAGGACAGTATTTTTCGCTGTGATACGAAGAATATTCAAACCAATTTACTTCAGAATCGGATCTATAGTTTAGGAAAAGATAAACTTTACTCGCTTTGAATTTTGCAAACCCTAACACATCAAAAATCCAATATGGATGCTCTATCCATTCCAGGTCCAACAGCTTCATAACTTCGAGGACAGACGGGCAGATAACTTAGGCTATTATTACATTACAAGAAGAAAATTTAAGGATACACAACATGAAATGTTTATGTGGCCAGGGACATCCATAAAGCAATACGTGAATTTAATAAAATAAAAATGATAAAAATTATAAAAAGTTAAAAAAAGTAGTAAAAATTTATTTTAAAAATAATAAAACAACTTTCAGAATAAGAATTTAAAAGAAAAAGCAGAAAATATTAAATTTATTAAACATTAAAAAAAAATTGGCTTTATTGCGGAAAGAACTGTCAACCCGAGAAGTACGACGATCAAGTGGATGTTCTACCAAACGTACAACGCCTGCACGTTGTGAGCGAATTAATTAGAGTATATGAAGGTTCAAGTAGAAACAGTCCAGAAATTTAAATATTACTCTCCGCCTTTGCCACCCTGTCAAGAATGAATTTTGTATAAAAAAAGAGGAAGAATAAGGCTTAAAATAATAGAATTAAATGCTCGAATGGGGGGATGGGATGGATTTTGAACCGGATTTCAATTTTGCTAAACCTAACTCATGAAAAATCCAATATGGATGTCTGTATCCATTCCAGGTACAACCGCTTCAGAAATTCACGGACAGACAACTAAGGTTATTATTATATAGGGGATTGTATATATTTTGACAGTATCTGGACAAATTTATTTGATTTTTCATTTCTTTCTCTAATGGTTATCATGTAGTTCTTGTTTTATTAATTTTATTTTTTGTATGAAGAATAAAATCTATCATAAATTTTTAATACAAGTATAATTATAACATAACCTGAAAATAGTTTGTGTTGCAGTAGTCTAACAGTTTTTACCCCCCCCAAAAAAATCTACATATGGGATACGTTTCATGATTTGTTTAACTAAAACATTTTATTTCTAATTTTAGGTGTAGGTAAAACAAGTTTTATCCATCGTTATGTTGGTCAAATATTTGAACAGCATACTTCCCCAACAATAGGTGCATCATTCTTCACATGTAACATGTAAGTCTTAAAATAGAGATATTTGAGGATTTATTATTGTGTAATAATTTAGACAATTTATATTTTAGTTTGGTTAAAAAGTTGTCTACTTTATGGGTTTTTAATGGCAAAAGAATTTTAGCATATAGTTCTATGATTGTAGAAATAGATAGGTTTGAATATATTCAATATACGGGTTTCAATATACAGAATATATTTAGGTTTCAATATATTCTGTATATTGAAACCCGTTAGAGCAGTAGAAATATAAAGAAAAAAATTTAATATCTGTGAATTATATAAAATATAATACCTTAGTTTAAAATGCATTAAATTATTCATCTGAAATAAATGTACCTAATATACTCTAGAACCTTGTTTTTGGGAAGTAATTAAAAAAAATTGGGCCTTCTTTTGTAATGCTAACAAAATTTAAGTCATGTTTTCCCATTGTAATAATTACATTTTTTAAAGTCAATGTTTTTTTAAAAATCAAAATATGTTAGAAATATGCTTATATATTTATATATATATATCATAATCCAGTGTTAAGGTGAATGGAAAACAGTCTTTCTTGATAATAATAAGTTTATTAATTCATAGTTCTATGTGAAAGCGACTTGGGCCAGTTTCATTTCTCGTGGTGGAGCTAAGCGTCGAAAAGGTGTTGACCGCTCCATGTCCACCCGCTAACTGATTTTATCTGTTTGCAAACTCATCAAATTGTTCCAAAATGCTTCCGCCTGACCGGATTATCCTAAAAGCTTATATGAGCGTGGGTCTTTTTCATTTATTTTATTGTTATAAAAGAGTTTCCTTTTTAAAATCGCTTATAACTCTCGTAATTTCCAACTACCCCTTTTTTAGACCTGACATATATATATATATATATATATATATGTATGTCAGGTCTAAAAAAGTTATAATAAAATAAGAAATGTGTATATATATATATATATATATATATATATATATATATATATATATGTCAGGTCAGGTCTAAAAAAGGTCTAATAAAATAAAAAACATTTATATATACACGTTTTTTACTTCAACTTTCAATAAGTTTTTAGGGAACATGTCAGTAAGTTTTGGTAATTATCATATAAGCATAAGTATTATATATTGCTATTATTAAATATTTAAATTGTGTACAAGAAAGTTCTAATAATTTTTGATTGTGAATATTAATTTTTTAAATACAGTTCAATTTATAAATCTTTATTCTTCACATACTTTTAAGTTATAATTATATATATAATATTTTTGGATATGTAATAATTTTAAAAAATTGTCTGTTACTGTAATTTTGCAGAAGTGTTGATGAACATGAGCTGAAGTTGCTTATTTGGGATACTGCAGGTCAAGAAAGATTTCGATGTATGGTGAGTTGTGCTTCTATGCATCTTTAAAATGCTGTAATCTCCAGAAATTAATCACATTCACAACAAGTTTAATAGTCTACATTTAAATTTTTTTTTTGTTTGTGTGGAGGGGGGTAGGCTTAGGTGACTGTCTCTCCTCAATATCTCTTTTTGAACTAAAAAAAAATTTAATAAAATATTATATAAGATTTAATAAAATTGTATTAAAAGTTATATAAAATTTAATATTTTTATGTATATATAATCTAAAAATCCACACACAATCTTGTGTAATGTTTCACTAAAAGTGTGGAATAATTTTGTATGAAATTTGGAAAAAAACATTTTGGAAATGCTTTTTTGAAAATTAAATTTTGATTAACTATACAGATTTAAAAAAAAAAATTCCTTGTTTGAAAATGCACTTTTATTTCAATGTTAAAATGCAATACAATAAGTTCCAAAATCTTGTGGAGGGGTGAGGTAAATTTATTAAATATCCATTCTTTCCTTAATATTTTTTCTACATTAATGTATACTTTATTCTTCTACTTATATTATTCTTGACAGTGAGTATTGGCTAAAAGTTTATTTAATTCTCTAAAATAATTCAATTTTATCTTGACTAAATGTGCATGCTAAACATGCAGATTTGGGCAAAAGTAAAAATTTTTCATGAATACAATTATATCAGTTATAGATGTATTATTAAAATTACTTGTCTTCTTGCATAAGTAATAGTTAACTATGTGTTTTCTTTATTTAGGCTCCTATGTATTATCGTAAAGCAAATGCTGCTATTCTAATGTTTGATATTACTTGCTATGAAAGTTTTGAATCTATGAAAGCATGGATTGTTGGTTTGTAATTTTTTTACTTATTTGTATTCAATTAAATAGTTGTTAAGTGACAATTTAAACATTTAAACTGGTTTGTATTTTATCAAGTGATAAAGTAATTTGAACTATTTTGAGGATGTATACAATCAGAATTTTCCATTCTGCTCTGAAGTTTCTTATGAATGAAAGGAATAGTTTTTAACTCATTTTAAAATCCTAGTTTTAAAGTCACACATTTAGTCATTTTTAATGACTAAATGCATGATTTTAAACATGTTGATTAATAAATTTATCTACTGCTTAGTCATGAAGTAACTATGGAGGATTCTTTGTGTGATAACTATTTTGAGTCATAAAATTTCTAAAAATTATTTCAGAACACTTGTGAAAGTTATTTTTAAATAAGATAGAAAATCTGTATTGTTAACTATATTAATTTATATGAATCAGTAGTGGCTTTTAATTTTTCCTAAACTTATGTAACTATTGCTACTTGCTTTGCCATCAGGATTTCTTTTTTTAAAAGTACTTTTAATAATAACTGTAAAAATTTCCCCTTAATTGCTAAACAATTTTGCATCCAAAATTATTGAAAGAGTTTATTTAAGTAACATGTTATAATTTACTTATCTTCTGATTTATATTCTTAATGGAATATATGCCACACGAGTAACATGTAAAAATATCTATTTTTTTCCCCTGCTATTTCTCTTGTAAATATAAAAAATTAAGTAAAAAGTTCTTCCACAGGTTTAACATTAATTTTTAATTTAGGTAAAAGTTCACGTTCATGTAATTTGTTATAAGTATTTTGGAGTTGTTGTACATGATTGTTTAGTTATATGGGAAAGAATTTTGTTTCTGTATGACAGATTTCTACTACAACCTGGATAAAATAGGATAGGGCTGATACTCATGCATGAAATGTTAAAATATTTACTGTGCTGTACAGGGCCATAACAAGAGAGGGGTGCAATTGGTTCTAGTCCCCCCCTCTATAATTCTGAAGTCTACTGTATTGAATTTTAATGTTGAAATAAAAGTACATTTTAAAATATAAATTTAAAAATTGCACCTTGATCAAAATTTAGTTTTATTTAAAAATTTCAATTTTTTTAGTTTTAATATTTTAGCTCTAAATTGTTTTTAATAAATTTACTGAAGCATGTTAACAGAAAATTATGTATGGACTTTAAGATATGTATATTATATTTTATATAATTATTTGCAACTTTTTTTTTAGTTAGAAAATAGGAAAAAAAAGAGGAAAGGGTTCAGTCCAATTTGAGCCCCTCCCCTCATAAAATTATATACTGGCTATGGCCCTGGTGCTGCATATAAAATGTTATATTAACTGTATTTATGTTAATAAGTGTGCTCAGCTACAGTTCGTATTGATGCTGAAATAATTTCTTAATATTTCAAAAGCATTAATATTTTTTACTGTTACTTACAGAACTAAAAGTTAGGCTTGAAGAACCTATTATTATGTGTGTAGTGGGCAATAAATGTGATATGAACAATTTCAGACAAGTAGGATATAAAGAAGCTGCTGATTATGCTTTTTCAATTGGTGCCTTATATCATGAAGCTTCTGCACTTAGTAGTGAAGGTAAGTAAGAGTATTTCAAAAACTATCTTCATATGTCACTTAGTTTGAACCAACTGTATTTAGTTAATTTCCTTTAAATCTTTTTTATTTATTTATAATGAAACTAGACATTAAACCTTTCGCGACGGGAATCGCAAATGCACACTTTTGTCTGAGGCCGGCATTCACTTTCGTGAGCGAGTATCCTGGGCCGGAGGGTTTTTTGCTATTAAGCCTAATTCACGAAATTAACGAAATAGCAATGCGTTATTTAATAATGAGGCGTAAAGTATTTAAACAGAATAGGATTTATATATGTTTATAGATACTTTTACTTGAGCTACTTCTTATTTAAATATATATTTCACACTTTATTTTTTTTCTTCATTTTTTACTTAGTATTTAATGACTTTTAACATTGCAAAACTGAATACTATGTTATTTAAACTTTTTTCTATGAAAAATTTTAAAAGCAGGGATCTACAAACAATCCTATGTTACAGTCCTTGCTTTCGTAGTAACTAATTTGCCGTTTTGGAGAATTTTTCTGGAATGTGAAAAAACGAAGCATCGTCATCATCTTTGTCAGAAATGTCCTCCTCATCATTAGAATCACTAGATCCATTATGAACATAAAGAACAATCAGAATATATTATACTGTCACTATTACTAATATCCTAATCTGTTTTAGAATGAAAATCTGAAATATTTTGCGTCATTTCAGCTATTTCAAGCTCAATTAAACACGTTCGACACTTCGAAAATCTAACAATAAAAAGAGAAAAAAAATCAAGTCTGTACTAAAAACTGGACTGCAAACCGAAATACACAACGCTTTAGCAAAAATAAAACTCCCCTGCTTACATAAGCAAACACCACGTGGAAATTTAAAGAGCCGTCATAAAACATGTCAATCAGAAACATTCCTTTTCCAACATGTTTATATAATCAAAAACCACTTGTATGTGTATCATACTACTCTCCTATTGAGTACAACGTCAAATCTACATGTATCTAAATCCATATGGACATACAATGCCATCTTGTGTCAAAAGTTAGTTTTTAAAATGTTCCACAACACTGGCACACATATGTGATGGTCGAGGGTGAATGAGAAAACGCTCTGGCATGCCAGCATGTCGGCCGGGAAGTGAGTGCATTTCTTGCTGGCACGTATTTGTGACAGTAGGCATGAAAGGGTTAAGGTAGTTGAAATTTTTATTTGTTAACATTGATTTTGTATGTATGAAAAATTTTTTAGAATAAAATTTTACTTTATCCTGTTATATTACAGGTGTTGAAGGAGTCTTTTTAGATATTGCTCAACAAATAATTCGACAAAATCAAACAAATATGAAAGATAGCTTTCATAATTTTAATGATGGTAGAATAATTCGTGTCTCATCAATAAGAAGGCGAGAAAGAGCAGCAGCAGATGATGATGATGATGATGAAGAAAAGTCATTACTGTGTTGTTAGTATACTGGATATAAAATTATAAGATATGTGGATTTCCAGAAAGAACTGCATTTAGGTTATACTTTTTATTTTTTATACTGCTTTAATTTCTTATTGTAAAGAGGGTTTGGAGAAATTATTTTTGCTTTTGATAAATAAAAGGTAGTTTGCATTGCATAAAACATTTTTACTAGAAAATATTTTTGATGTTAAAAAAATATCATTACATCTGCATTGCTCCATTTGTTTATAGTGAAAAATGTGCTTCCTGAATTTTACATTGTTTGTAATAAAGAAATAAATTTATCATTCATATTTGTTTTGAGTTCTCCTTTTGTTTCAAAAGTTTTATTCTTTTCACTCCTAATGATTTACTGTACAGCATGTGAATGCCCATGAGCATTTAAATGTTTATTAAGAGACAAGATCATTTAGACCTATAGAACTGAACAGTATTTTATTTGCCAAATATTTATATTATATACCATTGAATACAGTTAGTTATTTTTTAATTTCTTTTATTAATTTGTTTTAAAGAAATGAATCAAGTAGTATTAAAAATCTTTTTTGTAGCTTAAGTCATGCACTAAATAGTTTCTTATTGACTTTTTAGGAAATTATTTCAGATGAATTTTATATTGACTTCATTATAAAAACAAAATGTAGCAAAAGAAATAGACTAAATGATCACATTGATTTTACATTATTTAATATGAAAGGACAATTCTTTATTTTACCTCCATGGATATTATCTTTACATGAAATAATCATTTTGTCCTTTATTTTGTAGTTACAATGCATACATTTTATGAAACCTGTACAAATTATTTAGCCAAAATTATCTTTTGTTAAAAATTACATTAATTACAAAAACTACTGTCATTTTTGTTTCCAAAGATCAAAGGCAGCATTTTGTTTATTTGTAGGTATTGAAATTTAAATATAAAATCTTTAAAATTTTTCCCTATTGAAAGAATTTCCACATGCAAAAGGGAAGAATAATAGTAATAAAATACTGAATTCAGGCTAGTTTTGGTAAATGGTTTTACAGAGCATGATATAAAAACTCTTTTTATTTCTATTCCTTTGTCTAATGGAACTTGTATATATCTGTTTGGAACTCAATTGTACACATATATAATATTCGCTTGTGAATAATACAGATATATACAATTAATTATAATCACCTTTAGCCAGCAGAATCTTGGTTGTACTTAACTTCAGATTAATAGGGGCTCTTAGGAATATTTGATCTTTAAAACTCGCAGAACCTCCAGTTTTATCTTGTTACAAGGTTATAGAAAAGCATTGTAAATTTCTTTTTCAGTTTGATTTATGAATGTTAGATTGTTAAAAGCAGGGCTTAGAACCGTAATTTTTTTTGTTCCGGTTCAACTAAAAAATTAATATCTGTTCAGTTCCGGTTTTCGCTCTGCCAAAAATAACGGTTTTCGGTTCAGTTCCGGTTTTCGCTCTGCCAAAAATAACTGTTTTCGTTTCAGTTCCATATGAATAATTTCATTTTATGTATATTCTTATTTGTACTAAAAATATAATTCTATCATAAACAAAAAATGTAATTCTATCAAAATTTAGAAGATTTTATTCTTTTTTTAATTGGTACACTATGTGAATTGATACAAACAGCAGGTACGATAAGAGCGGCGAGCATTGGCATTGTTATCCATTATCAAAATCGCATTTGACAACTAGGATAATGATTACCCACATTCGTCGTTTGACTCTCACATCGTGCACTTGGCCTTGCAATAATTATATAAAAAATATATTATTTATTTAACATATGAAAATTGCTTCTAATTATTAATATATCTTCTAACGTGGTTTAATTAAGATTACTTCTGTTGTCTCGGAGAATAAATTTAACCTGAAAACGCTCTTTCAACAAATATCAAAATAGGAAATTGAGAAGCAGTATACATGTAATGATAATTATAAAGTTGACGTTAAATTAGAAAATATTGATAAGTTGGTAACAGTAACAAAATGACTGAAAGATATATCGAACCGAAATAAACCGATATTTTTTTTGGTTCAGTTCCGGTTTTCGTTCCGACCAAAATAACGGTTTTTTCCGGTTTTCGGTTCAGTTCCGGTTCGAAGCCCTGGTTAAAAGATCAGATCTGTTTTGGAAGTCATTAAAATGTGCCATGAACCATCCCATGATTTGAGTCTTGTGACAATACACATCTTGGTGGTTCTGTCTATCAACCTATATCAGTTCTATTAGGCAATGCACTGAATCGGAATTGCGAGACCATCTTAACACTACTGGTAGCCTCTAGGTCATTATGTACATACAATTCTACGAAAACAGAAAATACTCACCTTAATTGAACTTTAAACTGTCTCTGATTATGCTTGGTATGGCATTGAACTACTAATATGAGTGGTTTAACTCCTTCGATTGAAATTAAGTTTTAAGATTGAAATCAAAACTGAAAATACAATTTTTAATTTGTTGTTCTTTTCTTCATTTTCACTTAGTAAAACAAACTGGAGTATGTGAAAGATTTTTCAACTATACTTGTTTATTGGGCAGATATGTTTGTTATTCAACTATAGTTATTGCATGAAAGAATGTTTAATAGATAGTTAAATTGTATTTTTATCACTAAAATTGATATTTCTCTAAATTAGTCTTAAAATTTTTCTGACTAAACACTGAAGAGCACTAGATAATGATATAAATTTCTCCTTTAGCAAGTTAAAAGATCCATCACTTTACACACTTTAACTCACACTGTAAGCCTGTTTAGATCTAAATTTTATTGGTTTTTTTGTTAACTTATGGTTTAATTGCACTGGAATTTTGCATAATAATGGATTCTTGATAGCAATATAAGAATTAATTGCAAAATAACATAATACTGTTATAATAAATTATTTTACTGAACATTGATTTTTTTAAAACTTGTTTCTTGTAATTTTTCTTTACCCTTTACATACATGCATTAGTGACTAGGTTGTAAATTGCACAGGTTTCATTCTGTCATCAAGGTTTAATTCCAGACAAGGGAATTTTTTTTCCGATTATAAATGTATATAGTTTTGATTTTAACAATATCAAATTATGTTTTAATTTATTTTACCTTACATATTAAGAAATCATTTCAGGCAGCATATCATAAAAAATGCACACACAATATTAGCACTATTAGATATAAAAGCATAATTATAACTATACTGCCAGGATCAAAAAGTGGAGTACAAAAACCTAAAATTTTGTAACTTATCACTAAAACACTTCAATTTTGAAGTGTCTAGTATTAAAAATATTTCTATTTTCAGTAATTTGAAGAAATGCTAATGAAATATCTGAAGAACTTTTTAGAAACAGAATTATTTTTTTTTATTAAAAAACTTTAGTCAGGTGATAACTGGCCAGATAGGGCAGTACTTTGGTACCTAGAATGGATGTGTTTATGTCCTGCTCTAGGTATAAATGTTTACAGTCATTGAAAATTGGCTTCAAGCCGTTTATTTTAATTAGTTCCCATAGTAGTGCAAATAAGCGAAACCAGGGCCTTTTCTTTTAAACCTCCAATGGATTTAAAACACAAAAATAGAGAACAGAATAAATTTATTACCAAAAGTTATGTACAACAAGATTACTTTTCAACAATTTCACTGTGAAGTTTCAAGCATTCACCATACAGTTTGAGTGAGTTTTAATAAACTGATAACTCAATTTTGACAAATAAACCAAAGAACTTCAAACAATTCTACTTCAACAGGAAGATTATAGCTTGTTTTTGGGGACAAAAAATGCGAACTGTTTGTTAGATTTATGAAACCAGGAAATATGAGGTTTATTTTTAGACTTTAATATTGGGAAGAACCACTCATAAGAAAAGAGAAATAATGACTTTTCGAAATCATGATAATGCCTGTCTTCACAGTGTTCTTGTAACCTAGTAGTTTTTAAAGCAGTTTAAATAAAAAATGTTTAATCACCTGGCACCAGACTTAACACAAATTGGTTTTCATCACCTCTTCTCTGAATTGAACTAATGAGAATGCCAAAGCAGTATTAAGTTAAGTATAAGCATTTTATTCATTACACATAGATATGTTCTTTGAAGAGGATATTGAACACCAAGTCCACTGTTATAAAAAAGTATATGAATCTTCATGGCAATACTGTCAAAAAGTAATAATGTTTGTTCTTAACTTTTGGTAACATTCATTTAGTTCTCTAGTCCCATTTTTCACTCATAGTTCATCAGACGTTGAAAAAATAAAATAAAGCAGAGTTCTTAACAGGATTTGTTATGAAAGCTGTTTTATTTTGAGAAAAGAAATTCAACATCTACATAGATATCACATAAATACCAACACAAACTCCTTGTACACTATGATTTCAATGAAATGAGAAAAAAGCATAACAGTCTAAACAGGGCAATGGGTATTTATTGCACACAAATTGTGTGCCATGAAACAACATGCCTATGACACTTTGTCCTGAAGCCAAGAAGGGGAGAAAGAACCCTTACTCCATACTACTGTTTTCTTAAAGTGACAGAAAGGTAATGCCCATTGACAGATGAGATGAGAAATGATAACTAGTGATAGAAGTTCTATCAGCATTGAACTTGCAAAAAACATTTTTTTGCAATACAACAGTTGTACAGCTTGGAAAAGTTTAAATAAATAATTTTTGTACTAATTCTATATAATGCAATTAAATTGATAAAATTGCATAAAAATGTAATAATTTTATGAGTCACAATTAAAGGTATACCAACTTATGTAGCTTCTTTTATTACTGCCTAGTTAAAATTTGGCTTCTAATGGTGAAAAGATTCTTTACTTTTTAGGCAGCACAGTCTTGTTGTAATTAGAGGAGTTGAGCACATTCATTTTTAATAGAAGAATAATCAAAGTATCATTTCTAGAAGTTTATCAAAATCCTCCACACTCTTTCTCAATATAGTTGCTAGTATCTAGTTAGGTTCTCGATTATTAACATTTTCCCACTGGACATTAATTTTTGAGTTTGTCATTAATAGCCAAAAATGGTTTGGATGACCCTCTGATGAAATTTAGATTTAGGATGTAATTTACCTTGAGGGACCTTTTTTACAACTGTTTTAAGAGACATTTTCATCCTTCCTGAAGACTAGTTATCACTCTTGAGCTGTGAGGCAGCCTCTTTGAAAGATAGAACTTTGCTTATGGTAAAAGCTATGAATTTAATTGATTTTAATCATAATCAATATTTAACCATCAAGAAATTCTTAATGAAAATCAAATAAAAAATAAATTTTGAAAAATAAAATTTTTGTATAGAGCCCCTGTCTTAATGATCTTACAAATATATATTTATACAGTAACAACAAACTTACAGAAACTGGGAAAATAGTGTATATAATTTAATGTTTAAAAGTGTAATGCTAAATTAAAAATGTATAAGAGAGAATAAATAGATTTAGCAAAAATTTAGTTATTTTCAATTTTTGCACAATTTAAGATTTTAAATCAGAATATATTTACACGTGTGGAACATAATTTTTTAAAGACTATTTAAGAACAAGCATATTATCTAAGTAGAATATATATCATATAAGAGTTCCTAAGTACATAAATATATAATTCTAATTTTAAAATTACAATAATACATGAATAAAGTTATCAATATTACATTTAAAATTAGGAAGGAATTATTATTGTAGGTGTCTCATTTGAAACAGGAAAATGTATCTACATTAAATCGAAATTCATAACAGTTTTGATAAATTAGCAGCTTTTCTGTTCTGGTATTAAAAACATCTACATTGCAACAATTCATAAAAATAATTTTGTCAATGAATATAAAATTAAAAAACATGTCTCATAAATTTTACAAGACCTGGTTTTCATGATCCCCAAGAAAAAAAAAGAAAACATACCATTAATAAAGCAAACATAAGATGAATTTTTAGAACATAACTTGACACGGGAGCTAAGTTAGTTGACATGACTAAGTTGGTTTATGTGAATAAATGTTTTTTAAAATCATGAGCCCATTACATTTATTAAATCAAATGATACAACGTATAGCTTAAAAAAGAAAAATTAGTAAGTTTTTTCGCCCCTTTCTTCTTTACAAATTTTCAAACAACTTTTAATTAATATTATAAGTGGAATGATACATAATTATTCATTATAAAAATATTTTATTAGCAATTTTTAAAATTATAAATAACACTATCAAACAGAAACACAGGCTTGATAATTAACTTTGTTGAACACAGTCATAATAGTATAAGTATAACAATCAGGCACAGAATCACAATTTGAGGTTCAAAATAAATTTTTAAAATTCATTCTGCAGGCTAATTTAAGATATATGTCTTCACAAGTATTCTGATAACTTATTAATTTTAAGCACGTTTATGGTTTTCTTGGAACGTCACGTAGTGTTCTTATTCATATATATACGATAAATTATTTCTTGTTATTTCTAACAACAGCTAACGTTAGTGAACCTTCACTTTGTACTAGAATATCCTTTGCATCGGATTCTAGTCTTAGTATAGGATTCTTTGATGGTTCCAACTTCGATGCTAATTGCATTAAATGCACCAAACTTCCAGACGTGGAGCATTCTACTGATCCTTTGGAAGCTAAACAAAGTCCATTTTCATCAGCGCACAGAACTCCACTCACTCCTGGTTTGCTTAGTATATCATCCAACGCCTTGTGAAGATTATTCTCCATTCTGTTTTTAAAAGTTATAATAACGGACGTAGCGAAAATTACACACCACTAAACTAGTAGAAACCTTATCGAAAAAGAGAAAAAAAACAAATTACATATACATTATATACTTTCTTACTATGTCATATGACACACACCAACACTAGAGTAATGAAACAGTTAAAAGTCAGTGAAATATTGCGAATTGTTATGGCCGAATCGGTGAATTGTGATCGTCCTAAATTATTTATGCCTCGCAATTGTTAAAGTCAGACTAATTGTTTTAAACACTTATGTTATAGAATGTTATATTAATTATTTTTAATTGTCACACATTTTTTTTCAGCTTAGGCTTTTTTTGTAAAACTACATTTTATTGTTACATATGAGTTCACGAGTTGTCCCTAGTTTCCTGAATAGGTTACTGCTACTGCTACTGCAGTAACGTAGAATTACGATCACTGTGATCACTACCTATTAAAATGTGTATTTACACGAGCAATAGTATTCAGCGACATTAAATTTTATTTTGTATGTTAGGTACCTAGAACGTAGTATTCATTATCCTTTTTCTTATCCAGAATTTCACACTCCTCTGAGCTTGAGATGCTAATATTGTGAAAAAAATTAAATGTCGGACTTTGCTCGAAAGCAGTTAGAAAAATATGGTTGGACTCAAGGTTAGTGTATTTTGAAAATAATGATTTTAAAATTTTATTAACATATTGTACTGTTATCAAATAGATTTATTGTTATTTCATTGGATTCTTGTTTCAGGTAAAGGACTTGGCAAACAGGAAAATGGTATTGTCAATCCTATTAAAGCTAAACTAAAATTTGACACACATGGTGTAAGTATAATTTTATTACTAATATTATTAATTTTTGATTTAATGTTTTTATATCTCAGCATCATTTTTGAACAATTAAAATTACTCTTTGATTTCTAGATTTATTTTGATTCCGTAATACTTACAATTTTAAATAAAATTTTATGTGCCATATATCTTCATTGCTGTTTAAGTAATAAAATTAAGTTATTATAGTTATAAAAATTGTGAATTAAAATATGTTTTAGCATTTTGGCTTAATGTCTACCAGATTCTGAAAGCAGTTTAATGAAATTATGTCACGATGAAATGGGAATTCCTTTACTTTTTCAAAATCTGTTAAATCTGAAATAGAATTATTTAATTGACTTTTCATATAAAACACTTCAATTTATGATTTTTTTTTAACATTACCTACTGTCTTTAAATTATTTTAGTAATCATATGAAGGGGAGAGGTAATTTACTTTCAAAGCTATTTAGGTAGTATGCATCATATTATCATTTTATGCTTTTAATTTATTCTCTATATGATTTATAAAATAAGCCCAGTGGCATTAGGGTAGCGCTTCGTGCTCCCACGACACAGGTCCGAGGTTTGATCCCTGGGCTGGGTAAGGTTGATAAAACTTTCATCCCATTGGTGAATAGATGAACTGACGACCAAGCATGCTTGGGACCTAAACACTGGGGGTTACACATAAGATTGACCACCTAACTGGAACATATGCTTTGCACCCCTTGGTCACGTAAACGGAGATTGGCACCATAAACCTTGGCCCCCTAGGGGCTGTTGTGCCAATGAGTTATGATTTATAAAATTGTACAACTATACATAAGTTTATATATGTATTTGTATATACACGGTATCTGCCAAAATAAAATTTTTCAAATCCATGACTTTTCATAATTTAGCAAATCCTTTTCCATGACTTTAAAAAGCTTTCATTAAAGTATATATGAATAAAACTTTTGATGTACATACAAATAAAATATATGCTTTTAGAGAAAATACAGGAATTTTATCATAAAAAAAACTATAAACTTACTTCATAAGTGTTAATAAACTCATATACGTAAAAATAAATTGTTGTATCCACATACCTAAGTTTAATCATATAGCAATTTTTCAATCAAAATGTTTCCAATTTGAATTCAGGGTACTTTGGTATTATCCAGGTGACCATGAATAATAGCCAAATATAACCCTATAATGTTTATATACAATATCCCTACAGATAAACTTATTTTGTGCAAAAATCTCAACTAATTTTTTATTAAAAAATATTCTATTAATAAAATTTTAATCTACAATTTAAGAAAAAACCAGAATAATATACCCATTAAGCTTTCTTTCTTTGAGTTTCCTTGGTGAACAAATTTTACTTGGCAATATGGTCAATAGGATAATACATAAATACCAAACTCAGTAACTTCAGCCAAATGACAAGTAAAAATAGAATTAAACAATTCAATGCATTTTTTTTTAATCGGTAGTTTAGCGGATCTATGACTTTCCATGACTTTTACTCATTTTACTTGAAAAATCAAGACTTTCCATGACAAAATTAATCCATTGTCTAAATCCATGACTTTCCAGGTGCGCGGAAACCATGTGTATATATATATATATATATATATATATATATATTTGACATAGATAGGTAGATATTATCAAACTTCACTTTAGTTCAACCTCTTTAAATAACATGTGGGAGAATAAATCTTTCCTATAGGATTTAAAATGTTAAAAATCAGTTAAAGTGCTAGTTGATATTTTCCAGACAGGAATGGCAAGTAACATTTTCTGAGAATATACTTTCTCATTTTTTAAACTTTTTGATCTGAAGGAAATAAGTTTTCAGGAATTTAATATGATTTTAGAAAATCTTTCAGGTTTTAAAATGCTTAGGAATATGTGTGACTATTAACAAATGATTGTGTTTTATGTGTTTTACTGTAAAGAATATCTTAAATTTATTAATTTATGAGAAGTAAACTTAAATGCAAATAAATGCATAAAGTTTTGAGAAATGTATAATATTTGTTAATTTATCTGAGAAAAAATAATAATATATTTAATTTTAATGTTATTTAATGAATCATTTGATATCATCTTATATACTTAAGCAGTTAATTTTGAAAGATTTCCATATATAGAGAGGCTATTCTAATTTCTAAATATATAAAAATAACTCTATGAAAGAATGAATATTGATTCACATTGAAGTTTTATAGTGTAAGCCTTTATGTTATCATTTAATAAGTATATTGTAAGTTAGGTCTTGTTAATGCTTAGCTAGTAGTAGAATTTCATTCATTACAGGTATTAGAAAAAATCATATGTTATAATTTTTTTATAAAATTTTCTAGATTGGCCATAACAGCGTCAAACAATTGACATCTGCCTGGTGGTATGATATGTTTAATGATGCTTCTAAAAGAATTAATGTCAAAAACAATGATGTAAGTTTATGTTAAAGTAATATTAATTTTATAATTGTTCTAATAAAAATTCATATATATATATATATATATGTGTGTGTGTGTGTGTGTGTATGTAAACAATAGGTTTCATGAGACTGTTCTGGACTTTTTCTTTAATAGGTATAGAAAACAACATTTTGTGTCCTGAAAAACAAACTTTGGAATTTGTATTATTTTTATTGCAATGGGAAGCCTAATAATCAAGATATTTTTATTAGAATTTCTTAGGTTTCCATTAGTTGTTAATTATAGAAAGGTGTACCCTTAAACTTTATTTTTTAACTGCTTTAACTATTTTCAGTTTTAGTCTAAATTGGATCAATAACTTTTTAAAATTTATTCCTTTAAAGTAAATCATGTTTGAGAATAATAAAAAAAAAGATAATAGTATTATTGGAATACATGTATATTCTTTCCATATGTATATTCTTTTGCATTGTTTTTTTTATATAAGATCCAAGAAAAGAAATTTATTCTTTAGTTTTAGCCATTTAAAAAAAGAATTTAAGCCAATAATTTTTATGTTTCATAGAGCTATTGATATTATAGAAATTGATTAATTATGTATTAAATATTTTACTATTGATTTTTGAGTGCTCTAATCTTGACTAAATTTTGTGAAATAGTTAGTATTTATTAATGTGGTGTTTGTCTGAACTGAACATGAAAAAGGTGTGTTTTATGTATTTTATTAGTTGATATATCTATAGGAACAGCTATTTAATATTAAATTTGTGCATAGTTAATATTGTTTCTTGCTATTAATGTAAGACAAAAATTAAGTGAAGATTTTTAAAAAATTGAAAATTTTCATAAACAATGCAAGATAATTCTTTTTCTAAGTCACTTTCATAATCTAATATTTTTAAGCTGTATTATAGTTAGTTATAAGAATAGATTTTTCAAGTAACATTTTGACTTTTATTAAAATCTTAGGAACAAATTAATGTGAATTAGTTTTGGAGTTCATAGTAGGATTGAAATTTTTTCACAGTATCTTGTATGATGAAAGTTTTTTTAATATTGGAATAATTCTCATGTAGAATAATATTAAGTAGACAGTACCTCTACTTAAAAAAATCATTTTGTTTACTTTTAAAACTTAAAATGTATCTTTTAATTTAAAGGAAGTTAATAGCCCTTGTGGTTAAGTAGCATTAGTATGAGTAGTATTTGTCCTATGGGGAAATCCTAAAAATACCTAGTTTTTTCTCCAACCATCTCTAGATTTCTGAAGAAACAAAATTAGGAATGTTTTTTCCTTACTCTTTTCTGTTTACTTTGAAAGTGAATTAAAGAATACATTACATTCTCTATGACTCTTTAATAATCCACCAAATACTGGGAGCTGAGTATGACGTGCTGTTCTTGGGTACTAGAGTTTGTAAGTTCAAATCCCATTGCTGGCATTAATGTTCGTAGCCATTCGGAATCAACTCTAAGCGGTATATGTTGGTCTTATTATTAGCCCTTAGGAAAAGCAACACAGTAGATCATAGTGTTTCAAACAAAACTAAAACACCCTAATACTGTGACATGGTGTATTGAACTCCAAATCTTAATTTCATATTAACTTAGTAAGCTGATTAGATTCAGGCTGATTAGACTGCAGGAATGTACCAAAAGAGGAAAGGATATTTATGTAATGTTTTGAGGGGTAGAAATACTAAGGAATGATGTCACAGAGCCTGGAAGACTATATAAGATCAGTTAAAACTGTAACAGATACAATTTTTATTCAATGTGAATGAAAGTATAAGGTAGTGCTCAAAAGAACATACTAACAAAGTATTAAAAAAATAAATTGAATTTTTATTTGTATTGAAAGAAGTAATTCTAGTTATTAAAGGAAAAAACAAACCTGCTTTTATTTCATTTTTTTTCAGTGTGAAATTTAATCCTTGGGTTTAGCATATTTTCATATTCTTAAAAGTTTTAATCCTTTGGACTTTTAGTCCAAAAAGCTTTTTGCTAAAACTTTGTTTTTGCACTCTTTTTGACATATAGGTCCATAAAATCTCCCAGGGATTATTTTTGGATTCACAAACATCCCTGGTTAGGATGCTGGCCTTCGGTATCGGAGTTCGTAGGTTCGAATCCCACTGTGGCATGGATGTTCATAGCCATTCAGAATCGGCTTTAAGCTGTAGGTCCCTGTCTCATTAGCCCTTGTGTTGCAAAAAGTAGACTGTAGCACTCCAAACCAAACATCCCTGGATTGGGAATGTAGACAAATCATATATGTTGTTGTTTCAATGCTATTTGAAGAAGCCCAGCATGTTAGGCCAAAAGCTACACAAATTAAGACACAGGGTTGTAAATAGATTAAAATCAATTAATTTGGGGAAATTTTTATTGTGTTTTATTTTATTCTGTGAAATTTTTATTTTTAGAAAAAGGGCTGGGAGAAAAGTCCATGCTTATTATTAACAAACTATATATGCATAGTTTTTATTTTTAATACATCAAGTCTTTTCTTTTAGGCAGGTGTACATATATCTAGCCAAAAAAGATCTGTTGAATCTTCTATGCCTTCTACAGCTTTAATTCACAAAAAGTTCATCAAAGTAAGATCAGTATAAATTTGTCATGTATTATTTTTGTTTATAAATTTTATTTGTTAAATAACATAAGAATAATTTGATAAATTATTACTGGATTGTATGTTTATATATAAGCGTGCCAGTAATATTTATTATGTAAATCAAATAATTCATGTTTATACAAATGATTCATACTGATAGATCTTAAAAAATTTGACTTTGTTCAGACCTAAAGAGTGCTAGATAAAAAATAAATAAATAAAAAATAAAATAAAAATTTTAATTTTAGAAATGTTATTCATATTTAACTGGATTATCTGTATATACTTTTAACCTTTAATTTTAGAAAATAAAAATACCCATATTGCACAGAAATTTATTTCTTGCAACATTCTTCTTTATAACCTGTACTGATTTGTAAGAATTTTCTAGCACAAGTGACCAATGTTTCTTAATTTTATAACCAACTAAGTTACATAAATGGAAGTAAAATGAAACCTATGTGCTTATAGCAATTGTAATATTTTGAAGTAGCTCAAAAAATCCCTCTATGTATATTTATGCATAAAAAAAGTGGGTTACTTTTAATACCACCATGTCTTAAAGAGCTAAAAAAAACTCTAAAGAAAAATTTATAATGTTTAGTTAAATAAAATAGTTCTACAGACAATGCATGATATTTGTTTTACATCCTTTTTTTTCTGAATCCATGCCAAAAATCTGAAGAAACTTGGTCATTGATATCTGGATTTCTGATTACTAGCCTGTAACTGCATTTATTAATTTATTAATAGTTTCTAATGAACTCTTTTCAATTAGTTAAACTTTTTTGCTGTATACTTTTCCAAAAACATTCAGCTTTATTTCTTATTTATAAAAACTGTGGTTATGGTTATTTCTGTTGTATTTTTGTAATCTTAAATTTTGTATCCTGTCTAATAAATCTAAAAATTTTATTTTATCAGGCAGAACCTATAGAACACTTTGAGGAACTGCCTAGCATTAAAAAAGTTTCAGAAGAGAATTCTACTTCTGTTATAAGGTAAAAAGTTTCTTTAAGTTTCATGAAGCTCAAATGCATGCATTACTAGTAAAGAAATTTTTGTCTTAAAATACTGGATAAAGTTAGGGGTTGCTGTTTGTAGATTTTTTTTTTTACTTAACTACATTGAATTGAATTTTTTCTATAAGCGTTTAACATTATTTATTCATGGAGGCTGAATTTTTAGTAGTATCTATGCTGGTATATATATGTAATATATTAAAAGTTAAACTTAAGCACATTTAAAATATTTTTCTCTATTTTAATTCCATATTGTTATGGAGAAACTAATCCTATTTAGTGGTGTGGTCCCCCAACTACACCCCAGCTATTGTTGATTCCTTTTTTATTTAGACTTTGAAGGAAAATAATACTTGGTCATGGCTGCAACTAAGACTTACAAAACAAATTTGGGCTAATTTCTTAAATTTCAGGTTAACTTAGATAGCCAAAAACAATTATTGGAGGTTGTTGATAGGCACACTATCAGCATCTGTGGCTGAGTCAACAGCATAACACACACACACACACATACACATTTCTTTGTGTCAATTGTGAACATTTATGTTGTTTCTTACAGATGAAATATTAGCAAACTTCATTTAACTATATTTGTAAAGAAAAAAGTATTGATAAAAATGAAACTCTGACACTTTTCTCAGAATGTACTGATGATATCAGTTGTTGTATGTTGAATTGTGTTAATTTCACATTTTAAAATTAACCTTATTTAGTTTAAATAAATACTGCATGAAATTCACACAAATTTTAATTATAAGAAAATATAGATAAAATAAAAGAATAATATAACAATATCATAAAAGATAAACTGAATTGAACACTATTACTTGTTAAAAAAAAGGTTTTACTCTTAATCTTGTAGTAACTTTTTTTTAAAAGTTTGTTGATCAATTGTTTACTGTCACTGACAGAATTCTGCAGAACAGAGTACCAGGGATACTTCTGCCTTCTATGAATCAAACCAGTTAAACTTATTTTGTACTACAAGTAAAACAGTAAGGACATACTGAATGCATCTCATTGGTATTTTAGTATATATATATATATATATATATATATATATATATATAACCCAGTAAAATATTCTTCCCCAATTACACAGGAGAAATAGCCCACATTTTTTATTGCCATGGCTTGCTTAACAATGTAACTCAGATGCAGTCATCATTGCTCTCACTCGAATCCAAGATCAAGCAAAATACTTAATAAAAATCTTAACCATGATAATGATGGAGATCTAATGGATGCATCTAGCATTGACAAGAGACAAATGTGCATATGTTTGATCTGTTAAAACCTGTTTTAAGGAAAGGAAAATCATGTGGATGAAAGAGATTTTGTTCAGAATTTGTTTTAAGGCATATTAAAACATTATTGGTGAAGCTGTAAGTAATGGCATAAAAATCGTAATGATCTTCAGTTTTTCATGGGAGCTGGGTTAAAGAAGAGAAAAAAAGGGCTATACATAGCACATTTTAATGCAATTTACAGTTTTTAAATGTGGAAGGAATGTTAATACATATCCTTGAGTTATTTTGGGTCGCTGGGAATGTTAAGATTAAGAAAACTAGAATATAAAAATTTTGAACTTTTACAATAATTTTGATATATTACATATATATATATATATATTACAAAGTGAGATAGCTTGGTGTACAATATGTATATACCTGGCACTGAAGGGGTTCAATTTAATGTATTACATTTCTTATTTCTATATGTAACATTGTAACATAAACTTTAAATTTATGAAGATACTTTTAATTTTTTCTTCATATTTTAATGACATACTTTTTCTTTTTACTATAGTGATGCATTTTTTAGAAACTGTGAAGGCACCAAGAAAACTTGGTAATTATTTATTTAATTAATACCTATCATTTCTCTGCTAATTTTTCTGTCCACAGAGTCGAATAAATAGTTATTAATTAACATCTCATTAATTTTATTAATAGGGAATTATACTTTTTTTTATTTCTTCCTATCTCCAACTGTTTATTATAACCTGATCAGTGTTATACTGTATTTTTCATATTTATTTACTCATGAGATTATACATCTAATAATAGCTTCATACATATCTATTTGTTAAAGGGATCTTTCAGATTATCTAGTATTTGTTCGACATTCTTCCTTTAAATTAAAAATTTTATTACAAATGTAGTAGCTGAAGCTTAAAATGCAATAATTTTACCTCACAAATAAAAAGTAATTAGATTATTTCATTATTTAGATTAATCTTTATGATTTAATAAAAAAAATTATCTATATTTGGAAATTAGCAGAACATATTGATTCTGTTGCCAGAGCTGGGCAAATACTCAGTTCTTTCCATGGCAGGAGTAATAAAAAATAAATAAATAAATAAAAAAGGGGGCATAAAATTGTAAAAACAAAATGAGAAATGTTTGTAACATATTTTCTTAGAAAATTCTCTGAAAAAGATTCTAAATAAATATAAAACAATTTTATGTATTATTGATCATAAAATTTACAAGCCACTACTCCATTTAAAGATAAACATAGGTGATTATCAAAATAATTGAAACAACCTATATTTATTAGGAATTCCTTTTTAATATTGCATAGGGACTGCCTTTGGTATGTAGTACAACTTGAATTAGCCTGAGAATCAAAGGGCTGATTAGTGTTTAGCTGAATATTGTACCATTCTTCATGGAGATATTATGAAAGTTCTGGGTGAGATAACGGTGAAGAATATCATTTCTGGATTGAACATTGTAAAGTAGACCATCATAGCCCCATTATATTGAGGTCAAAGGACTGTGCAGGCCAAGATAAATGCAACAATGTTCATTTCATCCATCATAGGATGAAGCTAAAGAAAGCTTTGTAAGTTAAAATGTCTCTGTACTTCTCAGCAGATATTCTTCTTTTAAGGGTTAGGCCATCAAAAAACCATGACAGCCTCTGGTAGACCTGTCTCCAAGTTTGACAGTTGTAAGGAGACAATCTTTTTTTTTAACATACGACGCCTTGCAGTCCAATACAGACAAGAAATTGCTCCATCAGATGGGAGAGTCAAAAAGGAACCCAAAGAAATAACATTATGTAGGGCAGGACAAGAAGAAAGGTGATCTCCATGCATTGGGACTGAAGCACAAAGAACATAGTTTGGTGAACCAGCAAGACCAACTTTGTACAGATGGGCCTGAAGAAAGTCATGTCCAATCTCAAGGTGGAAACAGACAAATAGAAACCGCAGGAAATGACGAAAGTTGTTACACATTTAGCACTACCCATGAGGCACATATAGCTTAAAGAATGCTATGGACACGTGTAACACTACCTCCCAGTAGACAATCATGATCATGCACATGTGCTGCTGTGGTGAAAAGTGTGAACATATAACCATATACCAGTCTTCCATTTATCAATTGATTTGGTTTTACAGCTGTGATACCACTGTAGATGACAATAGGCATTAGTGACAAGTGTCTTGGGAATTGCTACTCTGCCACAAATGTTCTGTTTATGAAAGTTCCTTCTAACTGTAATTATTGACACTGGAGAATCATTGAGCTCTGTGAACACTTTGGCCGTATTTGTTTTCTTTTGAGACATTACTATTCTTTTGGTCACAGTTGTTCTAGCAAGTTAGGCTTTTATAGTTTGGCTTCTTTAAAAGTGTATGAGGTCTGACATTTTATACTTTTGACAAAAATGTAAGATATACAACTTTACTAAAGCTACCCCATGATATACTCTCTTTATATTAAAAAACAAACTAATAGCTAGGATTGTGCTTTCAGGTTTATGAAGTGCATTCTTAAATGTTATTTTTATTCGCAGGCATTTTCATTATTTTGATAATTACCTCTCCATCTGGTTATAAATGTTGATCTTTAATTAAAAAATACAAAATATTTAAAGTAGGTGTAAACTTGATTAGTATGTATAGAAAAATAGGCCATTTGAATATTAAAAAGGTCTTAAGATTGCAAAAATCATAACTGAAGTATGGACATGCAATAAATTAAGAAACAAATTAAAAAATAATTTAGTCTTTTAGTTACAAATTACTTTTTTAGCTTATGTTGAATATCGTTAACTGTTTACTGTACCTTATTTTATAATATCTTAGTTTTATTATGTTCAAGAAGTTACCCAAACACCTGTTATACTAGTACTAGTATATTAGTATTATAACTTAGTACTATTTAAGCAGTGGTAAAGCAGTAGATTTATGTAGAAGTTTAATTAGTTTTATATTTCTGTGTGAATTCTTCTAAATTATACTCTAGTTAGCTTATTCTAAATGAAATATTTTATAAGCAAAAAATTATAAGCATATTTATTAATTACTGAGTTAGTTTATTTTTTTAATGTTCACTAAAATTTGTGAAATTGATCACATATTTTTTATGGAATATTTAAATTCCATTGGGCTACATTTTTTTACTTTTACATGGAGTGGTTCAGTGTTTAAATCTGTCCCTGCTGTTGTGGTCAGGAATAATGGTTTAAATGTTATGTGCTGTTTATTAGCAGTTTATTAACTAAACATTCTTCTCTTATTTCACAAAGTGGTTGAGAAATTTTTGTATTTGTATTACGTGAAAACACTTCAAATCTTTTAGTAAAAGTTGCTGAAGACTACCAAAGTTTCTTCCTTCTAAGGTATTGATTTTCTAAAGGTTTTTTTAAGTCAGCTTTTATCATAAGAACGTGCAAGCCTTTAAAGGTGATTTGCTTCATTTGTTATGAATATACTAATTAATATCTTGGAGTGTACAATAATATTTGCTTAATTTAGATATATCACAAGTTTGTGTAATCTTCGAACAATAAAAAGTTGCATACATCTATTAATTATGTGTATTTAATTTCACAGATTTTTTATTTTAATTTGGCTTTGGAATTTTCAATAATTTATTAGGTTTTTACTAGTTGTTATTTAACATGTCAAAGTTATTGAATGACATTTGAATTTCTTATTGTTTTAATGCTGATTAACAAGTATGTGTTTAAATTTTGTAAAACCAAAATCAATTATTAATTTATGAAAATATTTTTTGTTTTGTTTAAAGCTTTAATTATTCATTAATGAAAGCAAAAATCAAGAGGATAAAGAAACAAGAAGCAATATTTGAAAAGAAACTCCAAGAAAAGAAAAAATCAAAATCAAAGAAGAAGAAAAAGAAGCACAAAAAGAATGAAGTGTTGTGATGAATAATAAATATTAATTTAGTATAATAATTTATAAGATTAAATGATTTTAAGATAAAAAAGTGGAATTTTTTATTGTTTTTTTTTTAAATTCTATCAATTTTTCATTACACATACATCTTCCTAATAATATGATAATATAGTTTGTTTTATTTTACCCTGCCATAAACACTTTAAAAACTTCTTTTAATATTTAAGTGCACAGGAACATTTAATACAGTCATGAAAAAAGAAGAAAGAAAAATTGCTCACTTATTATGAAACAGTGTTTAGATTTTGTAATAAATTAACAATGATATTTTGATGCTGAGGGAATACATTGTAATTTTTCATGAGTGAAAAGATTACCACATAATAACAGTTAATTTGAAAGCTTATTTCATTCCAATTTAACCCACATATTCCTCTCTGCAAGTTTTCAAAAGTTTAGCTCTTTTGAAAAATAAGAGTAGTTTATTTTTTTAAAAACAAAATTGAATCACAATTCTGAGGTCACTAGAAAGGATATATGAAATGGAAAATTCTTTGAGCATGAGTATATTGATATAAGTGTTTTATATTTCTTCATTTTCAGTACTTCAATCATCAGTCAATTATATGTATTTATATTCTTGATGACTCTCAAGTACAATTTATGGAATTCTAATTTTCTGAAACACAAATTTGAAAATTAAGACTTTCTCTGATTATAATAACTTCATAACAGAAAAATATGTGCATGCATTCCCCTTTTTTATATGTTGGTTGTTGGGAAACATTTAGATTGTTTTTTTCTTCATTGTATGTTGAACCATAAGTTTGTCAGTATATATTGTCATGAAGATTCGAATGAACACACCGTTTAGCCTAACAGACGAATTTATTGAAGCAAAGTATAAACTCGCAACTTTACAAGATTAAGAAGTTGCCTACAACTAGTGGGTATCAGTGTTTATACCCGAACAGAATATTCGAGAAATAACTAATTTACATAATAAAGATATAGAATGTTCGAGAACATAAGGCAACAATAAATAACATTTTAAAATTAAAAATCCATACTTTGGATCAACCGCTATGGTGAGCACCGAACCCACAAACTTTGGGTCTGGATCTCATGCTCTGACCATTCGGCCACTGAGCTCATTTGCAAAGTTTCTTTATATGGCAATATTAATAAAACTATATCAGGTTTATGCTGGTGGCACTTTTAAATTTATCTATTTTGGTAGTGGGACAACTTTTTCTTGGGCACTTTATTTAAATCAATTATAATGAAAAAAAAATATACATACATAGTAGCTTTCTTTCCACAGAAATGTGTTATCATTGTGCTAAGGAACCTTTTACTAATATTTAGGGTATAATTTACTATTTCAATACATTTCTCTGAACATTAGTAATTTATCAGCTGTATATATTCCCATTTTAATACTTGCTTTAACTGTAAGATTAAATAAAATAAACAGTTCCTTATTTTCTAGTAAAAGTTTTATTTATTCCTTGGAGATTTCTGGATAATCTGTCAATATATCTACTTCTATAAATGTAACAGAGTACAAAAAACTTGTGCCTGCTGTTATAGCTTCTTCATAGTGATCGTAAGGGTTCATGAAGAAATTGTGTGCATAGGTTTTTTGTCAAATTTCAAGTATCAAGTGTAACATGAAGATAGAATGAAACTTTTAGAATGTTTAGTTTGTTTCAGAGTGCTATGTTAAATTTTTTGTAGCACAGGGAATAATTATAGCTTAACCCTTTACCTGGCTTGTACATCACATATGATATATACATCTAATAATTGTATATCACATATGGTACATAATGAGCTATATATTAAGTGGAAAATAATTTGGTGCATCTTAAATTTAGTTATATTTTTCAGTTAGATGTATAAAATTTAAAGCTTTGTATCTAATGCATATCATAACAAAATGGGACAGCCAGAGAGTGAAAGATAATTATGAACAAATGACTATGATCACAAGGAAACCCACAGCTTATGATACCACACTTAGGAGGGGGCTAGTTTAGTTGTTTTGTTGATTGGTGAAATGAATTTGTGCTTAGTTCTAATACTTGAGTAGTATTAACTTTAAAGTATAAATAGTTAATACTTGAGTAGTATTAACTATTTACTTAAAGAAATAGCAAAATATGAGATGAAATATAAGTATGAGCCAATTTCTTTTCTCAGCAATCTTTCAACAAAAGATTGATGTAAGAAATACCTGTTTTTAATTAACAATCTGGATGTTAGTTAAATAAGTAGAGTATTTCTTTTTAGTACAGACTCTTGTTCATATCCCACAGCTGGTATCAATGTTTGAGCTGTTTGTTCTTTGGGTACTTCAGTGGGGCTCTGCTGAATGGAGCAGTTAGGTACATGTGTGTCAACCACTATCAGAATATGTCTGGAGGGCTGCATGGTCAAATGGGCCTGGTGTAGTTTATAACTGTTTGTTCTATATAGTTTTGTTTAGCACTGCAAACAATACCTTAACTTATAATACCTGCTGTGGGGGCAGATATTTGTCCAGGGTAGCATTTTATCTGTTAATTTGAGGAAAATACTCTGTTAAATGCAAAATTAATTGAAATTTACACATATTCTTTTCTTTATCTAAAAATTTACAGTTTGTATTTATACTGTTTACGTCTAAAAGCTAAAAATATTTACAATCTATAATTCTAAAGAAAATTGACATAATAAAGTGGGATGTTAAATTAAGTAACCAAAAATGGGCATATGGAAGATGGGGCATGACATTGCTAATCAAATAAACTTACAAGATCTAGAGGAGATAAAAAACCATTTTTCAGGATTATCAATGAAAAAAAAAATTATTAATCTTATGTTTGTTTTCTTATATGTATTTCTTGTAATAGAAAGATTTGAGTTTTATTTAATACAAAAAGCATTTATTTAAAAAACTATACACATAAAAAGTCAATGTTTTTAAAAAATTATTTTTTGTACTGGGTGATGTAACTGCTAGAATGGTTGCTGTTACTGATGAAATTTATTATGAAACATAAGGAAAAGAATATTTCTTTGAGTAACAAATTTAATTTGAAGATCTTATATTGGTTTTAAGGTGTTTGAGAAATTTTATAAATTTTGGCTTTGTTTGCTATTTTCAAATGACAAGCTTGTTGAGATAAGAATGAATTTGGTAATGTATTGACTTCACATCAAGGCATCTATTTGTCAATCTTACAAAGTGCATTCTTTGACAAATGTCTAATTAAAAAAAATAAATAAACCTATGTAGAAAATAGGAAGTCAAATGTGGCATTATTAAAACCATTTATATGATCTATTTTTAATTTAAATGTTATACAATACATTTTTTTCCTACAAAAGCATCAAATTATTTTATTTCAGAAAATGTAAAACCCCTTTACAATGGTGTATCTCGATTATTTTAAATGAGGCAAGTTGTACATATATGTATAAATGACAAAAATTTCTACTTGTAGACAAAATCTACAGACACTTTCTTGAATATCCCGGATTTTAACGAAACACCCTTAATCATCACGTTTTCTACGTTTTTTATTTTTTTCGAAAGGAACCAAACCCAAATTCGATATTATTTAACCTATTCAAGTGTATAAATATAGAATTAGGAGTTTAGATGTTTTATTTTGTATAACAATTGAAATGTGTACCTGTGGTGTAGTGGTTATCACATCCGCCTAACACGCGGAAGGTCCCAGGTTCGAGCCCTGGCAGGTACAAAAAATATTTTTAGTATATTGTGTATATTATTTGCTGTATGTAATAGAATTTTTGATGTATTAAGTTCTTTGGTATGTAACTGGGAGTATTTATAATTACTTTATTATTTACACTATTCATTATTTACATAATCTAGTATCATAGACTTTTTATATCGTATTTATAAATATATAACAGATAATTAATTAATTATTTTTCACACATTATAGAAAAATAATTTAAAGTTTAAAAGCTAATTTAAAAAGAAAAAAAATGGAAAGAAAATGTGATTTTGAAAATATATGCGATTTTTAAAAGCATGATTAGTTCTTGTTTCCTGGCATACATAAAATATGTGTGAATTTTTTTCCTATTATATATTAAATATTAGCGCTCTAAAAAATTAAATTTTATCAATTAAGTACATTACCTCTGTGTATCAAAGTTTAAATTAATTAAAATAAAAATTCAATAAAAGTTTAAATTAATATCCGACTAGTTTGCCATCTTTTGTTCAAAATACAACTTTTAACAAAATGTACTTCGAATAACTTTCTGCTAATGCTTAGATTTTCTGTTTAAACATTAAATAATACAAAATATTTATGTAAAAGAATGCAAAGAAATGTTTTAAGAACAAGATATAAAATAGAAGTATTAAAAAAATTACAGATTTGATAACTAATGAATTCCTTAAGAACATTAATACTAGATGGCGCCACTAAACCATAAAGCCGAGATTTGGAACTATTTACAGTGCAGTTTTACCTGCTGGAATATAAAGTATAATACACTCACTTCCACAGAGCAGAAAGAGAAAAAAGATAAGTACTGCTTTGATTGATAAGAAATGTTGCAAGTAAATAGTTTTATGTTTATTCATGAATTAAGCAAAGAATTACAGACAGAGATTAAAAAAAAATGTTGAATTTTCATAAATAAAATGACGACATATTTGCGTTATTAGCAAAATGACGTTTAAATGCAAAACAAACAACAAAAATTGACATTAAAAGGCAATTTCAAGCAGCAGGGCACGTCTCAACTCATGTCAATTCTGGCTTTTGTTTCAAACGGAAGAGCAGTTTATTGTTTGTCTATTGGCTATTTAAACATGAAAATGAATGTGAAGGACATTATAGTAGTTCGTGACGTTGCGAAAATTACTCTATAGGCTATGTAAGCACTTCTCACCTTCATACAAAGTGTACATCGTGTGATCATGCTTGTTACAAGGTTATTAACCACCGCAGAATCCAGTAATCACCATTTCTCCCGTAGGGCAGTTTTAAATTTCGGAAAGTGGTATTGGAGGTGGGAAAAGTCTGCTTACAGCACGTCTAAAATCATCCCAAAGAATTTCAATTGGATTAAGATCTAGTGAGTAAACCGGCTACTCCATACGCGCAATCCCCTCTGTCGACGCGGACCAATAACACAAACAAAAAACGTAGACAATAACATTTGTCTTTAAACTTATTTTAATAATAATAATGCCATCAGCAACGTGCGGCCATCACTCACAAAATTCTCTCTTAAACTAAACTGCAAAGAGTGTTGCCACAAAAATGCAACTAAATTATACTACAAAACAAAACAGCAGACTGAGCATAAAACATAACACTACAAATGTAAAACATTGAGTTCGAGGATAAACAACAAAACAAAATGCAAAACATTAATAAATGATTCAAACACCCTCACTCTTCAGAAAGTCGTCAACGATGGCAGCTCTATGGAGGTTAATTAAAATGATATTACTATATTATCGTCCATTAAAACAAACGAAGGAATAACTGCTGCAACGTACAGTTCTGCATTGGGGTGTATGACTTCATCTCGATACCGTACAGAATTAACAGTACCGTGCCTGTAGATGTGCAAATCGATGCGATATCCCAATAAATCCCTATCTAGACCATGATGGTTTCACAGCGGAATGCGTGATGCTCGGTGGTGTTCTCGGGCCTATTACATGTGTTTTTTAATCCAGGCTCTTATATGCTTATCATAGTGTTTAAAGGCAAATCTGGACTCATCTGCTCCAATCAGACGCAGTCCAATTCACATGCTGGTGGTATCAATTTAATCTTGCCACTCCGAATTAGACGGATGAGGCTACCAACCTGGTATCCATGTGTACAGACCATTCAAGTGTCGACAAAAAGTAGTGTCAGGTATCGTTTTATACCAATGGACGCTGCAACCATAGATGTCACACGTGTAGAGGTCGATCTTCCATTCTGCTTGGCTGCGACAGTGATATATCTATCTTCATCGAGGGTCGTAACCTTTTGACGACCTGCAACTAGAGTTGTGAGGAGTGGAAAAATTTTTTTTGGGACAGGAATCTTGAAAATTTCCAAACCATGGGAGTTTTGAAGTATTTTGAAGTCGCTAATTCCTATGACACAATGAGGTCTTTGTTGTAGATCTCAAAAGTTGATATTTTCACAAAATTTAACTATTATATGCTATGAAAAAAAAATCGAATAATTGGGATTAAATAACTATACTTGGCAAGGTATCATGTTTAGCATGAAAGTATGAGTATATTTTTCCTTTGAGAAATATCCAATATTTTTAGTATTACATAAATATTAGGCAATAATATGTAGTGTCACAAAACCTATAAATCATTATTTTTTTGGATAACATCTCTCTCTCTCTCTCTCTCTCTCTCTCTCTCTATATATATATATATATATATATATATATATATATATATATATTATATATATATATATATATATATATATATATATATATATATATAATGTTCTGTGTGTGTAGAAATTGGACACACAATGCAACATTGTCATCTAATTACACCTTTAAATGATATATGCATTACAAAAAATAATAACCTGTTATTTTAAATTAAAAGATATTTATTTTTATAGTATAAAAGGAGGGGGAAAAGTTTAGCATAAAGCAATTTGCATAATAAATAATGATAAAAAATAATGTATATAATTATTATATTAGCAATTAAAATTGAAGCAACCAGTTATGTGTTTGATAAGACTAACAGGGTAATTAATTACATATGTACTAATGTAAAATCCTTTAAATGCTCATTGCTATTATTTCTTATATATATATATATATATATATATATATATATATATATATATATATTGCCAAAAGTAAAAAGAAATCTCTTAGAAATAATACGCTAGTTCTTAAATAGCCACTGTTGAAAAATAAATGAAAACATTGTTAAAATGATTTCTTCCCAAAGTTCCAGGTTTATTCTCCAAAATTGCCGGGTTTATTCCCACCTCTTCAAAATTCCGGGTTTTTACATATCTACCTGCAACAGGTCTTCGGACAACCCTTTGGCTGGTTTGGAATTGTTTCTATAACCATGAAATGATGGAATGATGAACGCCTAAAAAACAAGCAACATCTGTGATAGACTCTCCTGCCTCGATGCATCCGACAGCCCGACTGCACTCAGAATCTTTCATTGGTCTTCTAGAATCCATTGAAGAACGTTTACTTTGAAAACAAGTCATACGGATGCTTTAAACACCTTTCATTAGCACTTACATGTGAAATTCCTGTAATCATTTACAATGCCAGCTTCTTATACGATTGCCTGGTTTCTGGACTCGAAACCGTGATTGGCTGTTACCTAACATATTTTCATACTTTCTTCTAGCTTTGAAGCAAATTTCAGCGTTTTTAATTCTCATTGACTTACGAAAATTAACATTTCCTCTCCGTGAATGTTATATATTTGAAAGTGAGTGCAGTTGTAAAAAAATTATCCTACGACATTCTGTTGAATATAGGCTCCCAAAAATCAAGGAAAATGCTTAATTTTAAAATACTATGCTTTTCATTTTAGGAGCTCTTGGATAACCTATCAATATCTCGAGACAGTCTATAAATACCTCGGTTATGGAGCCACGATAACCGAATATTTGCACTATCTACATATCTCTCCGAATTGGCGAGATATTGGCTCCTTGGTGATATTTTTGTCTCCAAATTTGTCATCAAGGTTACAAAGTTGGTGACGATTTTGGAGACATTTGCGGTTTTGTATATTCTAGATTATTCCATGCTCTGAAAGGGCATCCAAACTTGTTAGTTCAATGCGGTAGCATTCCAAAAATCTTTCAAAGCATGTCTGTTTTAAACTAAATCTCTATTTAAGGTCTGATAGTAAGCTATTGAACAGTTGTATTGTAGTATACTGTGATTTTGTATACTGCATTCCTATCTTAAACGAAGCTTATTCGTGATAACTATATTATAATTAAGGTAAATGTTTCAATAAATTTCTGTTTTGCTTCCAAAAGTTCAGTTACTCCATGAGCCTGTAAGGTTGCAACAGCATATTATCGATAACTGGAATTTGCATTAATTCCTTAGCCATAAATTTTAGTTACTCATTTCTCTTGAAATGCTCATTGCTTTAAATCATAAAAGTATAAATTTAAAACGAAGTAAATAGGCTTAAAAATTTAATTTTGTTCTCATTAGCATAAACTAATATATTGTAAATGATATTTATATTTACGTAACTCAATTACCTTTATCTGTATAAATAAGAAAAGAAAGGAGCCCATAAAGCAGTTGTCCAAGGCCAAAGAAAGACATTTACAAAATGCATTTTCCTGAACTTGAGTTTATTTTGCTTTATCAAGTGTTATCTTCAATATTCAGCGATGTTTGCAGGATCTCAGTATTCTTCATAATGATTCAAATCGTGGAAGGGCCATTACTGAAAGTTAATTAGACTCTTTCATTTCTTCAAATCAGATAACAGTTGCATTTCTGCAGTTTTCAAGAATTCTGAACTGTAATCGGATTTCTTTTGTTTTAAAGTTTCTGTCTCAAATCTTTTACGTGGAATCTAAGCAATTTTGAGAAGGCCTTGAAATTGTTTCTTAAATGGAGTATTTTGAAAAGAATTAAAAAGTATTTACTTATAATAATGCGTACCTTTAATAAATGCAAGTTGAGCCGATCATAAACTTAGTTCTGATTACAGTTCTCATTTTTTAAAGATAATCTAAAGACCTAATATACAATAAATACTAATCATCATTTTGATTTTAGAAAAATAATGTAGAAAAATGGGGAATTTTTTTATTATTCTTGGGTAGGGCAGATCCCATTTGGGATGGATTATAGATTACCCTGTTAGGGAGAATTTCTACCAATTTAATGGATTAAATCAATAAAAACTATTCTTCTCACATTCCTTCCAAACTAAAGAAAGTTAACTACAGAATTAAAACACGAAAGCTGTTTTTGCCCCCATTAAGAAAATAACTTCAAACTTTAACAATTTTAAAATAACTTCAGAATTCAATCTTCTGTTTTTATTTTATACAAAATACGTAATTCCACTATCCTTGTTACCTCCATTGCCCCCTTGTCATAAATTGTCACAATGTCACAAACTCCCTCCCCTTCCCCTCCAAGCAATGACGTCATATGTGGACAGCCCCTTTCAGCTATCATCGGTAAACCAAAACTGACTGTGTAGTCTATCGTACAAAAGTTTATTGGTTCCTAGACAGTGCAAAAGACTGCATGGTTAAGACGACCATCTATAGTCACATTCGCTGACAAGCAATTTTTAGAACGTTTTTTAAAGATTTTTTTAATTAAGTGTTGGCGCACTGGCCTTTACTTAACATTCGCCTATACAATACCATGGTCTTGTTGATCCTTTCTTTCTGGAGGCACCAGTATCATGTAGATGATCTACACTCTACTTAAAACACATCCAAAATTAAGTTCTCCCAAGCTTTTAGTAGAATTCAGAATAATGGGAACATTAGCATCCGTAAATAGTGTGCGAAATGTATACCTATACAATATCACAGTATTGTTGACACTTTCATTATGGAAGCATCAACATCATATAGGTGATCTACATGCTACTTAAAGACACATCCAAAATTAAGTTCTCCCAAGCTTTCAGTAGAATTGAGAACCATGGGAACATCAGCACTTCGTAAGTATTGTGCGAAATGCATGAAGGAAACTACATATCCATGATCAAGTGTCAAGGAGAAAATTTTTTTAAAGAGTGTGTTTCTGTTCCAAAAGAATTTACTGTCATTCTTGAAAGAATTTATCGGAAGGTACAATTATCATTTGCCAAGCAATACACCAATAAAAGCCAACAGTTTTGGAAAAGCATATTTTTTTTTCAGATGAAAGTAAGTTTAATAGTTAATTAGCAAGCTACCCACAATATTTGATACAATA
>CM063505.1:140574550-140582050 GCA_032207245.1 Pardosa pseudoannulata
TTGATGTGGATATAAATGGATTTTTTTTAATCTATTCCAAGAAATGAATGACTTGAGGCATTTAATCTGTGGAAAATTCGTCTACAAAAGTGCATTGATGCTGGAGGAGACTACTTTGAACATACCTAAAATTTTGTAAGTATTACAAACCTATTACGGAGGAAAGACTGGATAAATTTGCGTATGAGAGTGAAATCTGGAGGAAAAGAATTGAAAGGAATAACTTTTTTTTTTCAATATTTGTGAATAGAATAGTTAATGAATTTCGAATTTGAATAATGTTCAATCTTGAACTTTGGGTTTTAAGAATTATTTTGAAGTTAAATAATAATGGTAAATGTTTAACAGTAATTAAGAATCAAATGAGGCAACTGCTTACCTTTTGTTAATTCTGGGGACTTGCATGAAGAATCTGTAGAAATTGAATTATGGATGAAAACAGAAAACGGCTGTTGAACACACGTTCTTTTTATTACACAACATGCCACGATAAATGGAGAATAAACGGAGCAATGAATAAAGAATTCTAAATTATGTTAGGTTTTAAACACGTTTCATAGATGAATAAAAATAGAAGACAGGAATATGAATAGAATTACAGTTAAAATCCAACGCCGAATCCTAACAGACTTAGTCTATTATGTAGCCTCCACACTATGGTCAGTTGTTCACCACTTCCTGATGGTGACCGATGGTGATCAATGGTTCACGGGTCGCATCCACACGCAGGGCCACTAAATGAGCTGAGCGCATTGATTCGTCCATAGGGTCTACTGCGCACTTTAGTTGCGCATCTGGCTGCCTTTGATCTTTGGAGGAAGACTGCCTCCGAAGTTATCGTCCGCCAAGGCTATTTTATCGTCTGCCACCATCGGCCACGATAAGCCATAACCCCCTCCAGATGGTGGTAATGGCTTGTGGTGGACCATAGTGTGGAGGCGCTTTTACACATATAGTTTGGTTTTTACCCCCTCGCTCCATAGCGCCATCTAGCATTCGGTGGCGAAGTTAATCTAACAATTTGACTTGAATATTTTTATAGGTATGATGAGAGAAAACTGGAATGGGAAATGGAAAACTGAATCTCAATTGTAAATTCATTCCGGTTCGTTACAATCTTAGTTTTTAATTTTTCACCGATGAATTTCTATTGTACACTTATTACGGGATAAAGTTTGGATAATCTTGCTCGTGAGAGTGAAAGCATAAGAAAAAGAATTGAACGAAACAAAATTTTTCGTTTTAATCAAGGCATTAGGGTCAAACGTTCTGCTTCTCGGAAAGTCAAAGTTCTGACGCCTCCTGAGGCTATGGAAGGTTCATTAAAGATTTTATTACAAAATTCCTTTTCACTCCATCTTTGTTTTGATTATCGTAGATCCTTTATTAAATAATCTGATACACCGTCGTGTAACAAAAGATTTAACTGTCAAAAAAATTCTTCGTCACGATATCAAATTTCGCGAACATTTCTAATCTATCTGCACTTCATCATATAAACCAGGTAATTAGCGTTAATCACCGATAGATTAAAATCGACTTTTATTTTTTGTTTTCGATTAGACTTTCCCTCACATTCCGAATCTTGATAGAGTCACGTATCTTATGATCTGATGATATAACGCAACCTTTATCTATTTTGTTTATTTATTTATTCATATGTATATACATTTTTTTATATTTGCAAATTGTTCTCGGAGGGCCCGCTTTACATTGTCTTCCGAAACAATGCCGTGAAATCGTTCGATTATTAATTCGCCGAACGCAGTATCACGTTTTGATAAGAGCACCGATTCGCTCTCTATCCCTTTTGATTCTGTTCTTTTGAAATTTTCTTTTGGCTTCCAGGTTCGTTATTGATTAATTGCAATCAAGCGGCGTTATAGAAGAACAAAAGTGGAATAAAAGTCATTCGGGCTGGCAAATGATTCCCTGGGTCACACACACACACTCGCTCACTTATCTCGCAACTCGGAATTAAATTTGAATAGGGAAACGATTTTAAACTTTCAACCTTGTCCCCATGCTGTTTTAGTCACTCCAGGCAAGGCTGGGGTCCCGAATAAACAATAGGACTGCGACCCGCTATAGAATCTTAATTATCTCAGTCATTACGTGCTCTCTCGAAACTTTTATTCTAAATGGAGTAATCAAATGAGAGTGATATTACAGAGAGAGGGGTTGAGATCAAATGGCTGAATAAAGCCATATTCTGATGATGAATTCAACTCAACATGATCAGTAGGAAATATCAAACTTTGATTTGACTTAAGGTTATTTTAAAATTAAAAAAAATGAAATACTGAACAGCCTACAGGCTTCTTTGAACATTGAGTTGGTGTTCAAAATGCTATATGGATGTCGATTAGATAGATGCAGATGAATTTGAAGCCTTTTTCAGCTGAAAGAGGAACTAATGTCGATATCATTTAAGGCACAAAGATTCCTTTGAGCCTCCAGTCGATGTCAAAATGCTGTTTGGACATCGACTAGATGCAGATGAATTTGAAGTTTCTTTCATCTGAAAGAGGAATTAATATCGATATCATTTAAGGGACAGATGTTCCTTTGAGCATCTAGTCGACGTCAAATGCTATTTGGACATCAGATGCAGATGCACTTGAGATTTTTTTGCAATTAAAAAAGAGACAATTATTGAAATTTCTTAAAGTATGCAGATATTTTTGAACATCCAGTAGACTCTCAAAATGCTATTTGTACGTCGACCACATGCAGGTAAACTTAAAATCTTTCTCAACCAAAAAAAGAACACATATTGAGTTTCCTTAATACAAACACGTTCCTTTGAGAATTCAGATAGTGTCAAATTTCTATTCGGAAGTCGATCAGATGCGTATAAACTTGAGGTATTTTTCTACTGAAAAACGCAGAAATATTGAAATCATTTAAAGCAGACACGTTCCTTTTAGTATCCAATTGATTATCAAAATTCTATTTGGATATTAATCGGATGAAGATGAATTTATCCTGTTCGTACAGTCTTTTTTTTTGCAACGAAAGAAAAGTATATTGAATAATCCATATAAAAAGGAGTTGCGGTAGCTCAGTCAGCAAAGACGTCAACTCATAGCCGGAGGGTTGTGAGTTCGATGTCTGATCCAGCTAAAGAAGTTGTGTTCATTTACGTAAAACAGGTTGGGGTCCACAATATTCTTCAAGTTCAATCGATGGGTAGGACGGTGCTTTTCGGTACTGAAGCTCGTGAGTTCGAATCGGATGTTCGTAGGCATTCGGCATTGGCTTTAAGCAGTAGGTCCCTGTCTTATTAGCCCTCTATCAGCAAAAAAGTAGATAATAGCTCTCTAAACTAAATCAATCCTAACCTCCAAGTTCAAACGATACTTCTACAAGTGGTACTCCAAGTCTTGGTGGTTTTCTATTTGGTCTAATCTTCCAAATAACGATGATACATCTTTAAGCTAAAAATCAGGGTTTCACTCTAGCAGTGTACTTCAAAACGAAAGACGCATCTATTCCCCTTTCATCTACTAGTATTCTGATCATGAGTTTGGTTTTTCCAAGTGGCATCAGAAATAACACCAACGCTAATTTCAAAAATGAATAAAACTGTTCAAAGAATAAGGTATAAAATTAACCACACAGCAGAACGACTAGCTTCTCATAAAAGTAATAAAAATAAAACCCTCCTAATATGTATTTCAAAAGCATGTGCTGAAAGACTTGTACTTTGAAAGGCATGCTATTAGGAACATCTATCATCCATTGTCTAATGATTGTGTCATTAGGTACGATCACTTTTTTCTACACGGTAAGAGTATCATTCTGATTTGTTATAAAACCCAGGACGAGACCATAGCTAAGAAAATATTTCGGTTTAATGGGTGTGTTTCGAATTTTTTGGCTTCTGTCTGATAACATTTTATTATATTGGTAGGAGGAGGTCGCTTAAGTCCTACCCCATAAAAAATCACCAAGAAAAAAAAGTTAGAAACAGATTTTTGTTATTAAAACTTAGTAAAAATTGCTCTTTTGTATTTTGAAATAAGTCCAAAAATATGTACAGTTTTTGATGAAGAGAAATGCACAAACATGGCAGATTTGTAAGTTTTTTTTAGTTTGAGTTTGGAGCGCTACAGTCTACTGTTTTGCACACGAGGGCTAATGAGACCGGGACCTACAGCTTAAAGCCGATTCCGAACGGCTACAAACATCCATGCCCGTAGCGGGATTCGAACCCACGAACTCCGGTTCCGAAGAGCAGCGCTCTACCATTCGGCCATCGTTCGGCAGTTTTGTAAGTGGTACTGCATGTTTAAATCCATAATTGGATGAATAATTTAAGCTCATAATATTGGAATAACGCATCAAGACTTAAGTCGTACTGCGTTATTCAATCCATATCTGAATCCATAATTTAAATCTATATTACTGGAATAGTGCATCAAGACTTTGTTTTAACCATGTTTGTACCTTTTTAAGTACTACATAGCAAATATCCCCCCCAAAAAAGATAAAAAAGTATGTAAGTTTAATGAAAACAAGGAAAATTGCAGTGAAAGAGGGAATATATATTAGATATATGCTTTATACCAGAGGTGGCAAATCAGTTTCTATCAAAGAGCCAATATCAAAATAATTGAAATGCAAATTTTTTTTCGTGTGCCAGTACTTGATGTTTATATATGTTGTGCCTGTATACCGTTCCTGATAGACTTTGAAATTAGGGGCACCACAGCAGCGTACTGGGCATTTCATTCGGGCAGAAAGCTCATATAACATTGTAAAAATATTTTCATAAGTATTATAAATAAGGGAAAACTGGTGTTGGAAATAGAAAACAGACAATCTCAACTGTAAAATCATTGCTATAACCCGCAGTAGCTCAGATGGTAAAGGCAGCGATCTCGTGACTGAAAGTTTGCGGGTTTGGGGTTGGAGCCGGCCTAAGATCCGCCGTGTTCGTTAAAGGTGACAGGGGCACGTAAATTATGTTCGTGGTCACAATGTCCTCCAAGTTCTCAAAAGATACCTCTGAGCGTGACAGGCCAAGTCTAGGTGTCTTTTGCTTGGTCCCTGCTTCTAAGAGGACCCGGTGGGGGTAATGTTACTCGCGTCAGTAGCATACCTTAAGCTACACGTGCTCCTCGGGTGGTACTAAATGGGTAACAGTTTCGCAACCTTGTATAGGCAGGATAATTTCTTTATCGCCTGCTGCACTGGAATAAAAAAAACACATTTTTTAAACAAAATTTGGAGGATGGGGCCTCATTTACAGTTGTTTCCTTTCCACTTAAAATTTTCATGGAAAAAACGTGCTTTCCTAGAATTGTTGGTAAACAGGCCTTGATTGTATAATTTTTATTTATTGATATTTCAAATATTCTGCTCAAACTTGCCAGGCATACAATAGTCATACCTGCTTTATATTCAATGCATTAAAACAACAGCAAATTACATGCAAGTAAAGTCATAATCAGTAATTCTTAGATTTTGAGTACAGTAACACCTCTTACGCAATTATAACAAAATCAAAGAAAAAAAAATTTGTGAGTTTTTACATTTAAGACGGAATTCTAGGTTATGTTGGAAAAATTAATTTGATCATCACGATCCTATTAACAAAATCCCAGGAGCCCGATAAAAGGCTTGGATGGCTAGACACAAAGTATTGCAATGCATGTACCTTTAGAAAAATAAATGAAATAGACAATTCAATTAGGCAATAAATTTAATGCTTATATTGAAATTTTACAGTGTCCTAAATGGTATTTCATAAAACTATTACAATAAAGAGACAAAAATCAACACAAATATAAAAACGGCGTTTTATTTCTGTACTCAATTCTTCGTCAGATCTGAGACAAACTTTTTAGTCTTGCGCTGCTAACTGTTATAGACAACTAAATCAAATTTGGAGCCATATTTGAGGCTTATATCTATAAGGATGTCACTGTGCATAAAAGTTTGCTCTGAAGTTAAACTATTGTTTATTACTTATATTTAGAGTCTCACTTGAGGTTAAAGTGAGTATGAGGGTTATATCTATAAGGATGTCACTGTGCATAAAAGTTTGCTCTGAAGTTAAATTAAACTATTGTTTATTACTTATATTTAGAGTCTCACTTGAGGTTAAAATGAGTATGAGGGTTATATCTATAAGGATGTCACTATGCATAAAAGTTTGCTTTGAAGTTAAATTAAACTATTGTTTATTACTTATATTTAGAGTATCACTTGAGGTTAAAGTGAGTATGAGGGTTATATCTATAAGGATGTCACTGTGCATAAAAGTTTGCTCTGAAGTTAAATTAAACTATTGTTTATTACTTATATTTAGAGTCTCACTTGAGGTTAAAATGAGTATGAGGGTTATATCTATAAGGATGTCACTGTGCATAAAAGTTTGCTCTGAAGTTAAATTAAACTATTGTTTATTACTTATATTTAGAGTCTCACTTGAGGTTAAAGTGAGTATGAGGGTTATATCTATAAGGATGTCACTGTGCATAAAAGTTTGCTCTGAAGTTAAATGAAACTATTGTTTATTACTTAAATTTAGAGTCTCACTTGAGGTTAAAGTCAGTATGAGGGTTAAGGGCATCTTCTTTGATGATGGCCAAATAACCAGGTTATTGGCGTTCGGAACCAGTTTTAAATTTCAAGTCCTAATGTTTGCGTGCACATTCGGAATAAACTTTATGCAATAGATTCTAGGCTAATTAATCCTCTCGTAGCAAAAGTTGGCTGCAGCTCTTCTAACCAATCCTTAATTGGTTTTAGTTTTCCTTAATTGCCATTAGAATATTTTCTCAATGCAGTTTTTAAATTTGTAATAGGATCGACATAGGAGACGATGGGTTGAACTGTAAATGTTACTTAGATCACTACGTCAAATAATTATTTTTATTTTTTACATTTGAAATATACCTTGGGGACAATATTAAAATCTGCTCCTGGAATAACATAACAAAAATCTATAAGGTCTATAAAGGAATATCATTCTAATGTATGTAATTTTAATTGGAAAGCGTTTCATAAATTGCATATAAATAAATAATTCATTCTGGAATATTATTTAAATGTTTTACCCAAAGGCATAACTGATTATCTTTTATAATAACTGTCGTTGAAATTAATATGCACTTCGTGTTTAGTTACATCATATTCTAGTTTGTTCTATTCCCGCACAAATCACTGAAAGTTCATAAGATTATACGGAGAAAAGTATTCAGTAAAAGCTATTAGAGACATTTAGAATATCGGTGGCAATAGAAAATACCCAAACAGAACATTCTTCTTTTGAAACTTGAATGTGATTAATATTTTTCAATGAAATGAGCTACAACCATTTGCCATCAGTGAATCCCGCCTCTCGCTTTATATCAAACATAATGCCATTTGTATGCTTCTTTTTCTTAAATTCAATTATAGAAAAATCTTATTTACATTTCTTTATTTTTTTTTCGATTCTCACCATTTATCATCACAGTTGCAGCTGTCTGCCGATTCGAGTGCACA
>CM063505.1:140589550-140599550 GCA_032207245.1 Pardosa pseudoannulata
TAAGTTGAAGCAAAAGTAGGTCTTTCTAATGTAAAAATTATTCTACAAGTCTTTTTATTGTAAAATCAAATTTTACTAATTAAGGATTTAATAATAAGTGGAATTAAAAATAAGTCTTTCTATTGTAAAATTAAATTTTACAAATTAAGGATTTGATAATAAGTTGAATTTAAAATAAGTCTTTCTATTGTAAAATTTATTCTATAAGTTTTTCTATTGTAAAATCAAATTTTACAAATTAAGGATTTGATAATAAGTTGAATTAAAAATAATTTTTATATTATAAAATTTCATGGGGTTCTTTTGAATTTGTAGTTTTTCTTTAAAATTTTGATACAGAACACGGGTGAATAGCGTACGGCCTCAGTGCGTTTTTTTTGAGAACCTCTAAAGAGTTCTTATATAAATAAATATGTGATTACACAGTATAAGACGGGTTAGAAAATTTATCAAATTAAGTAAAAAATGTCATGAATCTTCAATAACTACTAGTAGTAACAGCTAATTGTTACTTTCAAAGAAGAAATGAGTACAAATATCCCACTACCTTAATTTTCCATAAAATTTTAAAGTTATTTTATGTTTTGTTGTTATATTAAATTTTTTATAACTTATTATTTTCTGTGGTATGTCTTTATATTTTAATAACTTTAATAATGCATCTTCTTTATTATTTTTCGTTCATAATTCTTCCGCTTTATTATTTTTAGTTAAAAAGATATTTAAAAATTTTTCACATAACCGTAAATCCAGTTATTAACATAATGGGAAAACAAAAATATCTCCTATTGCAACTTTTTATGTTAAATAATAAATAAATAAATTGATTTTTTGTATTATTTCTGAATAATGTAATAAATTGATAAAACTATAGTAAAGACTAATAATTACGCAAAAGTTGAATTTATTCGTGTATCAAATTATGTGTGGCCTTCTTTATTAAAGGGTACTTTAAATGTGACCTCTAACGGTAAAAAAATTCAACACCTTTGACTTATAATAGTTGATCGATGTCCCAAAGTGTCGTCGTCCGTATACAAGTTTGTCTTATTCTGACGCCTCAGCACGTTATTGGGAATGAACCTGTGTTGACGAGGCTATACTGATCTTTCAAATATTCCTCTAATCTTGTCCAGATGCGAAATATTGTATTAACGTTGCCTCAAACTTTCGATCGACAAACACGTAGAATATTGTCAATATCAGCATGTGATCTAAAACGCTTTAAGTGTGCAAATTTTAATTTATTTCTATGCAATTTCTAAAGGTTTCACATCGATCATTTCCTGCAAAAGCTATCAATCAAAGTCTCACTGCCAAAGGAAAATATCCGAGGTAAAATAAGTGTTATTACAGCAAGGATTGTGAATTTTAGATAAAATTTCTGATATTGAAGTTGTCATATACAATTACTGGCAACATCGGTTTTTGATTGCTATTATTTCAAAATATACAATTACCTTTTTTTTTCAGCTACGTGATTCCTTTAGATTAGCACTGATATCAAGTTTTGGACATTTGGGCAAAATCGAATAACAAGGTTCTTCACTGATGCACTAATATAATACGAATTGGCGATCATAACATGGAGTTAGGAAAAGGTTATGAATTTAACACCAAACATACTAACACTTAATACATACTTATTTCTACCATAGCAGGTCAAACGACCGGAATTTATGTTTCCTGATTAAATATGAAGTATGGATATTAGGAAAGAAATAAACAAATAAATAAATATTCATAAATATTTATAAATAAATATTAATAAAAATTTATTATAATTAAACAAAATTTTATATTGCCTGTTGTAATATACTTACAACATTAACACCAATGTTTGTCTACAAAGGGGAAACACAGTAAAAATATAAGACCTTATATTTGGATTAAGGCATTTATTCTGTACACTATTTACAAATTGATACCCTACTTGATCATCATATAACCAGCAATTATTTATGTTTTATATTCATATTTACACAATAATTATTACAATTCTCTTTAGTCATGCGTTAATCCTTAATCAAAATATTGAATTACTAACTGAGGCCTAAATAACCGTCATGAATATGTTAAATCTGCTTTACCTCCAGTAAAGGCACAGGAGATCAGGCAGGGGCTTTCCTCATGCGGCGTGTCGGTCCAGGCGTTCGGGCGCACGGGACGGCGGTGCTGGCGAGCAAGGCTTGGGATTTCGATGTCCAGCTACTCTTGAATCCTGACTTCGATTCCTTTTCTTAATTCTCTTTTTCAACTCCTCACCTCGGTTTTATCGCCCCTTTTTCTTCTTTGCCAATCACTTGTTTGGGGAATTTTTCCCACATCTGCACCCCCTTCAGGGGTGCAGGTGGGCTCATTAAAATCCCCCATTTTGTGAAAGCTGACATTATTTTTAGCCCCTGCCCCCATAACTCACGGTTACATCTCTGTGCTAGCTTGACCGTTACGCTTGTGTCATTCCGTGATATATACCTTATCCGCAGGGGTCCCTAAACTTAAAGTCAACAATCGAAGTCCTAAATTCTTCTTGGAAATTTCTCCCACAACTGTGCATGCACGTGCTGACCATCGTGGGAAAGTACCTCGATACATTGCCAATCTTATGTATTACAAACACAAAGAATAAGAATTTCTAATTCATTACCTATAACATATTTTACCTATACATTACCGGTCATTTGATCGGTTATGGTATATTTAGTGTTAAGGTAATGATTTTCAACCTGTGTGTAGCGGCATGCCAGTGTACCATGAGAGATTTTTAACTGCACCACTAAGAAGTTTGGTATATAGTTGTAGTACATAGGTGCTGTAACGTTAGTAGGAAATTTTCTGTTTATAATATGCCATTTTCCTTGTTCATTCCTTTCCTTATATCAGAGTGCCGAACGATGACCGAATGATAGAGCGTTGCTCTTCGGAGTTTGCGAATTCGAATACCACTGCTGACATGTATATTAGTAGCTATTAGAAATCGGCTTTAAGCAGTAGATTCATGTTTCTTTATTCCTTGTGTAGCAAAACATTGGATTGTAGCGATCTAAAGCAAACTTTATATCAGTGTTTAAAACATGTTACTTTTTTGTTTATGTCATCAAGTGTCACGTTTCCTTTTCACGCTGTGAGTTTTGTTTTCAACTAGACGAGTAGGCATTAGCCTTCAAAATCTTAAATTGGTAATTTTTTTTTCAACGAGCATGTCGTGCATTTTTATTCCCAGTATTTTAGTTCAAGAAGAAAAACACTAGGCCTTTACTTTTCTGAGTAGGTAAAAGATAATAAGATAATAAAATAGAAGTAGCCGAATGGTTAGGGCACTGACCTTCGGACTTGGAGTGATTTGGCTCAAGCCCCATTGTGGCATGGATGTTTCATAGCCGTTCGGAATCGGTTTTAAGCAGTAGGTCCTGGTCTCATTAGCCCTCGTGTTGAAAAAGCGTAGATTGTAGTGCTCCCAAACCAAACCAAACCTAAACACCTTTGCTGTGAATTAATTATTCGAAGAAAGTGCAAACAGTGAAAAAAAAAAAAGATTTTAAACAAGTATTTTGTTCTATAAAATTTCAAAGTCGAAAAGAGAGAGAGTGAGAGAGCTTTAGTGGATCAGTGTGGGTAGGTATGTGCTAGCTACCTACTATATTCCACAAGTGGCAGTGGATGTAACAAATTAACAGAAAGAAATATGGCTGATTAACGTACTTGCTTCACTCCACTCGTATGTTCTACTTCAATTTTCATCAACTTCACTATTCATAGCCATTCATAGGATGTTTCACAGCAGTTCGGAATCGGTTTTAAGCAGTAGGTCCTGGTCTCATTAGCACTCGTGTTGAAAAAAAGTAGACCATAGTGGTCCCAAACATCAAGAAAATAGAAATGAGGTAAAACTGAATATCCTCTCTAATAAAAGTCACAGGTTTTTCAGAAAACCAATCACACCATCAAATGTTAACCCCAGAGCTCTATTCTGGTTGTGTCAAATACTGTTACGACTGCAAAGTAGTTTTTTAAAATTTATTTTAAATCAAGAAAAACAAATTAATACTTAAGATTTCACTTTAAAAATGATTTATTGCGCATTAAAATCATATTCAGATTTTAACAGTTTAAGAACAAAACGTCCGAGATGTATGGATAGCTTTCTAGCGTTTTAACATCCTGTTCCCAGCGTAATGAGTCATAAGATCGGCGGTATTTGTAGTTATTGCATATTAAAACTATCGCGGCTGTACGTTTATGTGTTTTATATGGAAGAATTGGCGTCCTGCAAATGTTTACAGAATACTAACGACGGCTGTCCCTCGTATATCTCAATCAATTCCAAATACAGTCAACGACTGGGGCGTCATATGGCAGCTCATGAGTTAATTAAATATTCAACGCTGAAATTATTTCCTCTGGCCCCCAGACATGCAATACATCAATGTTCCGGAACTAATTTATGTGTCTAAACCTATGATTCCATATGACTAGTTTTAATATATATTTATCGAATGTATTCCCTTATTTAGATTTAAAAAATAGGTGTTTCGAAAAAGAATACTGCTCTCTCAAACTAAAATATTTTCTGCCTTTTGAATACATTTTCAAAATAATTCATATCATCCACATGCTATATGATTCTATCTATAATCATATCATTAATTTTAACATTGTGTTATTTATATACACATACACACCAACAATACCACCACAAACAACAACAACAAAAATAAAAATTGAAGGTCAAATTCTAGATCATCTTTTTTAGTGTAGATGCTGAAATAGTCTTTTTCAATAATTATATTTCGCACCCTCTACGAATAAGAAAACAGTAAAGAAGTACGATTTATATGTGGTTTGCTGACTGGGGAACGTAAAATATGTTCATGGTCACACTGTCTTCCAAGTTCTCAATCAATACTTCTGGGGGTGGCAGGTCAAGCCTATGGGTCTTCTGCTTGGTCCCTTCTTCTAAATTACGAAGATCCACTTGAGCTAGGGAGAAAGTCGTACTTTCACCCTAGGGGGCTTGTTAAAACGAAAGGCTCATCATTTTGCCTTAATACGAGTAGCTCAAGGCTTAATCGGGCTTGGTTTGACCAAGTAGCATCAGAAACAACAAAAACAACAACATGTTTGCTAAAATAAATCACAAAAATTCTTCTTACTATTTCATTTAAAATATCTTAGTTACATAAGCATATGGTGACCATAAGAATTACTCTTTTGAATGTTCTGTGCTAGATCATGAACTGTCAATAACTTTTAAGTTTGTCTCTGTTTAAATACAGACAAAAGAAATTAGAACAGATAAATATAGCTTCTTACCTTCCATAATGATCATCAGCAAATCTCGTTTAGCAAGGAGTTTTACTGTAATATTGAGTACTATATTTATCGATATTCGAAGTGAAATGTTTGTAGACAATATAAATTCAAGCCTCATTTATTACACCAATTCATTTATCAATAGAAATGAACGCATAATCGCAATAAATACACTTGATAAATTTCTGGAATCTCGATCATAAAATCTGAAACTCGTCCAATAGTTGTGTTTAGACGAATGCTGCTGCATATGTAGAACATTAAACTTAGCATCAAAGTCCATGGGTTTGAATCCCACCATTGGATTACATATTTGTAGCACCAAATACCAGGCTAATTAGAACTCGTGTAGCATAAAATTGAGAGTAGTGATTCAAGCTTCAGGCCGAATAATGACAAAATGTGTAGGGTGTTGCTCTTAAAAACCGGAGTTCATGGATTCGAATCATGCTTCTATGGATGTTTTGTAGCCATTCATCTTTAAGGCCGAGTGATGGCCGAATGGTTAGGGTGCTGGCCTTCGGAACCGGAGTTCGTGGGTTCGAATCCCACTATTCATGGATGTTCGTAGCCGTTTGGAATCGGCTTTAAGCAGTAGGGCCCGGTCTCATTAGCCCTCGTGTTGCAAAAAGTAGACCGTAGCTCTCCAAACTCGAACATTCATCTTTAAGTAGTAGGTCCCTTTTCTCCTTATCTCCCATGTAGCAAAACAGTACACCGTACAGCTCCAAGCGAAAATAAACTTAACAGACAGGTTACTTAAGTTTAGCATTGAATGACTGAAATTTTTGTGTAATGGTATTTCTAAAACTGTCTTCTTCTGCTTTAATGACACGTTTGCTTTTTTTTCTTTTTTTCGTGACAGTTATGTAAATAAGTAGGATATAAAAATAAGATATTATATCTAAGTATTTTTTAAATTTCATAAAAGTAAGTGAAATTTATTTTAGTATAGATTATAACAGAACCAATGTAATTAAAATAATTTATTGTATACAATATGTATCATTTTAAATTTTACTTGGAAAACATTCTGGTAGTGTTTGATACTAAGAAAAAATGGTCTCCCTACAATAATATAAAAATAAAATTTATTTATTTCATTAAATACATTTAAGTCTGCCCAAGAATGTTACAAATTAAATTTAATACATGAACTGAAATATTTTAAAGAAGACATTTTGCAATAATCTTCAAAAATTGTTACTTACATTGAATTATAAATGAATTTGTGTATTTAAGAAAAGTAGTTTTCAAGGATAAAACATAGGATGAAGCATAAATGGTAATTTATCATACCAATAATTATTTTAGTATTATAGTATTAATATTTAATACAAATTGCATTTATCCTTAATGAGAATTTTAAAACAATCTCGTCCACAGTATTTAGTTACAAAAATGTAGTTAATGTATGCATGTTATTGGTTTGATTTTGAAGGACTGCTAATTGTGGTTATAGGATAATTGCACATGATTTATTGTGGCCTTGAGGAATGCACGTGGGTGTCAGACCATCGAAATTACTTGGTGGTGTTCAGTTGCCTGAGTTATTGTTGGAATGTTTTCTGCTGCTGAATAACCTCTATGTTTGTAGTGAACTCCAGAAATGATTGCTTATGTTTCATCATTGTGATCTGAAGTAACCGCATCCTGTCATTACAGATCGAAACTAAAAATATATTTAAAAAAAAACTAGGCTGCATAAATTTTCAATCAAAGCTGTTAAAGTTGAGTGATTTCAAGTAGATTAAGAAAATTCAGTTCAGTGGTTTTAACACAAAAAGGTTATTTATATTATTTACAAGGTCTGTGGTTCATATGAAAGATAATTCAGCTTCATCGAAACATTTCTATGAATAGATAACAGTCAACAAAAATTGAAATTAATCAATTCTTAAGCCAAATTAATCCAAAAGGAATTTAATCGTTCCACCTAGAAAAGGAATAAAAAATCAAACATATATACTAGAACAACTATATTAGAAGTGCAGTGGGGAGCCTGCCAAACTTCGAATGTGTGCTATGTCTGAAGCCTATATATTGTCACGTAGGGGCTTAAGGTGCAACACAATAACACACATACAGGAAGCAGAGTTAACCTACTTTATTAACTCAACTCAAAGAGTTGAGTGCAATTGCAAGCTCTCCTTAACTCTGAACCCAGATGTTCCAAGTAGTTAAGATTTGTGGGGGCGCCTTGACTCGAAGTCGAATCCCCAGTAATGAGCGATGTTAATGTCTTAACTAATGTGCTCCGTGAAATGGAGGAGAGTTGAATCCAGAACTCTCTGTGACTTAGCTTTTACAGCACCAAGGAAAGTTCTAGAAATCTGTCTGGGAAGAAGATGAACGTTTTACTGCAGAGAAATGGCGATTATTCCAGAATACTTTTCTGGTAAACTAAAGATAAGTCCAGAGTCTCCTGGAACACAAAACAAAGTAGAACATAAATAAATGAATTAAATAAATATTTACAAGGACTTTAAATTCTATCGTCGCAACCGAAGTTCGAAGTTACGACCTCTCGATTACGAGAAAAGTGTGATGACCATTCGGCTATGGATACTGCAATGCTTCTTTTCGATGCGGCAATAAAATCTAAATCATTTCCACACATCTATTAATTTCAACAACAATGAAAAGAAACTGAAGTTCGAATGCCTTTCAAAATATACATTGACAGTTATTGCTAACATAACAGTAGTGCTGAACAGAACCTTAATACTAGTTTTGAGGTAATTAATACTGATTTAATAAACTAATTATATAAGTTTTCATTTTAAGCTATGAAAATAAAGTTATTAATTTTGATAAAATAAGAAAAAAAAGTATTAGCAGATTTTGCAAAAGTTTCATCAGCAGTTATCCTGTGACTTTTTACCTAAATCTGTATCCTGAAGCAAGGGAGAAAATTACACCTGAACACGTAACAAGTGTGACCATAAATGGATAGTCTTCTCCTGAATATCTAAAGAAAGATCGTTTAATTGTCTTCTGATTCAATTTGGAACATAAAAACGGTTTTAATTATCTGTGCAATCGCATGCTAATCAAGCGGGAATGTTGCGGAGGGGGTAAGGAAATAACATTCTTGTTGCGGGATCGATTATCGCGTAGCAGAACAATGCAAAGACGAATTAAATCCAAATAATATTATGTAGACCACGCGCTCTTGTAATGACCCAACAAACAACCGCATGCGCTGCTATCACATTCATATCCAGTGTCTCTCTGTTTGCTCCGATATAATGATTTGCCCTCAGCATCTAATTACGGGCGAGCGAAATCCTTTATGTCTGGAGCCCATAAATCAAACCTGCAGCCTTTTCTCGACTACCTGCGTACCCGGAGTGTAATTATAAGATGGAACCGAATGGGGAGTGGCCAGAACCCCTTTTTGCACCTGTGTGATTTTGGACGGCTGGTTTCGATTTCATGTTCGAAGCTTCGATTGACCTCCTCAATTGCTTCATTCATCTCGGTTTCGATGATCTCATTCCAGGAAGAGACGGCGAAGTTCTTGCATTTCATACCCTTTATTTGACGCAAGGGTGTGAAGAAGACATTAGTCTACCACCAACCAACTTTATCTAACTCGCCTTTATGACTAATGTCCTTACAAATAATTTTTTTCGTCTATTTAATGGGACAGCGGACTTTCAAAACTAATTTATTTTGTTTTTAATCAACCTGAGTGAAAATATAGTATGCTATCAGTCACATATATATAATATTTAAATGTGGTTAAAATTTCAAGACAATATTAAATGTTTTTGAAATTATTAATTATTAATTATTTAAAATGGAGCTTCATAAAAAAAGATAAATAAGCATTCTTTTAACGTATAAAAACGGCCATTTTTATTTTTATTAAAACTAGCTTTTTATTAAAACTTTTATTAGCCTTTATTTGACGCAATGGTGTAATGAGGACATTAGTCTACCACTAACCAACTTTATCTAATGTCCTAACGAATATCTAATATTTATAACTAATGTCCTTACGAATTTTTCGTCTTTTAATGGGACAGCGGACTTTCAAAACTAATTTATTTTGTTTTTAATCAACCTGAGTGAAAATATAGTATGTTATCAGTCATATGTATATATATATATATATATATATATATATATATATATATATATATATATATATATTTAAATGTGGTTAAAATTTCAAGACAATATTAAATGTTTTTGAAATTATTAATTATCAATTATTTAAAATGTAACTTTATAAAAAATGCTAAATACGCATTCTTTTAACGCATAAAAACGGTAAATTTTATTTGGATTAAAACTTTTAGCCTTTATTATTTAACTTTAACCCTTTATTTGACGCAGCGGTGTGAAGAAGATATTAGTCTACCACCAACCAACTTTATGTAACTCGCCTTTATGACTAATGTCCTTACGAATTTTTCGTCTGTTTAATGGGACAGCGGATTTTCAAAACTAATTGATTTTAATCAATATGCGTGAAAATATAGTATGTTATCAGTCATATATATATTTAAATGTGGGTAAAGACAATATTAAATGCTTTTGAAATTGTTAATTATCAATTATTTAAAATGTAGCTTCATACAAAGTGCTAAATACGCATTCCTTTTAACTTATAAGAACTGCCATTTTTATTTTTATTAAAATTTTAGCCTTTATTATTTAACCTTAATCTTTTATT
>CM063505.1:140602050-140639550 GCA_032207245.1 Pardosa pseudoannulata
ATCTTGAGAAACAAGTGTCATGAAAGCAAGTTAATATTTTAAACTAGCGTATAGCTCGGATCAGTAAAATTTTTAATGTTCCAGAATTGTAAAGTACTCTATGAGGCAGGTAAAGAAAGGTTTCTTTTTTGGCTGAGAATTATCTGGTACACTCTCAATTTGTTTATCTTCATACTCCTCTAAACTCTCCCGATACGGCAAATGCAGTTTAGAATCACCTTGAATTCATTTAGTCAAACTGTGTGTTTATGTATAAAAACAAACACACAAACGAACAAACTTCTTAATTTTCAAAGATATAACTTGAAAGCTAGATATTTATTAGTCCATGAAATAGACTCGTAGAATTTTATGAAAATAATTTGTTGTTAATACCAGTGATAAAAGTTTCATTGCAACAAAAAATAATCGATGATTAAATTTAAAATTATCACATATATACCTAATCTATTATTTAAGCAAAAAAAAAAAAAAAAAAAGAAAATTATTTACGTAATATCTAAGTTTAGTGATAAAAAGTATGAAAATAATGAAGACGGCATTTAAATAATTTAAAATAAGAAGTTATTAAATGAGATGGTTAAAGGAATGACGTCATAATGCTAGACAAAAATGTTATTTTTACCTATTTATTATGTGATAAATTGATAAATTTAATCACTTGCTCTTAACCGGAGAAAATAGGGCTTGATAAAATGGTAAGGTGAATGATGACTGACTCCATTTGACTTTACAAACATTTATTCATTCACACTTAAATAGAAGTAGAAATAGAAGTACTCGCGAGAGCGTTGGTCGAGAGAGTCCTTATGCGACAGATCCAACTCTTTGTCTGTGGTAAGCTTTGAGCGCGCGTTAGAGTTGAGTTGTAGAGTTGCGTGGGAGTCGGCGGCTCACCATGGAGTCGCGAAGTCTGGACACCACAATGGCATTAAACACTCGAAAAGGGAGGAAGTTTTGGATTTCGTACGTTTTAAATACGACAATATCTTTCGATGTGATATGAAGCATATTTATACCAATTTATTTTAGAATCGGATAGATAGTTTAGGAGATAAACTTTAATTACTTTGATGAATTGTGCTAACCCTAATTCCTCAAGAATCTAATATGATTGCCTCTATCCATTCCAGGTCCAACTGCTTCATAAATTCGAGGACAGACGGACAGGTAACTTATGCTGTTATTATATAGGTGATATGTTCTTATTTATTCCGGAAGAAGAAATAATTAAAACAGGAAGAGAAAACGGCTGCTTTTAACAATTGGTGTGAGTTTGGAAACGAAATAAAAATTGTGAAATATAATTTGTGTGATTTCGTATTTAATTCTTTATCGAACCTGTTTTACGATGAAGTTTTTACATCCATATTCATCTTTAAACTAGGCTACTTAAATGATCCGTAACAAGCAATATATTTTATATTTTAACATTCTCTTTTTTTTTAAACTTACATATTGTTTCAATTTTCTTTATGCTTACAACGAGAAAAGCTTTTTTTTTACAAATTTATATTATTTTTATATAAAAAACCAAGCAATTTATTTACTGCGTGAATTATAATTTTTTCTATTTATCTATTTTGAAATTCGCAATTGGATTTGAAAGTACATTTCGAGTTAAAAGTTAGGCCATAATTTAATGGTAAACTTCTTTTTTCGAGTCAAATCAAGATAAAGCTATAAGTTTTGTATTGTTTAACCTTCTTTGTCTTCGTATAGTTGAACCTTGATTTTACTTCATTCTTGAATCAATATTGTTTTATAGTATTTTTTATTACCTAGATACAACATTCAAAATTGTAGAGATATAAAAAAAGAATTTTGGAATATAAACAAATGTAGTTCCTTTTTTCTCCTGTAGATCTGTTTTTATCAAGAATGTAAACTACAATTAGTGAAAGAGAAATTGTTTTTGCAATTTAGTTAGAGACTATTAATCAATTTCAAGGCTTTATTATAGAGAAATGTATTTACATCGAAATTGTAATGTTTAACAGTGACAGTCTTCAGAACGGTACAACATTTGAAATGTTGTAGCAATAGTGAGAGTCTTCAGAATGGTACAACATTGAAAATTGAAGAGTAAAAAAATAATTTTGGAATGTAAAAAAATTTAGTTCCCTTTTTCTTCATGTAGTTCAGTTTTGTAAAGAATGTACACCACATTTAATGCAAGAGAAATTGTTTTTGCAATTTAGTTAGAGACTATTAAACAATTTCAAGACTTTATTATAAAGAAATGTATTTACGTCGAAATTGTAGATGTTGAACAATGACTGTGTTCAGCTATCTTCTTTAAAATGTTGTCTAAATGCTTAGTACTTCAGAACGTACAACATTCAAAATCGAAGAGTAAAAAAAAAAAAAGAATTTATGTAAACAAATTTATTCCTTTTTTTTGATCTGTGAAAATGTTCATTTAGTGCAAAGAAATTGTTTGATTGAGTTAGAGACTGTATTAAAAATTTCAAGACTTTATTATAGAGAAATTTTTACATGGATCGTATATTTTAACAGTGACCGTCTTCAGAAGGTACAACGTCAAAATTAAGAGTAAAAAAAATTTTATTTGGAGAACAAAAAAAAAATTAGTTCTTTTTTTTATATTTTCCGTTTTGTAAAAATGTAAATAATGCAAGAGAAATTATTTTTTTCAGTTTAGTTAGATACTATTAAAATCAAGGTTTTATTATAGATAAATGTCTTTAGTTGGTAATTGTAATTTTAACAGTGATGTTCAGTTATTTTTTTTAAGACTAAAAAGTTAGTTTTTACTTTTTGAAAAGTTAAACAATATTAAAATTAATTAAGATATCAGACTTTGTAAAATAAAAGGCATTGAAAATTACAATGATCTCTATATACAGTGGGATCTATGTGAAGTGTTTTTTTGTAGAAAAAAGATATGATAGCCAATGATTATAAAAACTTAAAAAAATAGACAAGTGAAAAAAATTTGCTTCAGTAAGAAAAATCTAGTTGATAGATTTTTAACAATGGAATAAAAGCTAAAGGAATACAGTGTAATACTGAAGTTTAAAAAGGAAGCTTTTTAACAATCAATATTTAAAAATATTAGAAACATTATCAAAGTTTAACTTAATATTTTTTCTGTTCGTAAAATAAAAAAAGCAATATTGAAGTACTATTAGGTTCTTCAGTTTAAAATTTAGCCGCTTGAAATCGGTATATGGGGTAATAATGACATGAATATTTTTATAGTTAGAATAGTTTGAAGCTTGAAAGATTAATGCAATGCGATTTGAAACAATACCATTTTAAATATAAAGTAAATAGTAATGTTTGTGTAGAAATTTTGAGAAAGAAGATTCAACGAATAAATGAAAAAATTCAATTAGGAGAACAGTGTAGTGAGTTGTATCCAAGCGTTAAAGGATTCTTTATCAGTGCGAGAAAGCAAAATTTGTATTATGCAATATTGTTTAGATCGAAGAAAACTTAAAATCAGTTTTGAAATAGACCCGACTGAGTGATAACAACAGACAGAAAGCTTACATGATATAAAATGATAAATAGTATCTAACAAAAGTGAAAGCAAGAACTTTAGGAAAAAATATGGATGAAAGCATAAACTTTTCAAGTAAAAGCTAAAGGAAACTTATTTGAAAGAAAGGTTGAATGCAAATTTATATAAAGGAACTTGTTTGATGTTTATTTATTTAAGGATATATTAGTTTAAATTTTAGTTTCAAATATTTGTAATAATGCATTGTTCAAATTGAAAGTTTAGGTTAATTCTAATAACAGAATCTATGTCGTACTTAAAATTGTTTGAACCTTTTCATAGGGGCAGGGACAGCACATGTCCCACGCTTGACTTAGTTCTTAGGAGAGGATAGGTATAGTTTCGACTGATTAGAGAAGGTAAGAATTCTTTTGACCGCGTTATCGGTGGAGGGTGTAGAACGCTGTTTAAGTGTGTCTTGGAGAGGTGAGTAATTAACTGTGCTTTTTCATGCCCCATCAAAACAAGATTCCCCCATGACATGTACACACTTACAGAAAGTCCATTTGAAAAGGAAATATCAAACATTTATCATCAACTTAAATTACTTTAAAGGTAATTAAAAATATTTAGCTCATTCATGTGCTTAAAATATAATATTTGGTGAGATGTTTACTGATGTATTAATATTTGCGGTATTTTTAATGCAAAAGTAAAATATTACACTGAATTATTGAAAAGTGCAAGTTTATATAAAGTTATCAAAATGCTGTTTAACTCCCTTAAAGCTCCTATGCATTTCGCTGTATAGTAAATACTTCGTTATAACAAGGAATTTTTCTATTTTGTTGATTAAATAAATACTATATGCTAGGAGAATTTCAGGTATTACTTAAAAGATATACTTCTATTCTATTAATTATAAGAACTTAATGAAAAATTCGTACTTATTTATTTTTTTCTCTTCGTAAAATAAAAAAGCAATACTGGAGTACTATTAGGTTCTTCAATTTAAAATTTAGTAGCTTGAAATCAGTATATGTGGTAATAATGACATGTATATTTTTATAGTTACAATAGCTTGAAACTTTAAAGATTAATGCAGTGTGATTTGACACAATACCAATTTTAAATATAAAGTAAATAGTAATATTTGTGTAGAAATTTTGAAAAGAAAAAAATTCAACGAATAAATGGAAAATTTCAATTAGGAGAACAATGTAGTGAGCTTATCTAAGCGTCAAATGATTCTTTATCAGTTGTAGAAAGCAAGATTTGTATTATGCAATACTGTTTAGAGCGAAGACAAATTTAAAATCTACTTATATTAATTTAAAGGTAATTAATTTCTCATTCATGTGTTTAAAATGCAATATTTGATGAGATGTCCACTGATGAATTAATCTTTGCGGTATTTTTAATGAAAAATTAAAATATTATACTGAATTATTGAAAAGTGCATGTTTATATAAATTTATCAAAATGCTGTTCAACTCTTTTGATGCTCCTATGCATTTCGCTGTATAGTAAGTACTTCGTTATAACAGGGAATTTTTCTATTTTGTTGAAAAAATAAATATTATATGCTAGAAGAATTTCACATATTACTAAAATCTATATTTCTATTCTATTAATAAGAACTTAATAAAAACAATCTTAAAAAAGATTAACTTTTTAATATTATTTTATATTAAGTTAAGAGGATATCCTTGATTAATTCAAAATAAATCATTAGTCTCAGTTACAAATTTAATAAAGGTCTAAAATGCCAAATATTTATTAGGCCAAAATAATTGGGATTAATAATTAACTATCTTTATCAATTTATTTTGTGGCCTTATATATCCTGCTTCGTTCAGGGTATAAATATTTTATATACTTCGGTATTGCTTTTAAATTATTTATACGACATTCTTGCAAAATTTTCAGCAGTCATTACTGAAAATTGCTTTTAGTTCTGTAATAAAAAAATTTACTTGCTACCAAATAATATGACAGCAAACATAATCAAGAGAAAACAATTTAAATATTTTTTCAATGGAAAAAATAATTACCCGTGTCTCACGAATTACATTTTAAATATGTTACAGATCGCCGCGTTTATATGTGGAGAATTTATTACTCTTTATAATTAACTCCATTGTCCAGCTACTGGTTTGAATAATTTTATATTTTTATCTGTCTGTCGTATTTTTCTCTGCCTGTAGCAGAGGGAAAGAGTGAGAACATAATAAAGGGAGAACTCTATCATTTACTTTTTGAGTTGGTAACTGATATTAATGAAATTTGGCTCTGAAGTGCAATATTACTATTCAGTCTGCATTACGGAAGCCATTCATTTGCTGGTCTTGACAAAGCTTCAACTCGTCAATTAAAATTGTGAATACGAGTTGAAAAGTGCAGACCTATTAAACTAGAAGGTCTCTTTTTTACTGTTTTACTGTTTTAGCCGTGGATTTCAATCCGGGATATATTTACTTCCAACCAAACAGAACCCAGCCCAAAAATAACCCCAAACCGGAATAATATATATGGATTCAGTCTCTTTCGTAACCGTAATTTATCATAATGTGTTTTTGCATTTGCAGAACAAGAGAAATAAAAAAAAAGACGACCGAATAAAGAAATCGTGGCCTGTCAGATGTGTTCACCCGACGCCGCTTGCATCTCAAAGAGACCCGATGCATTATTGTGTGCTTTGATTTTCCTCTCCAATGCTCTTAGGCATTTGTCACGAGAAAGCACTCACAGAGAGAGCTGCATACTCCTTTCTTTAGCTGTGACACTAATCCGAATAACGCCTACACCTATATCCCTGCAGTGTTCCCAGTCCGTCACTCAGGGCTTCCGAGAGGCTGTCGTGCAATTTTTGGCCTTGCGTTGCCACTTTTCTAGGATAAATCTCTTAAGAGAGACTGAGAAATCCAAAGCATTATTTGACTTTTATTTTATATATTTTTTTGGTTTTCTGAATGTCTCTTGCCTTTTCATTATCCATTTTGAGGAAGTTAATTCTCAAAGTTTGACGTTTCTTTCAAAACACTGGAAAATACTTCGGAATTTCGAACTTTTTCTTCTGTTCCCGCATCACTAGGAAGTGGAAATGGAGGATAATAAGAAAAAAAAGTTCCAATGGGAATAATAATGGAGTGGATGCAAATCTGATAAACATTTTTACACTAGTGATAGGCTTGTTCTTTTAGCTTTTGGGTTTGGTTATATGTCTACAAAATTCTTAAAGTATGTTTACCTTTCTTTTGTTGGAGTAGAAAAACTTACGACACTTGTTCTTAAGAGCATATCTGATTTATTTGTATTGAAAACTTACAAAAACGCTTAAAAGCACTGAGCTTTTAACACACTAGGAAGTTCGCAAAGCCTCGTATTGACTCACAAAAGCACTTACAAACTGTGTCTTGGATTTTTGAAACATTGTATTTTGTTTCGGCAGGGTCCTTATAATGTTGAGTATTCGGTAGTATGTATAAGAGAATATCTACTGTGTAAAGAATCAAGCTAGTGTTGTAGCACTTAGAGGAAAATTTACATAATAGATTTTAATCTTAAAGTTAAATTGTGATAGCTTAACCCCTTCCGGTATGATTTAATAATAAAAAACTGTGCATGAAATAACCATTTAATTTTTATTTAAAAAGCTTGTTTCATTTTACAATTCTTACATATTCTTAATCAAAATCCACTTTTTACATAGTGTTAAATAATATCAGAAACAGTAAAATTAAGAAAATATCAAAGCAAAACATTAATAAGGTATACAGATAATAGTCTTCAAGCTAGTGGTACTTTTCAAAACAAAGTGCAAAGGAATTCTTAATTGTTTACACCGCCAAGTAGTCTCACTTTTAATTTGATTCTTGTAACACACACGGCATTTCTTAGTAGGTTTTCTTTTATTCTGACTCATTAATTTGGCAATGATTTGTACCAAGAAATTCTAAGTAAACAATATGCAATAGTGACTTGTGATTTTCACAAGTGATAAAAGTGTTGCCAAATTCAGTACACTAGAAATTTTAAACAAAATTAATTATCATATTTAACAGTAACTTTAATCGCATGACGAGTGTAGCTCGTCATTGTGCGGTATGGAATGAAAAACTAATGACGAGCTAGACTCGTCATTTTACCGGAAGGGGTTAACTAATTATTGAAAGATATTATATGAAGAAAAGTCTTCAGCGGAGGTTTAAGAGAAAGATTTATAGCAGTAACTGATGTTTTACGAAATACCGTTCAGTTAGGTTTATCGCTTGGAACTAAAATAGAATATTTTTAACAGGATATAGCATTAAGATGAAAGATCATTATTAAAGTTTTAGTAGGTTCATTTTAAAAGGTTGAAAATTCGTAAAAATTAGTAAAAATAATTATTTAAAAAATTATATTGTGAAACGGAGAAATAATAGGGTTATACGATTCGTACGTAATTTTCATAAAACTCATTCTAGAACAAATAGATGAGCATTTTAAAATTTCGAAACTCGCGGTAAACATATCGCGTATGCTGTTTCGCCAATGTTTCTGGAAAGTACATTTTCAATGGTGAAGAAATTAGCACTTTTAAGATTCTAATTAATATATGTCTTAATTAAAGTCCCAAGAAACTTTCAATTAGACAGTGTTCTTCCTCTCTCTAAGAAGGACTACTGTTCAAAATATCATCGATATCGGAAATAAACTGCAGATGAAACTTTTGGGATATACAGAACCACATATATTCTTCTTTACATACAGAGATTTTAGCACTACTAAAAGAAAAGAATAAAATGTTTAGTTGTACGGCACTACAAATATGAAAAATAAACTAAATGTCAGGTAAGGTTGTATATGTTGCACTGCTGATATATATATTATAGTTCCAAAATCAGCACCTCTGATGACAGTATGATGGCAACGCTGTTTTGTCAGTCATATTGTATTCAACTGGTCGAAACAATAAACGTCTCCCTTGTATATATGCCACTAAAAAGTAAGTTTTAGTTGCTTTCTCTACATTTTTATATTACATTATTAACATTATCTACAGTTTAATTTATATATTTTTAGTTTTCTCTATATGTTTATGTGTATATTGTTAAACAGGCAATGGAATATCTAATGCCTGATACCTCGTAACGGGCAGCAATTCTGAATGGTGTAAAGCTTTCGTAATTACACGTAGAATTGTATTAATTTTGATCATCTTTACCGGGATATTTACTCTTCCATACTTCTCTTTTAACTGTCCAGCTATAGAGCATCTAGACTCACAGATATATCCTAAACGTTCGCTGGATGAACAAAAAAAAAAAAAAAAAATATTTAGTGCACCTTCTAGGCTTTAATCTGGTATCTTGGGATTCTAGACTCACATGTTACCACTAGGCCAACTATGGTCAAAGCAATGGAAAATGGCTTATTTTAACTCAGATAAATGAACATAGTCTGCCTCGGAGAAGTGCTTTGGATGTGTCCTCGAAAAAGTCCACCTAGTCTCGTTTATTTACACACTGAATTTTACAGTCGTGGCCAAGCCGGTGTGGGAAAGGGGGAATCTTTTTACAGGTGTCCACCCAGATATCGCCACGGCCTAGATGCCTGAAAAAGTGTACTAGAAACTCAACAAAGAAAAACACACAAAATGTAAAAAATCATGAACAATTTTACGAAAAAAAAATACAAACTTTCTTTGTTTGGATCATTATGGTCTACTGTTTTGCATACGAGGGATTATGAGACCGGGACCTACTGCTTAAAATCGTGTACTACCTGTAACCAGCCACCCACCCGAAGTCGGGTGAAGGGTATTGAATTGCTGTTTCTGTCTGACCGTCGGGAAACTATGCGTCACGCAGGGACCAAGTCAGCATTCCGGCCAAATGATTTAAAATAACAAAGAAATGTAAACAATTTAGACAAATAAGTACAGCAATACAGTTTCCAGAAGAGTGAGGAATACTCCTCAGGAGTCCTGAGGTTAAAAGTCTGGTTGACGCGGTATACTACATGGAACTTTCTGACGTGAGAGCAGGTGTTGGTGAAGGAATCAATAACTGCACAGGGCAGTTGTGATGACCATTAATAAAGGGGTACTTTGACCTGTGGCTTAAAAATCTTGTGCACAATGGCGCCTTGATTAGAGGTGAGCCAGTCAATCAGGCCCCTGGCCTTCCTTGCCAGTAAGGATTTTTGATTGCTGTTTCCCATGTCCTTGGATGTGTCAGAGAAAGTCGAGTAAGAGGAATGATTAAGATGCAAGTCGTGTCTACTGCTCCGATTCCGACGGCTACTAATACCCATGCCCACAGTGGGATTCGAACCCACGAACTCCGGTTCCAAAGAGCAAGCCCTATCATTCGACCATCGTCTGGCATGAACTTCCTTGGAATCAAGTATTGTTGATAGTAATTAATGTATTCGATGTTACGATTGCCGTACTTTGGACACTTGCCGAAGAAAGAAACAAAATCCGAAGGAAATTGACCAGGTGTTAATATTTTGTATGACTAAGCAAAAATAATAAACTAGTCAGTTTAAATTATTTCTGATTCCTTTTAATGCGTAAAGATTTTATTTATACTTTTCGTATAAAAAAAGAACCGACCTTAGTTTTTCCGAACATTTTCGCGATTTATGTACAGTGCTTAAACTGTCCAATTAGGTTATATTTAAATTTTTGTTATATTTTTTGTGTTCCGTAAGTTCTGTTCAGAGTTGCTGTCCTAACGATAGGTTATTAATTCCCGTATGGCGAAAGCTGGGTCGGGTGAAGAAGTTATTTATACTTTTCGTATACCTGGTTTTTACTAAATTCGCATTAAACAAATTGTTCCTTCGTCTACACTAAAAACGAGTTCGATTCTACGTAATAGACTACACTTAAAACGACTGATAAGCAGTGCTTATTTTCTTTTCCCAGAAATATAGGCAATGAGTTCAAGCGAGGTTAAAAATACTAGTTTGTCACTGAATATGTCGTTACACTTACTATCTCCCGTTGTTCTTTACCTTGGCCATTTAAAAGGAGATAAATAAAAAAAAGTGAGCATTTCCTAGCGAGTCTTTGAAATCAAGTCCAGCTATTTACAACAAGTTCTGTTGCATACTTTTCGAAAGGACTTTATTAATTCGGATTGGGGTCAAGATCACTTAATGTCTAAGACTACGTGGAAAAAAAACAACTACAGTTTCAAGCATGACAAAGAAGTAATGAGAAATGAGATAAAATACTGCGAAGACTTTTTAAGATAGTTGTGTTTATTTAATTTAATAAGAAATATTATACTCATAATTCAAGTCATTCTAAATTAGCTTATTTTAACTAACGTAGCGGGAGAACTCTTGCATGTAGAGACCCTACCCTCGTATTCATCTAACATCTGTACGATGTGTAGCCATAGCAATTACTTAGTTTGGGACTCAAACTGAACTAAGCCCCCCTCCCAATATTTCCCTATTTTTTATCTAAAAAACATAAAATTTAAACATAAAACATAAAACATAAATTCAATACTACTATTTAATTTAACTATTTTATTCAAATAAATAAAATTTAATTATATATTATATTATATATATATATATATATAAAATATTATTATATATTATGATATATATATTATATTATATATATATATATATATGTATATTTATGTATTATATATATGTATATATATGTATAATATGTATATATAAATGTATAATATGTATGATATGTATATATATGTATATATATTGATATATGTATATATGTATTATATGTATATATGTATATATATGTATATATATATGTATTATATATATATAAACTATATATATATATATAATATATATATATATATATATATATTATATATATATAATTATATATATATATAAAATATATATATATATATATATATATATATATATATATTATATATATATATATATGTATATATATATGTATATATATATGTATATATATGTATATATATATATATATATATATATATAGGCATATGTATTTATACACACTATATTGCCAATGATGATCGGTCACTTGCAATTTTAGACATTTTGTTGAATATCTATAAAAATTCACAAGGAATTATCCTCAAACCTCAGGCTTGTAAACAGGATGGTAGACATCATATATTTCCGCTAAGAATTTTTCCCTAAACTCTATAGGAGACCGTCAAGAAATTGAAGAAATACGCATATGTTTTGGATAACCCTGTAAAAAGTAAAGCATAAAAAGCGTTTAAACTTTAGAACATGATTAGGATGGTTCTTGTAATAGTCTGTGTTCATTGTTATGAGGATAGCATGAATATTCGTAGAGAAATTAAGTTTTTTATAAAAACAATTCCAAATTTCTTCAAGTGTTTTGCTTATAATTTGCAGAGTTCTCAATATCAAATAATGCACAAAGCCCTGCAACTGAAATAAATGCACAGTGAAACATTATTTAGTAAACCTGCTCATCTTTCATTCAATATTTATTATTTTTTAATATTGATTGCAGGATATTGTGTACAATGTCGTTTGACATGCATCCTGAAAATAGCATTATTTGATATTGAGGACTCTGCAAATTATAAGCAAAACACTTGGAGAAAATTGAGATTGCTCTATAAAAAACTTAATTTCTCCACGAGTATACGTGCTATAACAATGAATACAGATTATTAGAAGAAGCATCCTAATTATGTGCTAAAGTTTAAACGCTTTTCATACATTACTTTTTACAGGATTATCCAAAACATATTCGTTTTTTTTTTTCAATTTGTTGACGGTCCCCTATGGGGTAACGGGAAAAATTCTTAGCTGAAATATATGACTTCTACCTATATATATATATATATATATATATATAAATGAAATATCTATAAACATCCGTGCACTCTTGCGTAATATGTTTAACTAATTATATAAAATAATTATGAGTAAAAATATTGAAATTAAAAATAGATAGAAATTTAAAAAATTGAAATATTTTTTGCAAAACTTTAATAAAGTATGCAGTCAAAGAATAAATTTTTATTAATGAAATTTTATTTCAATGTTCAAATTTTCTATGTTTATAATTCAATAGCCAGATATGTATAATTCGAGACTTCAAACTAATGTAAAAACTTAACTACGTAAGTTCATTCATTGCGTTGAGGGGAAAACACCCTTAAAACGACAATGTACTTTATTGCGTCTGTATTTAGAGAAATAAAAAAGCAACCAAAAGGAGTTCATCCAAAAGGAGTGGTCAATGGCATGCGTAATGCTTTAAAAGCAGTCTGCTTCCCATCCCAAACACTTGATTAAATTAAGTTTGCTTTTAACGCTGAGTACACTATTGCAGTCCTATTGCAGTCTCTTTTATGCTACAAAATACGTTGCTGGTAGCTATAATGTATTTTGCAACCTATATTTAGCTACAAAACACGTTGTAGCTGAATTAAATGCTCGCTTAACTAGAGATAAGATTGATCAAGTTTTTTAAAGCAACGAATAAAATTAAGATCCAAGTGCGCACATTGAATAAAACCGAAGAGCGAAAACATCTTATAAGTAGACATTTTATATGTTTGTTATTCAATGAGCACAGACTTTGATCAAGTTTTACAAGACATCGAACTGGTTTGAAAACTTCATATATTCAATGATGTTGAAGAGGGGAAAACACCCTGAAAACGGCCATTTGCTTTATTGCGTTTGTTCTTAACGTTTAGATAAATAAAAAGGCAACTCGTTCATCCAATAGGAGTGGTCAGTGGTGTATGTGTAATGCTTTAAATAGAGTCTATTTCCCATACCAAACAGTTAATTAAATTAGTTTGATTTTTGATACAGGAATACACTGCATCTCTAATTGCAGTCTCTTGTACTCTACAAAATGCGTTGCTGACAGCTACAACGTATTTTGCTACGTATCATCAGCTATAAAATACGTTGTAGCTGAATTACACGAATCTCATACCTATAGATAAGATTGATCAAGTTTTTCAAAGAATCGAATAAAATTAGGATCCAAATGTGCACATTAAATGAAGCCAAAGAGCGAAAACATTTTACAAACATATTACCATTTTATATGTTTCTTATTTAATAGGAAGAGATGTCTGATCAAGTTCTTCAAGATATCGAACTAGTTTAAAAACTTCATATATTCAATGATGTTGAAGAGGGAAAATACTCTGAGAAAACGTCTATTTACTGTATAGCGTCTGTACTTAATATTTAGATAAATAAAAAGGCAACTCGTTCATCCAAAAGGAGTGGTCAGTGCTATGCCTAATGCTTTAAAAGCAGCCTGCTTTCTATCCCTAACACTTGATTAAATTTGGTTGGTTTTTGATACAGGAATACACTACATCTCCTATTGAAGTTCCTTTTACGCTACAAAATTCATTGCTGACAGCTACAACATATTTTACAACGTATCATCATCTACAAAATACGTTGTAGCTGAATTACATGAATCTCATAGCTACAGATAAGATTGATCAAGTTTTTCAAAGCATCGAATAAAATTAAGATCCAAGTGCGCACATTGAATGAAGCCAAAGAGCGAAAACATTTTATAAATAGATAATCATTTTATTATTTAATAACGAGAGATGTCTGATCAAGTTCTTCAAGACATCGAACTGGTTTGAAATCTTTATATATTCAATGATGCCGAAGAGGGGAAAACACCCTGAAAACGGCCATTTACTTTATTGCGTCTGTACTTAACATTTAGATAAATAAAAAGGCAACTCGTTCATCCAAAAGGAGTGGTCAGTGGCATGCATTATGCTTTGAAAGCAGTCTGCTTCCCATCCTAAACACTTGATTGAATTAAGTTTGCTTTATGACGCGGGAATACACTGCATCTCCTATTACAGATTCTTTTACAAGCGTATTAATAAACGACCTTACAGTATCGCAGTACTGATTTCCGATAATGATGCTAAATTACAGGATCATTCATTAGAAGTTAAAAAAGGAGCGTATAGGAGAGGGGTTTCATAACTAAAGTGAACCAAGTCCACTTGATATAAAGTAGAGCAATTCAGTCCTAGTGTTCTTATTTCAGAATTAATTATTGGAAATTTAAATTAATTTTGGAAAATACTTCATAACTGGAGCATTTTATACCTAAAGAATATATATAAACAAATAAAATAACAAACTATTAGCCCCAGTAAACGATCCCATTATAAAATAGACAAAAAGGGACTTGGTTCACTTTGACTGTGAACCCTTAATATAGCGGAGACATGTTTAAATATTTGCCGATTTCCATTTGAAACGCAGAAATATAAACGAAACGCTCCTGTGACGGCGATAAAATCTAATTCCGGCGACTGCCTGCAGGTCCTGGAATATCTTAATGGGATGATATATCGGACCATTTTTCTAAAGCGACACTACTTCGTGATATGTTTGGGAATGACGGCTTATATTCAATTATGGAAGCACAAGAATGCACTGTTTTTCATCGGCCTTGTAGTTATAGGGTCGGAATTATATATGATTGGAATAAATCGATGAGATGTGCAAGGTTCATAAACAGCAGCTAGTTTTTTTTCTCCTCCGTGAATCTAATTGTGGAGGTACTCCACTGCAATAATTAACAAAATTTACATTTCTTAATATGGATGTTTCATAGTAGAGTGATAAGTATAGAATTCTTATCACTCTTGTTTTTAATTAAACCGTAATTATGAGATAACTCCGAAGCCAGAAAGGCATTTTTAATTTTTCATTTAATATTCTCTATTCTGTTGATAGTAGAGCAAATTATTAGCGTGATTTCATTTAGTCTTTTTAATATTTGTATCTTTTCCTGTGCTGTTTTTTGTTCCATTTCGACTTGTGTGTTTGTAATTTACTGCCAGTTTGAGTAGGGTTATTGAATCTATATAAATATGAATATGATATAACAACATAGATATGGCTTTGATACCATGCAACAGGCTACCTATCCTGATGCGTGTCAAGAGTTCATAATGCGATATTGGGAAATTCCCTCAGTTCATGTCATACTCAGGAGGGGAATTTTTCTCCTGATTCTGTACCTTTCTTCACCTTCCCAACGAAAGGACAACCAGACCCACTGCACATTCTATTAGTATACAGAAAGTTCAACGGGTATTTAGAGCTCCTCCCAGGCTTGAATAGTCATCCTAAGATTCTAGCCTCATTTGCTGACTATCAGGACATCTTAGGCTATGATAGGGTATAGATCTCTATTAAAAAAGTAAGGGATAATGAATACTTCTTTCCTGGAAAAATCTAGAATAGTAAAATACTTCGTCATTGCTCCGGATTGATACTCCAAAATTCACTGCAAAATATGCGGAGAAGGCAGTTAATACTCTAAGAAATCTATTTCTACAATTACAGGATATGATTTCTTCTTCTAGGGTTTTAATAGACTAAGAAATATAAACTGCAGACCATCATTTCAATGCAGCAGTTCTGAATCAAATACTCAATAATACATCTTTCCCAGATGTAAACCCCAAAGTGAGCGAATCATGTCATTTTGTTCCCATGTGACTAAAGGTTGTTCAGCAATTTGGGGTGGTAAGAGTTAACTTGATTATTTATTCTAGTTAAAAAAAAAACACATTGTTCTGCAATTTAGTTATTGCAGAAGCGAAAATATTTTCCTGGGTAAAGTGTCGGTTTCATACTTCTTTTAACCGTAACTCCTACAGAATCGCAATGAAGATTATTTGTTTCTTGGCATAAAATATAGAATTTGCATAGTGCTTGAATCCTTGTATAAATGAAAGTCACTGTATATGTGGATGTTCCCCTTTTCTACTAAATTATTAGAACAAATTTAACAAAATTTAACTTACACGTCAGGAGATGATGAAATTACTGTAAATTTTAGATTTTAGTAAAACCATTCATTCTCCTTTCAAATATCATATCTCTCTGATCACCAATAGAAAGTAGTGTATTAGTCTTTTTATACACAAATATGTGATAAATACATTGCATTATAATTTAATTCGTTATAATTCATCTGAAAATAATTAGTTCTCAAAGGGTATTCATTCTAAAGGAAACAGGATGTCACTGGCTACGCTGTTATGATGTCATCTTTTATGTTGTTGATTTTCCTGTTCATAATAGCCAATAGGAAATTCTTACTTTTTGTGTTTAATTCAAGCAGAAACAAATTCAATGAAAGTATTTAAATTTAACAGACTGAGTGAAATTCTTTTTTTCTTTTGTATTGATTTGTAAACAACTTGAGAAATCGTGTTTAAAAGTTTGATATATTGTCACGTTGATGTTAGGGAAACAGACGAGGCACACAAATAACGAGAACGCAAAGCTATTTATTTAGCACAACAGAAGGATAACAAACTGAGAATTAATTCAAATTGAGATATTCGATCTTTTAGACCAATGTAGAATATTCTGGAATACCATTTCAGTAATTTAAAGAATATTCTAATCCTTTCTAGATATAACGGAAAGGAAACTAAATTAAGAGAGCTTTAGTGTCTCTGTTGGGTGTTATCCGGGGACCCCCCGAATCTCAGTCTGATGCTATGACCACTCTTTCACATAGACTTTGAAGATGCACGTTATAAGCAGCAATATATTTGATATGAATTCAAGCAATGTTACACCAATGGACATGTGATTTTTAATAACCAATAGTAATTTTGTTATAATTAATAGCATAAAAATTTCATTTTGTAGCATTAATTTTTTACCTGTATTAAATTTATGATTTAATTTACATGCATAACATTTTATTGATGTTCTTTCTGTTCTAGTGATGTTTCGAAAAAACTATTTTGTTTACTTCTACAACCACAGATTTGATTTAAATAAAGAGAACTTTAGCGTCCTTGCCGGGTTTTGATCCAGGGACTTCCCGAACCGCAGTTCGATGCTTTGACCAATCGGTCACAAAGACTTAATAGACGTGCGCTATAAGCGGAAATATATTTGGCATGAATTCAAGCAGTGTTACACCAATGAACATGTGATTTTAATAACCAATAGTAATTTTATCTCATAATTAACAATAAAAATTTCATTTTGTAGCATTCATTTTTTACTTACATTAAATTTATGATTTAATTGACATGTAGCTCAGTCTGTCGATATGTTTTTTCTGTTATAGTGATGTTTCGAAATTATTACGGAACAATTTTTTCTAGCTGGATTTAGGCAGATTTTTGTTTACTTTTACAATCATATTTTGTGATTTACTATGATTGTAAAAGTAAACAATTATTATTAAATTTTTAACAATTTACACAATTATTAATAAATTTTGTTTCCTTTTACAATCATAAATTTGATTTGTAACTTTACTGTCTACTTTTTTTGCTACACGAGGATTAACGAGACTCGGACTTAATCCTTAAAACTAATTACAAATCCATGCCAGCAGGATATTCGAACCCACGGATTTCGATTGGGAGCGTCCTACCAATCGGCCATCATCCGGTTGTACGAGAGAAGCTAAAGAAATTTTTGGTACATACCCTAAATATACCTATTGAAATAAATAGTGTAGACTATTTAATATACCTTTGATATTATAATCATAATTTGAATGGTTTATATTCAAATAAAATACTTAATGCATTTAAAAGTAAAAAGTTATTCTCTTTGATATATCAACTTTTATAAGACTGCGAAAAGAAGGGTGTCTTAGTTGTCTATATATGTATTTATATATTACGCTTAGGGAAATTAGAAAAAAAAACATTATTTAAAAACATGACTTGAATTTGACTATTGAAAAATCATCGTAGCGTATTGATATTATCAGCCAGAATTCTTTAAGACTGATAGCAGTATGTTATTTTCTTAAGAAACTGACAAAGAAGATTTTAAAACTGACAACGCAAGCCCTTTGAACATTTTACAAGCTGTGATTTCGTTGCAGTAACGATATTTTAACGGTACAGAAACTCTCAACCTCACCACAAAAATTACATTGATCATTGATCATTGAATCATTGATCATTGTCAAGATGTACTTCGATAAACGACCTTTAAGAGGATTTTGTCGTCGAAAGATGACAAGGTTTGATTCATTATTTGCATCCCATACTTGTCTGGTCGGTTTGTTTTTGAAAAAATTTAGGGAGGTCATTCTAGTTTTTGAATTGTGCTATTTACCAATCATGATCTGAAGGAATGTAGGCACGGTTTGAATAAACTACAATTAAAAAATTAAGAAATTTAGTATCTATTTTCTGAAGTTGTGTTCTATATATGAACCCGTCAGCAGAAGAAAGGTCTATATGGTTAATGTTTGTATGGTTAGACAGATTTTTTTCCACCAGTCGAAAATACAGATAGAGAAAAAAAAAGATTCACTTTGGTATTTGTAACTTCATCTTAAATGGATGCATCGTGATGACAGAGATTGTATGCATTAATTTTTACTTTTGCTAATTTTTGCTGTTTAAATAATTCTACAGCAAGTAGTAAAAAGGAGTATCAAATCTTTATTTCGACCTTTAACGTACTCGTTTTAATGCAGCAGAAAAGGAGTTATTTAAAAGATTTTGTTCTTTAAAACCCCAATGTATATTATTGTCGTACCATATATAAAAGCAAATCCACTTACTTTTATGTGAGCTGAAAACAACGTTATGTTGTTTCAATACAGAAAACAAGAAATTGATAGATTTTGTACTAAAAGTACAAAACTTACTCTGGGGCTTACTCTGGACGTTGCGAGTCGGGTTGAACGTTCTTTGTGACGTCATTTTGAGGTCAGCTTGATCATTTACTCACATAATGTTCTCAAGCTGACGTCAAAATGGCGTCACAACGAAGGTTTGAAACGAACCGCAACGTCCAGAGTAAGAGCCTATGTCTTACAACTTTATGTTGTCTTGTCGACAATAGTATTGTCGTACCAGATATAAAAGTAAGCCACTTCACTATGCTGTGTGTTGGAAAACTTTCCTAAATACTTTATACCCAATTTACGAGTTGTAGATTTCAACCCTAGTTCTTAAATCTTTCCTTAATTTTTGTTTGTAATAATAGTTACCTCTTTTCTCCAGTTAGTTAAATTATTTGTGCAGCTGAGTTAATAAAATGAGTAATTTAGTCAGAATATCCTTATAAGTCATTTGTACATATATATTTCACAGTGTAAGGAGATCAAATTAATTATGTAATCTAATTGCCTGTATGCGAACAGATGATTAACTAACCAGTGGTTATGTATGGATTAATTGTATTCTTTCATATACCTTTCGTTGAGGTGTGTCCCACGGCCGTTGGAAATTGAGAAAAAAGTAAAATGAATCAGAATAGTGAGAAAAGGATAGTCTGGAGCTTGGCAAACTATTATAATACTCAACACCCTCCGCAGGCTGAGTTTGCAATCAGTTTACCAGACGACATTGACTACTTTTTTTTTCTCCCTCCGCTGACTCATATTTTCTTCCTTTTTCAATAAGGCGATTTCAAGCATTAGGGCAAATTCTCAAATTATGACAATTCTGGCTTTAGTTTCAAACGAAAGGGCAGTTTATTGTTTGTCTATTGGATGTTGTAAACGTGAAAATGAATGGGAAGGGCATTATAGTAGTTATTGACGTTGCGACAAATTGCCTTTTTTCCAACAGTCTTGTGACATCTCAACGAAACTTAAAGGGGTATAGGAAATAATATTATTAATCCCTACATAACCACTAGTTAGTTAATCATCTGTTTATATGCACACAATTAGGAGCCGGTCTCACCCAAGTCGTTTAACAGCTAACCGCGATTAACCGTGGGGCCAACCAATGGTGGGACTCAATTCTCCGTTTAAACAGAGATTAATCGCTGTTAGCTGTTAAACGACTTTGGGGAGATTGGCCGATAATAAGGTAACTAATTTGAAGTCTTTACAACAGAATATGTATAGGTGTGTTATTGGCATCTCAAAGATAATTTCAAATCAAGAAATTCCTAATCACTTGCCAGTAATCTTTAAGTATTTTTATTTCTATTTTTTTGGTGTGAATTACTCGGATAACTGAGTTCTACATACTACATATATAATATTTTACTACATATATAATATTTTATATTATTAAATATAAATATTAAAGTAGGTTTAATTCACTTGAATTTGCAAGCTATAAACTTTTCCCAATTAAAAGGAATGTAAATTTAAGCGAATACGAGATGAATAACTCCGTATTGAGTTGCTACCTTATACAAATATGGAATAAGTACATGCATTTATAAATTGTCATAGCAGAAAAAGGAAAGGAATGTAACTCAATTTGTCTGTAACTCGACGAAAGTATATAATTTCCACTGCACTTAATCTCTGACTCTTCAGTACGGCTCGTCCACATCGCGAGCCATTTTTTCGTCATTCCTCTCACGTAGGGCCCACGAATCGGGTGGAGAGAGAGAAAGCTGGGAGGTCGCAAGAGAAAAGCTTCTTCCACACTCCCGTGCAAGAGATTGCTTATCTGAGAGGAAAAATGAATGGAGAAGAGGAGGACATGTTATTTATCCGCTGATTGCTATCGTTTTTTAGTGTTAGAAATGTATTTCCTGTATGTTCGCCATTTATCAAACAAAAAAATCCTCTCTGGTGGCTCTGAGGTATTTCACTGCCAATGTCCGGTTGTGTTCTGCAAATGCTTTCGTGTCCAATAACGCTAGTGAGAGAATTTAACCAGGAAATATTTGTGTTTTTCGAATTATTAGTGTTAAGTGATTCAGGTTATTGCTATAGATTCGGGTTAGGATTATCAATTACAAAAATGTTAACTGGTTGCAACGTTTTAAAGGTTGTAATTAAATTAAAAGGATTAAGGATGTTTTAGGTATGTAATTCAGGATGTTCATTTTATTTTATGTAATGAATTTTGAAAAATAGAGTTGCATCCAAAAATATACAAAAACAGTGTGTGTTAGCTCATACTTTGCTTTCAGGGTTTCTTCTTAATCGATGCTTGGCAAACTTTCCGTAATTGCAGTAACACATGATACGAATTCAGCACTATTTACTAATTCCTGTTCTGTCTAATCATTGCTTCCATTTGACCTGTTAGGGACCATTTTCTAGTTAACATTTCAGCATTTATCAACGTCTTGTGCTCCAAACTGTGTCTTCAAAACTAAGACTTTTCTTATTATTCTCTCGTAATATTTTTATATTGTCTTCTGATTAGGATTTCTGATTCGAGAGTGACATAAAGTGAAAGATAGAAGCAGCTGGGAGATCGCAATGTAGGAGCTTCTTTCATCCACCCATGCCAAAGATTGCTTATCTGGAAGGATAAATGAATGCAAAAGAGGAGGACATGTTATTTATCCGCTGATTGCTATCGTTTTTTAGTGTTAGAAATGTATTTCCTGTATGTTCGCCATTTATCAAACAAAAAAATCCTCTCTGGTGGCTCTGAGGTATTTCACTGCCAATGCCCGGTTGTGTTCTGCAAATGCTTTCGTGTCCAATAACGCTAGTGAGAGAATTAAAACTGGAATTATTCGGGTTTTTCGAATTATTAGTGTTAAGTGATTCAGGTTATTCGGGTTAGGATTATCAATTACAGACATGTTAACTGGTTTGTAACATTTTACAGGTTGTAAATCAATTAAAAGGATTAAGGAGGTTTTAGGTATGTAATTCAGGATGTTCATTTTATTTTATGTAATGAATTCTGAAAAATAGAGTTGCATCCAAAAATATACAAAAACTGTGATAGCTCAGAATAATGATTCATACTTTGCTTTGAGGGTTTCTTCTTAATCGAGGCTTGGCAAACTTGGAGTAACACCTGATACGATATCAGAACCATTTACTAATTCTTGTCCTGTCTAATTATTGTTTCCGTTTAAACTTTTAGGGAACTTTTTCTAGTTAACACTTTAGCATTTATCAATGTCTTGTGCCCAAAACTGTGTCTACAAAACTAAGACTTTTCTTACTATTCTCTAATAATATTTGTATACTGTCTTCTGATTAGGGTTTCTGCTTGGAGAGAGACATGAAGTGAAAGATAGAAGCAGCTGGAAATCGCAATGGAGAAGCTTCTTTGATCTACCCAAGGAAATGATTGCATATGTAAAAGGAGAAATGAAGGCAAAAGAGGAAGACATGTTATTTTATTCTCTGAATGCTATCGTTTTGTAGTGTTAGAAATGTATTTTCTATATGTTCGCCATTTATCAAGTCAAATGAGGCATTTCATTACCACTGTTCAGTTGCGTCCTAAAAATGTATTCGTGTCCAGTAACGTTCAGAAAAGAATTAAACCAGGAATTACTTGCAGTTTTCGTGTTATTAGTGTTACGTGATTTAGGGTAGAATAATCGATTAGGGACTATAAATTAGAAAAGTCTATGGAGGGGTTATAGTTTGTTTAAATTTTAATTTAAAGGATTATGAATAAAGGATTTATTTAATTTAAAGGATTATGGCTTTAGATATGTAATTCAGTATGTTTATTTTTATTTCTTATTTCAAGGATCAAAAAGAGAATTACAGAAAAAATGTGAAAAAAAAGTGTGTTAGCGCAGAACTGGGGACTTACACTTCGCTCCAAGGACATTTTTTGGCCGAATTGTGGACGAATGACAGAGAACTGCTCTTCGGTACTGAGTTCGTGGGCTCGAATACCGCTGAAGGCATGGATGTTCGTAGTCGTTCGGAATCGGCAGTAGGTTCCGGTCTCATTATTCCTCGTGTAGCAAAACAGTAGACCGTAGCGCTCCAAACCAAACTAATGCATTGTATGATTTAAACGGGATTTACAAACTCACGTCCAACTAAACTGCTGTCTTCGTTTAACCAGTCATGCATGCTTTCTGTTTATACATCATTTGATAATGCTCTAGGTTTAAAAAATATTTAGTTTTATTATTTAAAGGGGATTATTTATAAAATAACGTAGAAAATGTACATAAAATGAAATAAAAATAAAATTCACTTACTTTCAAGATAACTTTTGAAATATGTACATTAGAAATTAAACTTTTAAATTAAATTGAAGCAAAATATCTGGTTTTTTTTCTGTAATTCTAAAACTTTTAAATGCATCTGATATTTTAATATGAAAAAAAAACCTAAAACTCTTCAGATATAAAAAAATTTACAAATTAACTTTTATCTTATAGAAAATAAGATATATTTCTCGCATCAATATAATTGAGGTTCACAGAAAAAAACAATTAGCTTCCCCATACATAAAATATTAGTTTTTAATTTGCAAATTTCAAATGTTATTTTGCGATAAGTGGATTCCTATTTTTTGTACTTGATGGATATATTTTATATTTTTAAGAAAATGTATTATTTATGCAACAAAACTAAATATTTTTCTGTAAATTTTGAACTTTATTAATGATTTAGAAATAATTTTATTTAGTGCAGAAAATTTTATTTTACAAGTACTTTATTAAATCAAATGCAGGGATTATGTCTTTTCAAGTTAAAAGATATATTAAATGTATAGGCTATTTACTCTTAAAACTTAAATCCTTTATTGTTTGATGTAGAGGGACAATGGAAATTTTACGTGTGGATGTCTTTTATGCATGATAAGGTCTGTTTATTGAATACTTTTTAAAACTTAGAATAAAATCTAGTGACTATCATAAATATTAAAACAATATAAAAGGAAAAATAACAATAGTAGCAATAATAATCTCTTTTTTTGTACAAAGTGCATATAACAGGTTTTTAAGTAGTATTTACAAATTATGTGTTTCGAAATATAACTATTAAAACTAACTTCCATTTTATGCATTATAAGGTAAACAGTTCATAAAGTCTAAATGGATGTGGTAGTTACAAATAAATCTGGATGGTTTCAGATAGCATAAAATACAATTTTTTTAGTTAAAAAAAGCTTAAAATAATTATTAGGAATAATTTTCTTGCATACTATGGCAACTAACAAACATAATTATTATTAAATAATAATTACTCAAAACACCCTTTTGCTTCTCTTTCTGAGATATATTTCACAATTGAGATAAAAATATCTAAATTTTAGCCAAATTTAGGCCACCTGAAAGTCCATCGTCGCTATAAAGGAGGAAATAATAGCCTATATCGCATCAGCAGAGATTCAGGCTAGAATAATCGATTCGGGTTAGAACTATCAATTACAAAAAAGTTAATTGGATTGTTACCAGTTTTAGAACTATGATTTCAATTAAAAAGATAAAAAACTATTTTAAGTATATAAATAAGGTTGTTAGTTTTAGTTTTTTCTACAGTAAGTACTGAAAACGACCTACAACAAGTTACAAAAATAAGAAAGAACAATTGCAACAATATGTATGGTTCCATTCTCTGGCATTCTCATAGAAATACATTAACGCGTAATAAATTAGCGAAGATCGTTACCATTTTCTCGGTAACATTAGAGGCTTTAAATAGGGCTTGAGGTACTAGTGAAGCTATGCAAAGGTAATCATCGTCTATTTCAAATCTGAATTACGACATCGCTTTATATATTGGCAGATGTAAAATTAAAAATTTATTGGTCCACACGTAATTTTCCTGAAATCCATGCTAATAATATTCGGATGGTCGATTCATGTCTTGAAAGAAACTTGTGTAAGGAAGAGTCTTTTATAATACAAAAGTTTAATTTTGGACTGGATTCTATATATTCAGATTCATACATGCATACCCATTGTAAATATACTCCTGTTCATAAAAGCTGTCCCCACACATTAATTTGCCATAATCAAGTTTGTGTATGTAATTCCCACGATGTCCAAACAATGAAAAAAGAGGGGAAATCTGAACTGGGACATCACTTTATTTATCAGCAGATGTAAAATTAAAAATTTTTTTATCCGCATGCAATTCACCTGAAATCCATGCTAATAATACTCGGATGGGTGATTCGTGCCTTGAAAGAAACGTGTTAGGAAAGGTCTTTTACAATTCAGATATTTAATTTTTGTCTGTATTCTAGATATTTCAGAACCATACATGCATACCCACTGTAAATGTATATTGCAAATGTATTCCTGTTCATAAACCTGTTTTCACATATTCATTTGCTATGATCAAGTTTGTGTATGTACTTCACACGATGTCCAAACAATAAAAAAAAGGGGGAAACCTGAAAATAAGACATCACTTTATGTATCCGTAGATGTAAAATTTAAAACTATTTTGATCCACATGTAATTTACCTGAAATTCATGCTAATAATACTCGGATGATTCATGCCTTGAAAGAAACATGTGTTAGGAAAGGTCTTTTATAATGCAAAAGTTTAATTTTGGGCTGTATTCTAGATATTTCATATTCATACATGCATACCCATTGTAAATATATTCCTGTTCATAAACCTGTCTCTGCACACTAATTTGCAATAATGAAGTTTGTGTATGTAATTCACACCATGTCCAAACAATGAAAAATGAGGGGAAACCTGAACTACGACATCGCTTTATATATCAGCAGATGTAAAATTTAAAATTTTTTGGTCCACATATAATTTACCTGAAATCCATGCTAATAATACTTGGATGGTGGATTCATGCCTTGAAAGAAACTTGTGTAAGGAAGAGTCTTTTATAATGCAAAATTGGACTGGATTCTAGATATTTTATATTCATACATGCATACCCATTATAAATGCATTCCTGTTCATAAACTTGTCCTCACACATTAATTTGCCATAATCAAGATTACGTATGTAATTCACGATGTCCAAACACTGAAAAAAAGAGTGGAATCTGAACTACAACATCGCTTTATTATATATCAGCAGATGTAAAATTTAAAAATTTTTGATCCACTTGTAATTTACCTCAAATCCATGCTAATAATATTAGGATATGCGATTCATGTCTTGAAAAGAAACATATGTAAGGTAAGGTATTTTATAATGCAAAAGTTTAATTTTGGGCTGGACTATAGATATTTCAGACTCATACATGCAAACCCATAGTAAATGTATCCCTATTCCCACACATTATTCTTCCACAATCTAGTTTATGAATGTAATTTCCGATATCCATACATTGTAAAAAAAAGGGGAAAGTTAAAGGGTTAAATGAGGTGTCAATGCAATAATTTCAAAACAACTGTGCACGTGCTTAGAAAAAGTATACTGTATCTAATATGTTCATTTGCTTACTGTTGACTCGGGGATATAAAGTATCCTTTAAGCCACAAAGTGAGAAGAATTGAAAATGAACAGTGTAATGAAGCTATATTCTCTGATAAATTCCTATTCCGTTTATAAGTGATTCTCATCACAGCATTATTAGCACTGAATGAAGAATACGCTAATTGATCACTTCTGAGGTCTAAATTACTCAAATGCAGGAATGGTAGATTCTATCCCGGCACTCATCTAATCTACTCTGGTAGCATGAAATATTGCGGTGACATTAATAGAGACAGCAAGAGGTGATGCTGCTACTCATTAACCTATGGTAGCAGTTTGTTCTCTTTTTCCCCGAGGCAAACATCTTGTAATTTCTCTTTTCTAGTTTTTACAGCATTTTAACATGGCAGTTTGTGATTTTGTGCTACATATTTTCAGCTATTTAACCCCTTGACATACAAGTAAAACGGAATGTGATGTGTCCGAAAAATACTATTTAGTTCTGGCTCTGAGTAGTCTGAGTTAGTTTTACAGGCATTTGAGCATGGCAGTTTGTGATTTTGTGCTACATTTTTTAGCTGCATAACCCCTTGATATACAAGTAAAACGGAATCTGATGTGTCCGAAAAATACTATTTAGTTCTGGCTCTGATTAGTCTGAGTTAACCAACCACACAGTAACTAGAATTATTCCGAGGAATTAGTATTATTTGGAAGAGCATATGGTACCCTACCCGCTATTTACTTTAGATATTATTAATTGTTAATTGTTATTTAGTTATTATAATTGTTATGTATTCTCCTTACTCCTTCATTACTACAGTGTTATACTCAGCACTGAAATACAACGTATCTTAGAAGCTTCCATACCCAACGGCGTTTCCCCTTTTATTAACATTTAAAGTTTATTCCACTTAATTTCTTTTATTTTTTATTATGTTTTATTTATTTATTCAATTAAATTTTTTCATTATTATTTTATTTATTTATTTAATTTACTTTTATTTTTAAATTCAAATTCGCCTTTTAGTCCGAGGTAGATTAATCCCCAGGGCAGATCTTGCAAGATTTACACCCAATAGGGTAAGCTGCTCTCTGAGAGCGCTCATTTAGTTCTGGATCATCGGAACAGTTTTCTTCAAGTTGAGAAAGATACTGTTTTATTTTGAAATTTGTATTGCTATGTAATATTTAATGAGGTTTATATATGATGCTAATGTACACTAATTAAGCAACAGTGAAAAATTATGATTTAATATAATGTTGCACTATGTCTGCCGAAGACAGCTATTGACGTCTCGGAGGCGTCAAAGTCTACTTTGGTGCAAGAGAGGACTGACGTCTCTAAGACGTCATTGTATGCCAAGGGGTTTTGGTTTGGTTTGGTTTGGAGCGCTACGATCTACTTTTTGCAACACGAGGGCTAATGAGACCGGGACCTACTGCTTAAAGCCGATTCCGAACGGCTACGAACATCCATTCCACTGTGGAATTCGAACCCACGAACTCCGGTTCCGAAGGTTAGCACCCTAACCATTCGGCCATCGTTCGGCATGCCAAGGGGTTAAATGCAGGATATCTCTAACTATGACAAATTGTGACTGGAATTTTTTTTAATTTCAATCAGAAATAAATTCTTATATATTGTACATGCATCGTATATAATAAGGGCAGAGAAACACAAACATTTATTTCTGTTTCTCTGTGTATATATGTATCAGTTCCTACTCTTTTAAAGAAAATTGTTAGTCACAGCTATAGAAAAAAAGAAAAGCAAATCTAAGTATTACAATACCAACTTTTATTTCCTAAACCGACTGAAGACAAAGTTGGGAAGGACTAAACCGGAATATAAAAAATAGAGGCTCAAGACAAAAAATAACATTTTTCAAAAAATAAGTTGTCTTCCTCTTCTCATAAACAAAAGTGAAAACTTCCGTTATAGCTAATTTGAGTTAATAACATAACTGGATATGAAATTGTTCAGAGTATGCTTTTATGTTCTTCTAAAGAGTTCATGCGGCAAAACCAAAGGCAAATCCTAGAGGTTGGTTTGAAACACTAGATCATACCATTTCAAAAGAAGTATTCTCAAATATAAAGTTCTTATGAAGAACGGCAACATGTTGAACTGAAGTACATAATTGCTTTTGTGGGATGAGAAAATTTTGATAGAACATCTCTAGAAGGATGAGTTCTTGCTACCTTCCGTAAAGCTTTTCTGTAGTGCTCTAGAAACCGAAACTGATTTTAATGGATGATAAGGCAAGACCTAACAGACCTCAGCTAGTTAATGATTTTCCACGAAGTAACTAGCCAAGTCACAAACTAGTTAAGTCCCAACTTAAATGCAGTTCATTCCTAGTCTTTCATTCACCAAGAAGAACTATTTCAAGTCGTAAATACATCCAGTCTCTATGCGTGTTAAAATATTCAGTTTTAAAATAAAGGGATTTGTTATCACAAATTGTAGCAATATCGCCATTTATAATATAACAATATCTTATACTGTGCATCAGTAACGTTATGTACAGTACAGAAATTTGTTGCTTGATTTGTAGAGTTTTTGTTGTATTTAAAGTCTCTATTGGAAAGATAAATCTGGAGATATGATAAAACACGTTTTCTCTATTTTTTTTGTCTAATTTTGCATATTTTAACTACATACTTCCTATTCGTATTGGTCAGGTGCTATTCTATCCATCATTTGATATTCCTAAGTATTATTGAACCATTGAATCTTCTGTGATATCTTCATTTGTTACTTTATTTTAGATAATAGTGAGTGTCTCTCCCTCCCCCCCCCTCTCTCTCTCTATATATATATATATATATAATATATATATATATATATATATATATATATATATATATATATATATATATATATATATATATATATATATATATATATATATATAATATATATATATATATATATATATATATATATATATATATATATATATATATATATATATATATATATATATATATATATATTATATATATATATATATATATATATATATATATATATATATATATATATATATATATATATATATATATATATATATATATATATATATATATATATATATATATATATATATATATATTATATATATGTATATATATATATATATATATATATATATATATATATATATATATATATATATATATATATATATATATATATATATATATATATATATGCATATATGACACGAGTGGTTAAGGCATGGAAGACATATTTGATTTCAAATATAAAATTTTTTTATTGCAATCCTTCTGTCCATGGCTATGCCATTTAGAGATCCTTTGTTATCATTTTGAGCCGACAATCGTTGAGGATGTTACCAGTCCAATTTCCTGCCGAGAAGTGTCTTTTTTGGCGTTGCTACCTAAGCAAATCTTCTTGTCTATTTCCACGTCAGCTTCTTTACTATGTATAGTTCCGTTCGACCGTGTGTCTTTCTCCTATTATGTTATCGTTAATGAGTTCCAACTATTTTTAATTATATCGCGCTTGATTCTTAACCTCCATTTTTTAAACCTGATATATATATATATATATATATATATATATATATATATATATGTACACACACACTTATATATATATATATATATATATATATATATATATATATATGTACACACACACTTATATATATATATATATATATATATATATATATATATATATAATACAAAGGCGTAACGAGAAATTTTTCATGGAGTGGGGGGTTCTTTCTGTTCAACTCTAAAACATATCTCAAAATATATACTCATCTCAAATCAATAAATATCTCAATATCTCAAAATTAATACAGCAACCCTCACACATCTAATACATATATACAGAATCCTCATGAGCGGGGGTTGCATTCCTTCTATACTCCCTCCGTACGCGACTGTCGTGTAAGCCTTTCTAATTAAGATACTTAAAAGGTCTATATAACATATATATTTGAAGGTCATTTTAAGGAGATTGATGTATCATTTTCTTCGACAAAGTAAAGACCATCGAAAGAGATATCTAGTTGAGGAACGCCCCACTGTTAAGATTTATTTTTCGTAATACCGACGTCTCTTATGAACCGTCTCGAATGGAGAACAAATCAATCTAACTCTGATATTAACATAAAACCTTGTTTAATGCAAGCCTTCGTATTTATAACGCTGTTTTAATAATCACACCTATCCTTCTAACCCACCAACATCTTCAATAAATCACCAATATTAAAGCGTTATTCTACTCATTAATATGTGAAGAACTAATTACGATATCGTTCCGATGAATAATGAGGTATCACTCATTAAATGGTCATCATTAGAACTTTTAATTGTTGGGAGACCTCCCTAGATGATGAAGATTAATGACCTAATGGTTAGGCAGGAGATTTCCCAGTATGTTTCATCGCAAGAATTTATCCTTTAAGATATTCGTGCCTGGCCGTTTGGCTAAGAAAATTAAAAAGATATTTTCCGATGAAGCATTATTTCCAGGAATTTTCATACGGGTATGAGATAATTATTTTCATTTTTTTTGAACGGGAATTGTACAGAGGGAACATATTATAGTCGTTAAATATTGATCTAGATTTTGATAAATATTGATGTTTTAGATCCCCAAATTTTTTATATTGCAATGGTGTGTAAACAGAATAATTCTGTAAGAAATTTGTAAATGTATGTAAATGTTTAGACCAAATCTGATAATACATTATTTGGTCAAATGATATTTTAAAGAGAATTTAAAGGGTCCTTTTCTTACCAGATGACACCTCTTTAAATTTCTATACATTAACAAAATAATTATTTTCATTTTTATCGACATATAAGCAGAGAAAACATTCTAATAGTCACAAATTAGGCTTCAAGATTTTGCCAAATTATTAACTACCAATTAATTAATGTATTATAAATTATAACATATTAATTAATTAATATAAAATATTATAAGTTATAATAAATTATTAATTAGTTAAATATGAAACCACATAGTTTATAAGAAGTTTATTTGACTGTTCCCAATGAAGCGTTCCTGTACGATCCATAGTTCACGAGAAAAATACGAAAAACAAAGTATGAGGTCACTGACATTGCAAGAAAAAACACTTTATTGGCCATATCAACAACAGTATTTGCATATCTTTCCAGACGATAATGTTTAAAACGTTCGCCAAGCATATTGCGTCCTGCATGCGCGCAATGAAATGACGTTATACGCTGTTGAACTGGTATTTAAAAGGCTGCATCTTGCAGCTACAGGTAGTGTTCGTATGGTGGACATGTATTCCGTTCGTGACTACTGAGACATGTACCTGATGTACGGCCGATGTAATGGAAATGCCTTACGAACTGTTAAAGATTATGCCCGGGCATATACTGCTGTTGATATGTTCAGTAAAGTGTTTTTCTTGCACCGGAAGTGACGTCATGCTTTGTTTTTCGTATTTTTCTCTTAAACTTTGGATCGTAGAGGAACGCTTCTTTGGGCAGTTTTTATGTACTCCCAATGAGGAATCTAACTGTGCAGAGTTTATGCGGTTATTTTGGGACACCCTGTATACACGTGTGCATATTATATACACGTACATATACCTGGTATATTATACACATGTATGCATACACTTGGTATATTATACACACGTATGCATACATCAACAAAATCCAAATGAAAATTTTCAATTCATTTCATTGTTAGGTACCATGAAATCACATTTAGGATTGAATTTCTTAATATTATTATTAAGATGAATCAAAACTGATTATCCCGGAATATTTCAGGCTGTTTTAAAATCCCTACTCTCGAAATTTTATAAATATCCCTAACTAGGAACAGGAAATAAAAAATAAAAGTTAAGGAAGTAAAAATTCTTTTCCTTGCTATTAAAAATTCAGGACACGTTCATTTAACGACGAAATGAGGTATGATTTAGATATAAGCGATTAATTAAAACAATACAACAATGCACTTAACCACATGTTCTTGGTTTACACACTTTAACGATTTAATTGGTACTAAACTATAGACAATTCAGTAATGTATGAAGTAGTTTGCGTAGTAATATAATAACAGTTTGCAGAGAAATATAAATTTTAAAAATATACTACCGCAGATAATCTATTTTTTCATTCTGGTAGACATACAACAGTGTTGATACAATTATGTCAGCAAATTTCAAATTTAGGAATAAAGCTATTTGCGTGTACTTTGAGATTAATGTTATTTTAATTTAGGATCTTTAAAACTGAAATTGGAAATTTGAAAATCACAGTCTATTTAATTCTCATTTCAAAAAGTAGTATAACTAGTCAAGCATCCATTTTTCTCTTTAGTAACTAGCATATAGCCCGTCATATGACGGGATCAATAAAATTTTTAATTTTCCAGAATTGTAAAGTGCCTTATAAGGCAGATAAAAAAAAGATTTGTTTTTTAGCTGAGAATTATCTGGTGCACCCTCAATAATTTGTTTATCTTTATACTCCTCTAAAGTCTCCCGATACTGTGAATGCATTTTAGAATCACGTTGAATTCATTTAGAAAGATAATTCAAAGTTTTCTTAGCTACTTCGAAATTACCGTTAAGTTCTTCCTAATTTTTTTCCACGGTATTTAATGGAATTAAAGGAATTAAATTATCATTTCCATTACACCCTGAAGGTAGATAGAATTTGTTGTTAATACCGGTGATAAAACTTTCATTACAACAAAAATAATTGATGATTAAATTCAAAATCATCACATATGTGCCTAATCTATTATTTAACCCAAATATAAAAGAAAATTATTTACGTAATATCTAAGTTCAGTGATAAAACGTATGAAATTAATGCAAACGATATTTAAATAATTTAAAATAAGAAATGATTAAATGGTATTGTTAAAGGAATGACGCCATAATGCTAGGAAAAAATGTTACTTTTATTTACCTATTTATTATGTGACAAATTGATAAATTTAATCACCCGCTCTTAACCAGGGAAAATAGGGCTTGAAATAATGGCATTAAATGCTTGAAATAGTGGAAAGGGGTGGATTTCGAACGTAGCTAACCGTTCCTCATCAAGAATCCAATATGGAGGCTTCTACCCATTCCAGGTCCAACCACTTTATAAATTCGAGGACTGACGGATAGCTATTATTTAAGCCAAATATAAAATAAAATTAGTTACTCAATATCTCAGTTCAGGGATAAAACGTATGAAATGTTATTGTTACCTATTTATTATGAGATAAATTGATAAATTTAATAGCCTGCTCTTAACTGAAATAATGGCATTAAAAGCTCGAAAAGGGGGGAAGGGGTGGATTTCGAACGTTTTAAAGAAGACAGTATTTTTCGATGTGATGTGAAGCATATTTATACCAATTTATTTTAGAATCGGATCGATAGTTTAAGATGAGATAAACTTTACTCGCTTTGAATTTTACTAATCCTAACTCATCAAGAATCCAATGTGGATGCCTCTATCCATTCCAGGTCCAACCGTTTCATAAATTCGAGGGAAGACGGACAGATAACTTAGGCTATTATTATATAGGAGATATGTTCTTATTTAGTCCGAAAGAAGAAATAATTACAACAGTAAGAGAAAACGGCTGATTTAACAATTGGTGTGAGTTTGGAAACGAAATAAAAATTGGGAAATAAAACTTGTGTGATTTCATGTTTAATTCTTTATCGAACCTGTTTTACGATGAAGGTTTTACATTCAAATTCACCTTTAAACTAGGCTGCATAAATGATCCGTAACAAGCAATATATTTTATATTTTAACATTCTCTTTTTTTAAACTTACATATTGTTCCAATGTTCTTTTATGCCTACCCCGAGGAAAACTTTTTTTTAAACAAATTCTATATTATTTTTATATAAAAAAGCCAAGCAATTTAATTACTGCATGAATTATAATTTTTATTATTTTTCTATTATCTTACCCTAACTCATCAAAAATCCAATATGGATGCCTATACCATTCCAAGTACAAACGCTTCATAAATTCGAGAATAGACGGACAGATAATTTAGGCTATTATTATATTGGGAATAAAGGACTTAATTGCAATTTTCAAAATTTTACAATTTTATTTTGTTAAACTTTGTTAATGATAGTCAACGCGCTAATACAATCTTTTCTGTACATATCCTGTGTGTAAACGCTCCATTAATGAAAAAAATATGATATATTATTTTGTGTATCAAAGCAAAATACACGAATAATGGAACATACCTATTTTTAGAAATGAAAGTTAAATATATGAATAGCTGCAACTCATGTTAATCGGAGATCTGCTACACCGTTGCCCAGCAATTTGGAGTTACATTTAACAAAAGCACATTTCCGAAGGACATTATCACAAGGTAAATTGCAAAATAAAACTATCTTCTGGTCATTTTTCTTACCCTTGTGCTCACCATGTTTTCAAAATCCATTTGCTAAATATGAAATTCTGAATATCAAAAAAATCCTTTCTGACTAGAAATTCAAAATTAGGTCAGGACAGATGAGGCATTTTCACTCAAACTATTGTTAGGGGAAAAGGAATTCATTAATTTCCCAGTCAGGTTTTATTCTCTAGTTGCTTTAAGTTATTCAGTAATAATGCGAAATATCACGCAATGTTCATAAGACGTTCGATCATCTAACAATTCATTAAGGGAGTTTTTGTCATGTGAATGTTTTTAGAAAAATAATTAAAAATACTAAGATTCATTAATTGCATTTTACCTGATTATAAAAATGGGAAAGGTATTTTTTAACTTTTGTTCAGTTGGGTAGTATATATTTAAAAAAAGTGTTGTACTCATGTTTTTTAAATATTGGTGTTTATGTTTTATGGTAAGTTTTGCGAGTTTCGATAATACTGGTTAAGATTGTATATAATACTCTTTAATTTGGTTTGCTTGGGCTTTATTACAGGAACCAAATAGATATTAAATTCCAAAGTATAAAGGAATGACTAAAGTTAGTATAGACAGGACAGAAAATAAACGATTTTTTTCTGTCTTAGCCAATTTCAGGAAAAGTGCATTTAAGGGGGGGGCAACATAAGGGAAAATTGTGACCTATGGAAATTTTGAGGGTCACAAATGGGGCCCCATTGATTCTCATTAGTTAGGAATAGGATTGCTTTCTTATAAGAGGACATGATATTTGGGCTATATATACAATGAACACTAGGTAAGTTCAATGCAGTTTCCTTGATCAAATTGGCCAGGAACTAAACCCGTGAGACCAAGCCAAATGACTTGTCACCTATATAAAAAATGAATAAGAAAAAAAGTCTTAAATAGTTGGGTTGAATTGCAATTTGACTTCGACTTTTAGTTATGAATCTTTGTTTAAGCTTGAATTGTTGATTTCAAACTTTATCTCTAAAATGCCCTATGAATCCTAATTACGAACAGTAAATGAATCCCTTTTTTATATTGGTCTGTTCACTTTTCTTGATATCAATGAGCATAGAGGCATTCTTTTACAATGTAATTGTATGTCTAGAAATTGTCTAGAACTGAACTGGTGACACCAAGCAAAATGACTCATCATGTTTGAAAAAAAAAATGAATAAGAACAAAAAGTCTTAAATAGTTGGGTTGATGTGCAACTTGACTTCGAATTTTAGTTCTGAATCTTGGTTTCATTAAGCTTGAACTGTTGATTTCAAACTTTATCTGTAAAATGCCCTATACATCCTAATATCCTAATTACGAACAGTAAATGAATGCCTTTTTTATATTGGTCTGTTCACTTTTCTTGATATCAATGAGCATAGAGGCATTCTTTTACAATGTACTTGTATGTCTAGAAATTGTCTAGAACTGAACTGGTGAGACCAAGCCAAATGACTTCTCATGTTATATAAAAACTGAATAAGAAAAAAAGTCTTAAATAGTTGGGTTGATGTGCAATTTGACTTCGACTTTTTGTTCTAAATCTTGGTTTCATTAAGCTTGAACTGTTGATTTCAAACTTTATCTCTAAAATGCCCTATGGTTTGGTTTGGTTTGGAGTGCTACTGTCTATGTTTTTGCAACACGAGGGCTAATGAGACCGGGAGCTACAGCTTAAAGCCGATTCCAAACGGCTACAAACATCCATGCCAAAGTGGAATTCGAACCCACGAACTTCGGTACTGAAGGCCAGCACTCTAACTAATCGGCCATCGTTTGGCCTAAAATGCCCTATGAATCCTAATTATGACCAGTACAGGAATGCCTTTTTTATATTGGTCTGTTCACTTTTCTTGATATCAATGAGCATAGAGGCATTTTTTACAATGTAATTGTGTGTCTAGAAATTATCTAGAACTTAACTGGTGAGACCAAGCAAAATGACCCATCATGTTTGAAAAAATGAATAAGAAAAAAAATCTTAAATAGTTGGGTTGATGTGGAATTTGACTTCGACTTTTAGTTCTGAATCTTAGTTTCATTAAGCTTGAACTGTTGATTTCAAACTTTATCTCTAAAATGCACTATGAATCCTAGTTACGAACAGCAAATTAATGCCTTTTTTTATATTGGTCTGTTCACTTTTCTTGATATCAATGAGCATAGAAGCATTCTTTTACAATGTACTTGTATGTCTAGAAATTGTCTAGAACTGAACTGGTGACACCAAGCAAAATGACTCATCATGTTTGAAAAAAAAAATGAATAAGAACAAAAAGTCTTAAATAGTTGGGTTGATATGCAATTTAACTTCGACTTTTAGTTCTGAATCGTGGTTTCCTTAAGCTTGATCTATTGATGTCAAACTTTATCTCTAAAATGCCGAATCCTAATTACTACCAGTAAATGAATACCTTTTTTATATTCGTCTATTCACTTTTCTTGACGCCAATGAACATAGAGGCATTCTTTTACAATGTAATTGTGTGTCTAGAAATTGTCTAGAACTGAACTGGTGAGACCAAGCAAAATGACCCATCATGTTTGAAAAA
>CM063505.1:140647050-140707050 GCA_032207245.1 Pardosa pseudoannulata
AGGATTTTAAAATTTTTATCCCGGTCTCTGATTTTACCATTCTGTTCTTTTTATTTTATTCCGATGTTTTTTAAAACTCCAGTTTGTAACAAAGAGTTACACTCCTACAACGCCAGGACGAAACTGACGTAGACGAAATTGATGCGATTGACTCTCCTTCAACCCTATTGGTCAAGAGGGGTTTCTTACAGCGGAATAGCCATCTCCGGCCAAGGCAACGCTATCCAACGAACTTTTCGAGAGATCTGCGGGCCCCCTCAGAGAAAGAGCAACGAAGAGGGAGTGTGCAGCTCAAAATCTTCTGCGGCAGTTCTAACACCATTTTCTTTTTAAGACCTAGACGACATGTTGGGGAGATCTTGGATCGATTATGGTCCCTTTAGCATGATGACCTAATTAGCATTTTTATTACCTTTTTACACCTTTATATATATTCAAAATAAAAAAAAATCAGCAGGAGGAATTCATTTTTTTTTTTTCAATTTTGTATTTTCTCACGAAAGCTCCACTTCAACGTGCTGCTGGCCTAGACGCTCAGTCGGTCTTTACCTCAACACTCCTAACTTTCAAGAATCAGCAAATTACAGATTGGCTATTTTTCAGCTAAAATGTAATCTGCAAAATCTGTCGATGGCACACATATATCTACATATACATTCACAGAAAATATTCACTAAAATTAAATGTCATCGAAGCAGTGTTTTACTTTTATATAAGATAGACGACAACTTTAATACAATGGGGACCCCTGCTATGTATCGACGATGCGAAATGAAGTATCCGCAGGGATCACAACATATATATAACCATGCTCAGAAGGGATTTGTACAGTGCAGTTATTAAAATAACACAACTGATTCTAAACATACGCATTTATTTAAGATTATATAAACAATAAACAGACATTAGCACCCTCGATGCAACCGAGCCTCCTTGCTACTGGTACACCGACTCTTATGTAGTCAGACAGCATACAGATATTTTGAATATGTACAAGCTGTGCTGCCACAAATAAAACTACAATTATAAAACTTTACAAACGGGAATAAATATCAATTCATATTACAACATGCCAAAATACATTACAATAAATTACAAAACACTTTATAATGACTAAAAATATACAAGACATTGATATACGACATATGACGTCATTCGTCGCCAAATTTGTGTAATCACCACAATACAAATTCATTCATACCTTGGACAGCTTAAAATTGCATTTTTCTTAAGGTTATATATACGTTTAAAAATAATGAAGATTTCGTGGTGAGAAATGTTTCCTCTGAGTCCTGAATATAAATTTTATTCCATACTTCAATAATCTGTGTATCTAATAAATTATTTAATAATGCTCTCAAACATAAATTATTAGTTTCCAATAAGCTAAAAATTATTTATATTAAATTATCCACTGCGTTCTTAAGATACCGAGATAGATATTTAAAAATTGTTTTCTACTAAACTCAGATATTTGATTCCAAATAACTTATGATTGATTAAACCAAATACAATTACACATTTTTTTATTAATATTACTCCAGATATGTGATACTCTCTAATTTCGAGTATTATTAATGATATTCAACGCTCATAGACGGTCGTAATTTAATTTATTATTATTGCAGGCATTTAAGCACTTCATTCGCAAGGAAAATGATCCGAACAGCACTAAAACATAAATAACTTGGCAAATTTGTATTGATAATATTCATCCTTCGGCTTTAGCCGTGTAATTATTCGTAAAAAAGAATAATTAACTCCTGTCGCAACTCTAATTACGCACGTTTTGTTTTTACCGTTGAAGGAGTTACAATTTTTACCATTGCCTTGGGATATATCTCACAAAATGTCTATTTTCCCAAACGGATCTCATTTTAATGACGTTTAATCCTTTAATATTTTTTCCGAGCTTCGATTCTTGGGGCTTTGTGCCCAATTAATGCCATTAATTACCCATTAATGGCATTAATAATATTCATACTTTCTCTGCGTGAAATCAAAAAAGAAGTGAATAAACTAAAGAATAAAAGTGCATTTTGCACGAAAGTTGGCAATTATAGGAAAGTAAGGTTAATAATACAGCTAATGTACATCTATATCAGCAAAAGGTACTATTTATGCAAATACTTATTTGATAATTATTTTGTAAGATTTTCTGATGACTCTGTTATAAAAGAAGAGTTTTATAATGTTCAAAGTTCAATTTAATTTTCTGAAATTCATATTTATTTTGATGGTATTTTGCAGAAATTATTTTTGTTATAAGTGACATTTACGGGATTTTGTCATATATCTATCTATGGAGTTTGGCAGTTAGGGCCGGTCTCACTAAAGTCTTTTAACGGCTAACCGCGATTAACCCATGGCGCCAACCAATGGTGGGACTCAATTATCCGTTTAAACAGAGATTAATCGTGGTTAGCCGTTTAACGACTTTGGTGAGACCGACTCTTAGATGTTATATTTTTCCGATTATTATAATTGTTGAGTCTACAGTGTTTCTAATGTTGAAAAGGAATTTATTTCAATAAGGGTAAAAACTGCGGTTAAATTTTAATGGGAGTAGATCATGGGCTTGCTTGTATCAGTAAGTCAAAAATTCTTATTCTAGCATTATTGAAATGAGTGTTGTTGATTCCTGCAAGTTGCGAGAAGAGTAATTTAATTTCTTCTTGCTAGGATAAACGCAACCTTTCAAATCTTTAATGAAATAAAAAAAAATCTCTACAGAGGTAGTTTCATGAAACATATTATCGTCAGTTTATAGTCGACAGAACGAATGTTCATGATGAAGGAAGCAATGAGCTTCCTTTAATCTTGACATTTGTGACACCTCATGATGTCATGATTAATTTTCGTCACGGGGCAAACAATACCACGTACTCCTGTGAAACTATATATATACTTAAGGCGATGAGGAAGATTTTTCTAATCATAGCCAACTTTGCGTTGTTAAACGCTGCCGTTGTCAAGGCGATTGGTGATAGTGAGATACAACAGATAATCATACTACAGCCGGACAAATTAAATCCTACATAACAATAATTAAAACTGTTTGAACTTTACTATTCAAAATTCAAATTTTACAGCAAGAATATAAAAACAAAATTAAACAGCAGTCAAAATGCAATGAATAATGCAGTGTCTGCTAGATGATAATTGCGGAAATATTACTAAATATTACATATTGCGGAAATATTACTAAACATTTAACTAAATATTATGCCGCAAAATGACAACGATACTAAAGTACTGATTACGCGGAATATCGAATGTTGCAGGATCATTACGTTCTCACATAGCAAACGCATCAAAGCAATCCTTGGATTCATATGATTGGAAGATTATCAACCACACCGCTACAACTTTGATTTGGCGTCTTTAGATTTTAATTTTTTCCTTTCTCTGGAGTTATTTAAGGGTGGAGAAAGGTTTACTATCAACCATTAAGTCTACAGTTTTGTCAAATAATGGGATTCTAGTCAAAATTTTCCTTTTCTAGAAGGATTTAATGTATAATATACCTTTAAGAAACTTTGTATATTCATGTACATAATACTAAATCTTTCTATGTATATGTGACTTTTGATGCCTTAGAAGTTAAGTAGTACTTGTCTCCTGTAAATTATTAGTCTTTAAGCCTTATACCGATTTATATGTAATTTCTTTAAATTGTGTAAAAATATCCTATGAAATTATAATTATTATAACTAAAATTTCATTTTTTTGACTCTTACAGTTGAGGAGTTCACTCCCCCCAGACCGTGCCATCCGAACGGTAAAGGTTGAATCTTGATTCGTCGCTCCAAAGAACCCGTTTCCGCTGATCTACGGTCCAATTTCGTTGTGATTTGCACCATATTAACTGAGCAGTGCGGTTGGACTTTGTGATCAAAGGCTTATGGGCAGCAGCACGACGATGAAAACCAAGCAGTTGTGCTTCCTTACGGATGGTATTCATTGAAACAATACTCCCGGATGCCTGTTGAAACTCCTCGCGGATGAGGGCCATTTGTTGGGTGCCGTTCTTCCGAATTTCTCTGGACAGCACTCGTCTGTCTCTATCTCCCAGTTTCATTGGTCTCCCGACCACATTCCGATAATTCTCGCTCACCTTCCACTTCTTAATCACACAAGCCACTGTCGATTTTGGGTACTTCAGATGGCTAGATATGTCCTTTAAGGATCGGCCACATTTGTGATACCCGATAATTATACCTTTCTCGAAATCCGAGAGCTCCGAACTGCGCGGCCTCTTGCAGGCGACTAATGCTAATGCTGTTTCCTACACGATGTATACCGGCGGAGGCCATGACGTACCTCAGGACCGCAGATATCGTCATTTGCATATGTGTCCAAATACTTATTGGTAGACAGTGTATAAGTGCACAAAATGCTTAATTAACTTATAATCTTATTAATACGTTTCAATTATGATACTATGAGATGCTTTAATAATATTCCATGTAGCAAATAGGAAAAATTTTCATCTATTAACAATAGAAAGTTTTTTAGATAATTTAAATTTTTCATAAATAAAGAACTTAAATCTAACTTATTCGGAAATCTTTGTGTTACCTTTTCCATGTTTAACTAACTGAAAAGAATAGGATCATACTTCTACCAAAAATAAGCCTTATAAATTTATTACAACATACGACATCCTTTTTTTAAATAAAAAATACACTACTTAAATTATTAGTTCGAAATCAAAGATACATAAACCTTTTTAAACTTATTTTATTAATTCACGTCTGATTATGGGGATAAATACAAAAATCTGTAAATAATTAGAGAAATAGTAATTTTAGACTACTCGAATCGTACATGTAATAAAAGCATTTAGATAACAATATTTCTCGCTTAGAGTAAAGGAATAATTTACTAACTGATTAATTACAAGCAAAAGTTTTCCACCTTTATTGCAGTTAACTGCCATTAAGAAAATCTCTATCCACATTATTTTTTTAATTTCCAGCATGTATTTTTCATCTTTTTGTTCAAATTTATGTTTATTACTTCTCTATACCAACAGATTTTTTTAGATAGTAGTGAGAAAATCTCATTTTCAAGACAACAAATTTCGCCTGTGTTTTTATTTTGTGAGGAAGGGGTCAAGGGATAATATATAAAAAAATTCAAGGCTTCAAGAAATTTTAGATTTACTCTGGAACTTAATTCACATATAAATCACGATGGACACGAAAGTTCCATTATAAAGAGTGCGTGAAATTTTTAAATTAAGCTATATGGTCAGCAATCAGGCTTTATTACTAAGTCAGGATTTCAAAAAGGCAATATTTGAAAAAATACGGAAAGATATATGGAGCTGATAAGAAATGTTTTAGCATGCAGATGACCTTATGTGATGAAATAATCCATATATTTTTGTAAATCGGAATTTTAGATAGGATATAATACTATGTATGCTTTTATTATTATTATTGTTATTATTATCGTTTGGAAATTACAAGCATTTTTCAGCTTTTTAATTTTTAATTTTCATCCTAATGATACCCTATACTTTAATTATGAAAATATTATAAACTCACATATCTATAGTAATATTCTTTAACAGTTATATTTATTTCCAAAGGAAGGGGCTAAGTAATATAAGCTTATAAATGCAAGGCTTTAGAAAATTTTGGATTGACACTATTATTTTAATAACACATATATAAATCACATGGACACGCTAGATCCATTATAAAGGAGAAATTTTAAATTGAGCTATATGGGCAGCAATCAGTTTTTATTACTAAGTCAGGATTTCAAAAGAGACAATGTGAAGGAACAGAAGATATATGAAGCTGATACGAGTTTGTAGCAAGTAGAAAAAAATTCAAGTACTGTGAAAATCGGCACTTTGGGTTGAATAATTTCTATGCTTTTATTTATTTATTATTATTGTTATTATTTGTATACATATACATGAATTTCAATTTCAATTTTTCATTATAATTGTAAATATGAGCAAACACAAATTATATATAAATACAGTGAAACCCACTTAAGAAGTTTTCCAAGGGCCAAACTGATTAAAACTTCTTAAACGGGAAATCAGGCAATAAGCATTATTTATGCGTATGTATGTATATATATATATATATATATATATATATGTGTGTGTGTATTTGTATATATAAATATAAATATATATACGGCAAAACCCACTTCAGGAGTTTTCTATGGGAATGGAAAGAGAAAACTTCTTAAACCAAATTAATTTTTTTAAAAACAAAATAATAACATAGATAATAAGGAGAGATTTTTTTTCTTTATAAAATAATATATAACAATCAGTTTGGTTTTTCTCAAAAATTTACATATTTTGCATACTTAAAAATTAGCTAATAAAGGAAAACAACATAATTACCTTATAGTATCTTTAATTCAGCTAAGAAATTTTGCTTTAAACACCCCTGGAATCGATTTTACAGAAAAAATCGGTTATAGTTTTTTGTTTTCGTTTTTCATCGGAAATTTGTAATTGATAACAGTCCAGCTGTCTTAAGCTTTTAAAAACCTCTCCAGGAATATTTAAAATAAAAATGACAACAATCGTTTTCAGCTAGAAACATCGTCCTTTACAAACAGAGATAAAAGATAAAAAAAAGCAGTAATCGAAAGGCAGCTATAAACGCGTACTGTAAGTAAACTTAGATATGAAAGAAAACTTTTTAAGCAGGAAAGAGTTTGGAACGAAATTTTATAAACGGGTTATTTTAATAGTGTATGAATAGGGGGAAAAATGGGTACCGAAGATAAAAACTTCTTAAGCGGGAACTTCTTAAACGGATTTTACTGTACATGCATAAACTCATACAGTCATAGATATACCATTTAGCATTAATGTGATTGGATTTGGAGAGCAAAGTCTACTTTTTTTTTCAACACAAGAGCTAAGGAGACCACGACAAACTGCTTAAAGCCGATTCCGAACGGCTACGAACATCCATGCCACTGTGGGATTTGAACCCACGATCTACTGTACCGAAGGTAAGCGACCTAACCATTCGATCACCTTTCAGCTAGCCTTGGGGTAGAAAACCCTCTACTAGAGACAGAATTTACAAAGTTTATAGCTGATATAGTTCTGAATTTAGTAAATATAAACAATTTAGAATGTCTTATTTATTATTATTATTAGTATTCGTACTTAGATACTTTTATAAATGTTTAATTATTGTACTGTTAATTTATGGATAATGTATTGATTTAAATTTTCCACTAAAGAGTACACATATACATACAAACATACCATGTGACCGGCCTCAATAATATGAATTTTCAAAGCGGCCCTTAAAGGCATTTTGGTTTGGCAAATTGATCTGAAGTCCACTTTTAACTTAAGAAAATTAATGTTTATATTTGAATATTAATCAAATCTAAACTTTTTACTACTTAAAGATTAATTTATATAGTTAATGACATCAGGAGTTTTTTGTTTACCCTTATAAACATAAAAAAAACCCTGTCATTTGTGACTTGAGGTGAATTAACTACATAAATAATTCTTTATACGGTAAAAATAATGTTTTGGATTGATTGATATTCTGTCCCGATCAATTAAAATAATGCGCAATCAGATCGGTATCATTAGCGCAGATTAACTCTTTAAGTATTCCTCTATTATCGGTTACTAGGTCGTAATTAGCGAAATTAATCCCTTAAATGGGTATTTTTGACAGGATATCATTTCATTGTGGGATAAATCCCATTCATAAAACTTTCTATGATATTAAATTTTTCATTTTTTTATAAGGACATAGTAGAAAAAATAAATAATAGAAGATAACTTCAAGTTTTATTCGTCCCATTCTAGTTGCCAAGGTTTTAAATTTAAGGCCTAAAATGTTGCCAAGGTTTTAAATTTAGGGCCTAAAATGTTTGCAACACCTTCAAAACAGTTTTCAATAATATAACATATTAACATTGAACTGATGTTTCTCACAGATTTAAGCATTTTAAGGCCTAAATTATAACTGATCCCTGCCTTCTTCAGTATCTTCCTGCAGCGGGTTGTCAATATAACTTATCAAGTTGCAAACAAATTAAAATTAACTGAAATGTGAAGCGTAAGATAGTTTTACCTTACAAAATACCTTCAAAACATTTTTCAATAAGAGGGCATATTAATATTGAACTGCTGTTGTGCTGTCTCATAGACCTAAGCATTTTCAGGCCTAAATTATAACTGATCCTTGCCTTCTTCAGATTCTTCCTGCAGCGGGTTGTCAAGATAACTTATTAAGTTGCAAACTAATTAAAATTAACTACAATGTACAACTTCAAATACTTTTACCTTTCAAAAAACCTTCAAAATATTCTTCAATAAGAGGACATATTAACAATAAGCTGCTGTTGTGCAGTCTCACAGACTTCATATCTACGCTTTTTCAGGGGTAAATCATACTGATCCTTGCCTTCCTCAGTATCTTCCTGCAGCAGGTTGTTAAGATAACTTATTAAGCTGCAAACTAATTAAAATAAACTGAAATGTACAGCTTAAGATACTTTAACCTTTCAAAAAACCTTCAAAATATTCTTCAATAATACTACATATTAACAATGAACTGCTGTTGGGCGGTATCACAGACTTCATATTCTAAGCCTTTAAGGTCTAAATCATAACTGATCCTTGCCTTCCTCAGTATCTTCCTCCAGCGGGTTGTCAAGATAACTTATTAAGTTGCAAACTAATTAAAATTAACTAAAATGTATTGAGATAGCTTTACCTTCCAAAAATACGCCCACAATAATTAATATAAACTTTCCTTTTTTGTTAAAAATATACTTTTTCATTAAATCTTCAATAATAGTATTAGTTAGTATTTTTTCGTTGTTGGTCAGTAAGTAGCAATTAACAAAATAAATTTATAAAATGTGCATATTTGACAAAGTAATATTTAAGGTACAAATCAAATTTTATTTCGCCATGAATTGGCTAAAGTCTGGTATGGTAAATATTTGAAGACTCGAATGAAACTAGAAAAGTTAAAAAGTTTAATCACAGAAAACGTTTTATAAATTTTATCCATTCAAAGTTAATTGTTTGTAAATTCATAGTTAAAAGCTGTTTGGAACTCCTACAAAGCCTTTTTGAGTAATATACCACATTATTGAAAATATACGCTTCGTATCATTAAAAAGGAAATAAATCATATTAAAACAAACAATAGTGATTGTCACTGAAAATAAAGAATGTAAAGGTCACTATTAATTTCCTATTACAACGGATATTTACGTAACAAGTTTCATATTTAAAGACTTAATTGAATTTCAGGTAGTTTAAATTAAAATACCATTATTAAAAATATGCTTACCTCATCAAAAAGAAAATTAATCATTTTCAAACATTACAACTGCAGAGTAAAGATCACTATTTGTATACACACTAACATACGTTTCGTTGCATTCGTAACATACGCGAAAATATATGCTTTGTATCATCAAAAAGCAAATAAACTTTATTAAAACATAGCAATAGTGATCGTCACAGAAAATAAAGAACGTAAAGATCACTATTAATTTCCTATTACAATGGATACTCACGTAAGAAGTTTCATATTTAAAGATTCAATTGAATTTCATATGGTTTAAACTAAAATAATAATCCCATTATTGAAAATGTGCCTACTTCATTAACATGTTGACTGCCATAGGGGTCACCGGTGAAGCAGCAAATAATAAAAATACATAATTATAATAAATATGGATACTGATAAATTTTTCAAAAATACCATTGTTATTTTATTGGTTTGAAGAAATTAATACAATATAGGGCATACAAAAATAGTATTAATAGTGCATGAAATATATACATTTTATCAGTGCATATTGCGATGAATCAGATTGAAACGTTCAAGGCTAAGAAATGAATCAACGCAATCAGAAAAATATCTCACCACTTTTTAGTCAAATTCTTTGCTTTTGTTCTTCCTAGCTGCTTTGAATGCTAAAAAATGAGAGTAATCACTTAGCAATTGAAGCACGATTGTTTGAAAAAAAAAAAGGATAATCATAACAATTGCCCACCACACCGTGGGAGTCACCGGTGAAACCTACTACAAAACTGTTTCAAGCATGATTTTATAACTCATTTTATCTGCTGCAAATAATATATCATCATATGAATCTCACAATGAAAAGTTCAAGTCGGCGCCTTGGACAAACCATCGAAAATGCGTCTGACAGTCAATGTGTTAAAAAGAAATTAATAATTTTCAAATATTGTAATTAGCAAATATGGTAATCTGCAGATTAAAGATCACTATCCATTCGCTGTTACAGTGTAAAGTTGAGCACAAGATTTTCTTGGGAAACAACGAACTGAATTTTAAATGATTTAAAATAAAAAAAAAGATACTTTTAAATTACAAAACACTAAATATCTGAAATTTTTGTTTATAGCGTCTTTTTATAGTCTTTAATTATTCCTATTATAAATTTTTATATGTAATTTGTTATTATTTGCTTAATTTCTAACTTCTAATCGTTTTATTATAGGTAAAACAATTACTTGGGATTTTATAAGCGAAGATATTACCTATGATGATGTTTATTTCATGGAAAATGTTAACCCTCTAATGCATGAGTCATTTCTGCCTATATTATGGATTAGTTATTATGAACAGAATAAAATACAGAATAATATTACAGAATAAAATAAACAGGAAGTTTAAATAGCTATGACTACTACAGTACATCATGTTAGTAATCAGCTATCCTTTTAAACACCATACGATGCCATTTAGGAAAAAGAAAAAACTTCGTGAAAAAAAGATTTGTTTGGTATTACATGTCAGTTAAGTACTCTAAAATGGAATTTTATAATCGATAAAGCCATTTGTCCTGATTTCAGTCTATGTACCTGCCGAAAAGTAAATTTATGAGCGCTGTTTGAAAAGTTATAAACTGTCGAAGCAAATAAAAAATTTATATGAATAATAGAAATTGCTTGAAAATTTGTAGGTTGTTTATAAGATTGACAGTCACCTACTCTTAAAAGAAAAACTAGTTTTTTTTCTCCCGAACGTTGGCCGATTGGTTAGAACGCTGATCGTCGGTACCAGAATTCGTGGGTTCGAATCCCACTATGGCATGGACGTTCCTGGCCGTTCGGAATCGGCTTTAAGCAGTAGGTCCCGGTCTCATTAGCCCTCGTGTGCAAAACGGTAGACCGTAACACTTGAAACCTTGAAAATTCGTTTTAAGAAAACATAAAAATTCTAGAAGCTACCTTTTAATGGTATCAAAAACGATACATCATGCATTAAAGGGTTAAATGCTTAAAAAATTTTTAAAGTTGTTTTCAAAGAAGAATGTACTAAGCATTTTGAAAAGAAATATTTCCCCCTATTTATCATGGAAAATATTAGGGATTTGTGCCACAAAGGTTTTCTAAAACTGCAGTCCACGAACTATAGATCAACCCAAATAGCCGTTTTAAGTTATTTTCCCTTTTATAACTCCACGGGTCTTCTTAGGCTATCTTTTTTCGTTCCCGAAAAAAGCTAGTTTTTGGTTTTGAGTTGGAAAATCTCCTATTTACTTTGTCAAATTACGAAATAGCAATTACTTTAAATTACTACAGAAAATCATTTATTGCTCTTAAAATTACTCCAAATGCCATGCTGCTTTCTTTCATACACATCAGGAAAGGAATACTAAACATGAAACAAAACTCGTTAAAAACATATTGCTGCCTCCTTTTTGTAACCCTTGCAAAAGCTATCGAACATTCAAGCAAGCAGATATTTTTTTCGTCCGTTTCCGTAATTAACTTAGGACGAAAACTGCCGCTCTTATCTGTCGACGATTATGTATCAAATTACGGGGTTAGACAGCATCACGTGATGCGATCACGTGATAACAGCCAAGATAAACGTCATTTACATATTAAGAACAATTACTGTGAAATGGGGCATGGGCCCCACAGCTATATTCCAGACCTGTAAAAACTCAAAACAAAAACAAAAACAGAAAGAGAAGAATTGGTCGAATTATTTATATTGGCTTTTCTTCCATGTAGATCTTGTATTCCTATTTACTCGAGTTTTTCATTAGTAGAATCGCTGCATGTGTCCGTGTCTGAGATTTTATCCCGTTTTTTCAAAGTATCGTCATGTTTCTTTCTATCATTATAGTTATTTTCCCTTATTTTACTGATGATAAATTAATATTTTATCGCTCTTCTATCGTCTGTACACAAGTATTCATTGAACATGGCCTACACTCTAAATCTATCAGTATCAATCATTCTCCTTTGGTATCATCTTCGGGGAATCCCAGAACTTTGAAAAGTTGCCGATTGTTTCTGTCCCTCCAATTAAATTTTTTCTTACCATTTTTTTCGTTATTGTAATATTTAAAGAAAGGGAAACTTTGCTGAGACCATTATATGATTCGCTATATTTTATATAATTTTCTTTACTTGGTTCAATTAAGGTACTTGGAAGCTTCTTCGTAATTGCATTTAGTTAAGGTTGGATCCGAAAGAAGAATAAACGTTAGTTGACCGTTTAGGAAATGGATTGCGTGTAATGTTTATGTACCCCTCAATAAATTACAAACTGTGTTATTACTTAGATACGAAGTCTGTGAACAAAATGTTTTATTAGTGAATTATCTTCTTATCAAATCTTCCAGCTTCTTCCTGTTTTTTTTTATTTTAATAAGTATCGTACCACATTTAGGTAATTTAAGTGTATCTACAAGGAAGTAAAGTAAAAAGTAAATGATAAAATATTGATTTATCTGATATTTACAAAATGTAAAAACAACATTAAGTGTTATGCTTTAAGAGTCAATGACAGTGTTACTGTTAAAGAACTTAGATATAAAAAAAAATGGAAAAGAAATAAGTGAAACAGTAAGTAAATATTAATTTCTAAACTGGATTTTTGTGGGATTTTTATTTTGGTAAAAAATATAGAAGAAAACGAATGAGAGGCATTTAATTGCAACAAATGAGGTAAAATGTTAGGACGAAGAACAACATATTTTTATCTGTAAAAAGCGTGTTTCATTCTTATTTGGCTTGGGATTTTATTTTCTCATTTAAAAGAGATTCAGGATTATGAATATCTTCACTCCATTCAGCTGTATCTGAAATTGTAGACAACCACAACCTTCAACCAACCAAATCGGCTCAAGTTTTATCATCTTCTAAAGGAGGACATTTTTTTTGCCTATTTTTATACTATTGTAAGCATTAAAAACTTGACAACAGATGTCGGTCGGCTAATTTGGCGGGTATGAGGTGTTACATCGTTTTACACCAGACCGACGGGGTAAGATAATTCTCTTTGGTACCAGAGTTCGTGGATTCGAATTCTATTACTGGTATGGATGTTTGTAGCTGTCCGGAATCGACATTAAGCAGTAGACATTAAGCCAGTCTTATGACTTTTATGTAGAAAAACAGTAGAACATAGCTCTCCAAAGCTACTAATCAAGTACACCGGATAAACAAACGGTTTGATCTTCCTGAGAACTAGGGATTTTTGGTTTAGATTATGTATGTGTTCTCTCTCGTTGTCCTCTTACAGAAAGAACGTTTAGATTCTGTTTATCCAGCACATCTTTGTTTTTACAAGGTGTTTCGAGTTCACTGGCAATTGGACACTCCAGCCTGGAATGCTATCAACCTTGTCATTTTAGGCTTATTTATAAGTATTTCCTTTTAAAATGCTACATGAAAACTTCTCAAACTACTTTAAAATTATTTTTTTTTACATTTTTAAAAGCTAAAAATCTAACTTAGCACAAAAGAATTTGATTTTATCAAAGGGTATACTAATTTATAGAAATTTTTTATGCCTTAGGTTAATATGAGTGTATTCAGTATTACGCTTATTCGTCGGTCATCCTGTTTTAGCTGATGTAAAAATTATCCAAATTACTCCAGAAATTTCTGAATTAAGACTTTTTTAAAATTTTGGAACTTAAATAAATAAAGCTATTTTTTATATTGTAAAAGCTACTATAAATATTATCTTCTGTAGAAATTCGATAACTCTGTTAAGAAATATTAAGTATTCAAATCATTGTGTTTGTACATAATTATAAATACCTTTAATAGTTTGATGCCCTAGGTTACCAGAAGATTTTATACTCTATTTATTAACAATCATTTGTACAATAAACTAGAGGTACTTTAGGTCTTTACCTTTTTCACTGAAATATGTATAAACATAAATATTATGTATCTGTATTTATATGATATGAACAGTCGTTAAACTGTAAACTGTTTACGGACAATGATTGCATTAAAACTGAAGGTTTTTATTTTTACTGTTAATGAACCTTTTACACTTTTATTTTATTTCACTAATAACAACTTTGTTAGAATAAAAACTTGCTTATTAAGGAGAAATAATAAAGAAAACCGTAAATATGGTAGAAAGGTTATTGCAGTGTCTTAATCTTAGAAATAAAAAAAGTTATTTTATATTGTAATGGACAACAAAAACTTGAAAAGAGAGGTGATTCAATTTTTAAATGAAAGCATTTACGTAAATATTTTTATAACATTTTCTTTGACGTTTAACATTCATGTACCATGAGAGTGAAATCTATTTTCCTATATTAATACACTGATTGACGCTTATTCCAAAAGAGATGTATTTATGCAGATCAAGCATGTATTTTAATTTACTCTATCTACAAAAGATATTGATCTCCGATACAGCATTATTCGCAAGAAATGAGCATAAGTGAAGTAGTTTTTTTTTCTAGTATTACCAGATACAGAACTGTAAAATCTCTTTCGGGATTTTTATCGTAACTTTGACCCTGATGACTCATTGTATATTGAAAAACTATAAGTCTGCTATTCCTAGTCTTTAAAACCTCAAGGTTTATCTTTCTGTGAGTCCAGAGAAGTTATTCCTAGCACGTCTAATCCACCCAAACTCAATGTCTAGAATAAAAGAAACATTAAGAAGTTCTGTAATACTAGATACAGAACAGTATAAAGCTAACTCTGATCCTGATGACTCATTGTATATTGAAAAGCTATAAGTCTGCTATTCCTAGTATTTAAAACATCAAAGCATATCTTTCTGTGAGTTCAGAGAAGTTATTCCTAGCATGTCTAATTCATCCAAACTCAATGTCTAGAATAAAAGAAACGTTAAGAAGTTTTGTATTATGAGATACAGAACAGTAAAATCTCTTTCGTGATCTTTATCGTAACTTTGACCCTGATGACTCATTGTATATTGAAAAGCTATAAGTCTGCTATATCCAGTCTTTAAAACATCAAGGATTATCTTTCTGTGAGTCCAGAGAAGTTATTCCTAGCACGTCTAATCCAATCAAACTCAATGTCTAGAATAAAAGAAACACGGAATATTAAACTATTCTTTTCTTTATAGCCTTGAAAGATTCGATCTCATTCAGATTATTGAGCGTTCAAGCACCTTTGCCATGAAATATGACCATCATTGAAAAATCCAAATATGCTCCCATTATATCACTCATTAATACAACATTGTTCCCGGCTGGCCAACCTTTTAAAGACGATAGGTAAGAGAGAAAGAGAGAGGGAGCGCGCGAGATTGCCGGCGATCTGTTTCATCCCAATAGCCGCCAATAAATCTCAATCTGAACAGTGCCCGTAAAAGGGAAAGTCAGGGCCAATTTTCGGGTAATTGCTACCTCTGTGTCGCATGTGCATATTTAAAATAATGCGTCACCGAGGTGGACTATTAATCAAAGGCCGATCATGGTGTCATGACGGAGTGACCCGTTTGTACGACTACTGCCATAATAGCTGATGGTGAGGATTACACGTGAGACAGGGACCATTTGCATAGTGAGCGGGAAGGATTTTCCTTTTGTTGTTGATGATTGCGACAGATAATGAGAACACCATGATTCTGCTACAAAATATTTTAAGAATGGGAATGGAGGACAAACTTTATTTAACCTTAAAAATGTGCATTTCTTATATTTTAACAACTCCACGAGAAGATTTACTGCGGTAAAAATGAGCAGCGTTTATAAAATATCTTACTTTTACCAAGGTATAACTATTTGTTCTTAAGCCGAAGTAGTGAATCCTTCCTCCCATCGAACATTTTTACCTTACTGATTGTAAAATTAATAAAACTCAGATTATAAACAATTTAGTATTTTATTTACTTCTTCAGAAACAGTTTTTGTTTTGCAAATGTTTAGTTTACAAAGTAGAAAGATATAAGGATTGTTCCTTTGTGTATTACAGAGCCGGTCTTAATGTTTTCGTCGCTGTAGGCAAATCCCAAAATATATCATTCGTTAAGATAAAAAAGTTTAAAAAACAAAACACATTTATAAAGGTATCCTGTTAATCAAAACAATTACGATTTTGTTTAATACGATTCCATTACAATGACAAATTAAACGAAACATATTAATCAGAAAATTGACATGTAATTCAATTAAGACAAATACTAATACAGATTTACAGATTATTTCTTTTTGGAAGTTTTGACTCTTTTCAACATTGCCGTCGTACTTTGCGTCAGTACTTTAAGTGTATGGAGTCCTACTTATTCTAATGTAACTAAATAACTTTCACAACTCGCCTATTGCCTACGGTCAATTCTGGTGTAAGAAGATTATTTAAAATGCAATGAAATTTGTACCAACACTTGGGGGGCATTTAAATGGATCTTTTTATATGTTAAAAGCTAAATGAAAATGCAAAACAGCTATTTAGTTTCGTTATTTTTCTTTATGAATCGTTACATTTCATGTGGGTTGTTTATGACCTATGTTTTGGTCCTAAAGTCATCTTCTACATTTTTGTACATGCGTGGGCAAAATTTTACTGGGCGTTGATTTTGCTGATTTTGAAAAATATTGACTGAAAACTAATTTTTTCAGTGGTGTATCGTATATCAGAATATATTTAAAGTTTTGTTATTTAGGCATGATCTTACTTTAGTTACTGATACGATTAAATAAAGAAAAAAAAATTACAGTTACACCGATAAAAACTTACTCAATTTCAATCCTGAAACCATATTTCATTTTGCTATAAAAATATTAAATATAAATTAATCTTTTTTACTAGATTATCACCAAAGTTAATTTAAAAAGTATTTGCAATTATACATATATTTCTCATGGCTTCTATATTCTAAGATAGCTGTAATTTTCTTACTAGTTAAGATATTCCCAGATGAGGATATATATTTTAGAGATCCAATGGTTTTCACAGTTTTTACATTCGAGCTTTGTACTTAAGCTTAATCTAAAATTACTTTAATAGTGACACAATACTAACTATGTACAAATATGACAAATATGACTTAAAGATTAATTAGATTAAGGTTTAGGTTGAGAAATCTGTATTATCATTTCCTGAATGACAAATTGACTTTTTAACTAATTCAATATTTAAGGGTGTGCATTTATCTGTAAATCAAAATCTTAAAGCCCTGCAAACTTTTATGATATATAGGTAGTATATGTTAATAGTATATGCCCTTATAAAATAACAAATATGAACATTTATAAGTAGTACAGTTAGAATTTAAAATCAGAGGGCGTCTCCTCACCTAACGCCCACACTTCAAAACATACTCTGCACTTACTTCTGTCAAGAATTACAGGGTGTGTTGAATTCTTTCAGTTACAGTGTATATCAAAATATGACTAATATATGAGCAGTGTGACATATCCCCTAAAATGGCTTCAAATATGATAGAATGACCTACAAGGTAACAGTGATAATCTACATCGTGACATGAGCATTTTCTGATTGTCAACCATTTATCATTGGCTGCTATCCACTGTGCCTTAATCCCTCCCAAAGGCGAAAACGCAGAAAAAAAGTGCATCAAAATATCTTTGGGAAAAATCTCTGTGAAATACTTCCTGCTGTCCGAAATAAACCACTCGAGAAACCTAGGACACATTTTGCAGCCGTTGGACGAATAAGATGCCTCCAGGATGACAATGTTTAGCTTGGCAGAATTAATTTATGGCTGCGACAGAAGCGGTTGAAAACCAGTTTGACACACATTTGGGGAGACAAATAGCATAAAATGTGATTAATTAAAAAGCGTTATCTTGGATGTTTATTGCCTTCGAGCCTGTCGGAAGTCTAACAAGGGTAAGTTTGTTTACTGATAACTGTGGTGGGCTGAAGATTAGGAGGGTTTATCATTCCGTGAAAGGGGATAATTTCTGAAAAGTGGGCAGGATTATAAATGATCAAAAGTGTCTTTGTGATTACCGAATTCAGGTTTTACAGGGGAAATGAATGGGAGAATAAATTATGACAAAAATACGATGATCTAGTTATCACAGCTTATTAGTATTAAGGAGACGTTTTTTCATCAAGGGTAAATGTAGAACTAAATGTAAAAACAACTCATATATTTCCAAAGTTAAGTAGCATTGGCTAAACATATGCATCATACACACACCCATACATATATAAATTTATAAATATATAAACACATGTATACATATATATTTGAATCTAATCTTTGTATGCATGTATCATGCTAGATCAAAATTTTGTGGTGGTCTCTTATAAACTAACACATAAAATCAAAAGTTTAATAACGGCTAACATTTAAGCTAGATTCATTGCCCATACCTAAAGCGAGCCGATAATGCAGAGAATTTAAGTGCAAGGAGTCTTGCTTATTCTAATGTAACTAAAATGCATATCTAGAGGACTTAATGTCACTTTCCTACGTATACCTCATCTTTGTATTAACTTACTCAGCACGTATTATTCACCATAATTGAACCTACAACATATTTATTCATAGGTCGAAGAAAGCTCCGAGTAAGCGTTAAATGACACTAATGATGACAACTTATTATTACTTCTATCAATTCATCATCCATCAGTGGTATCCTATTTACTTTGATGGAATTGAGAAAATACCATCACTTATTTATAAAATCATAAATAATTCCTTCGGCATCACAAGAGTACATTCAGACAGATAACCCGCTTCGAAATGTGGTTTCGATAAACCATCGGGGCTTTTAATTGCGGTTTGATTTTATACATTTATATGCTTCGGAAGGAAAGGAGGGGGTTGAGAGGAAAAAAATTAATACAGCTTTCAGCAACTACTCCTGAGTAAATACTGCCTGTAGCAACACTTGATAAAGAAGTTATCAGTTTTCTGGAAATTAATGATACTTCAGAAGCCTTCATCACTTATTATAGTACATTGCAATGCTGGTCAAATACTGTATGTTTTTTTGTTGTTTCTTTTTGAAATATTCTCTCAAAGGAAGTAATGATATCAATTCAAGAATCAACAATATAATCGTGTTTTAACTGAATGAAGGACGTGAAAAAAACATGTTATTGAAAAAGAAGGTTCATAAGCTTTTGTCCCTAATTGGAGAAAAATCATTTGAGATTCAGTTTGTAGTTTTATATCTGAATCTATCTTGATATTTAAAGATAAACTCCATTTTCAAATCCTTTTGGTAACATTTTATTAACAAGCATTTTATGGTTACCCACTATGGACAGTTTCATTTAATATACTCATTTTTTGTTTTCATTTTAATCATTTACAACAAGAAATTAAAGATATTGATAGTATTTAAAATATAGAGAGCCAGATTTTTTTTACCAGTATAGACAATATTTATATAAATTTTAATTGTCAGTACGACGCTTTTAAAATAAAATTGAAGATTTATGGTCTTACATTCCGTTTTACTTATTGATTTTTCTACAGTATTAATCCCTCTTTTAGAGTTTGCCTTTGAGAATTATGAACTATTACTAGTTAAATATTTCACTAGCTTAAAACAGGAAATAGGAATTTAGTGTGATTATAAGTATTAATTTTACATGACATTTTGATTTAAATGTTTTTAACTTAATAAAAAATGTGAATATCAAATATCAAATATCTTTCTTTTCTTTTTAAAGCATTGATTTGATTTTCAGCTTTACAAATCTTAAAACATAAAATATGAGTCAATAAGTTAGACCTATTAACATTTATTTTGCTTTTTATTTTTTATTAACAGTATACATTTGAAAAACCTTTCTTTAAAGATTAAGATAAAACTCACTTTATTTTAGAAATTTCAATTACCTCAAAGTTAGAACAAATGTTTTTCTCCAGAATTCATTTTATTTTTTGGATTATTTTATAATTTGGATTAAAGACTATTTTAAAGAAAATTAAAGTATAGTTTCCATTATAAAAAAATAGATTATTTGAGATGTATTAATTGAGATATATATGTATGTGTGCGTGCGTATGTATTGTGTATAATATCTATAAATACACGCGAGCACACACAAATATATACGGTACCGTTTATACAAGGTTCTCATTAGAAAATCGCTAGCATACCTTCAGGCTGAAGAATAACTGTTATTCACAAGGAGTGAGTGAGTTGATCATTTGAATTCTAATGCTGTTTATTGTTTTGAGGATTGCTTTTGTGAAATGTATTTTTCTGTTAATACCTTTAAAATTTGTAGTATTTTTTGTTTCGACACACACACACACGGCTACATTGCAGTTTAGGGTGACTCTGGATTTTGATTCTTTATCTATATTTATCATTGCCAAGTTTTCTTACATATAACAACCCGAGGTTTTCATATTGTAATTATGTATATAAAAATTTTTGTATACAGTTTTAAGTATTTGAAAACTCATAGTTTATGCTTTTTGTTTTCTTTTTATTCCTTTTATAAAGTATGTACACATATTTTCTCGTAAATCTCCGTATGATTTAGAAAATTTAAAAAAATTTTCTCCACTTGTTTGCAATCTTAAAAATTTTGGTAATATAATTTATGGTTTTTATCGCTCCTACAGATGTTTATCGCCGCTATATAAAATGGCATGTGGGTATAATAAGTGCCAAAAATATCGTCAATAAAAAAAGGGGCACCCTAAACTGTATTTCCCCCTCCACACACACACACACAAACACACACACATATATATACAATACAGGAGTTATATAACTGCTGGACAAGGTGAAGCCTAATCAGGTTAGCAGTCGGCCCTCATTGAAGAGAACGGCACAGGTTTAATCAAAACTTTAGTTTAGAGCTACTAAAAACAGACATCTTCATTAGTCAAAGACAGACAAGAGAAAGACACAAAAATCACTCAGTCATGCACAGACAGATAAAATTTTGGACAGATAAAATTTTTCCAAGGGACAAGAAACTTAGTCAGCGAATTAAACTGTTAAGATCAAGAAAAACACGGAGCCATTTTGCCGGCGAAAGCTGGAAAACGTGTTGAATAGACAGAAAATTTACATCCATAGAACAGAAAGCTTTGGGAAATGTATCGTAAGAATTTTAAGTCAAGGACCCTCCTTTGATTAAGACAATTAGAAGCTGGGAAAAATATTTTTAGGAATTAGAAAGGGAGAAAGGAGGTTTGTAAGGAAATATTAGAGTTAAACAATTTTGATATATTACACACACACACACACACACACACACACATATATATATATATATATATATATATATATATATATATATATATATATATATATATACACGGTACCGCTTATACAATGTTCTCATTATAAAATTTCCAGCATTCCTAAGGTATTGAAAAAGAAGTGCTTTCAGCAAAAGGGGAAAATTGACGGCATGACACAGTATTAAATTTAAACTGTTTTTGTAATTTGTGTATGTCAGGCGCAAACAACAAATCGGTTAATATCTGAAGAATATATTTCAGAATGGAGCGTTAATTGAAAAACGAAAATCAACTGCAAAACTAAATATCTAAGAATTGAAAATAAATTAACCTATCTTGTTCTCCCAATTTTATTACCTGAGAAATTAAAAAAAATATACATAAACATACTTTCACCAGTTGTCTGTAATCACTAAATGCTTTGTGTACCGTAATTATATTTTAAAACTACGTGCTGTCACCATACCAACGGCTTTTTTTTACTCTAAGGTTTTTACTGAAATAAAAATTATTCTGTCTCCAAGGAATAACAGCACGCTTGTTGGGGATATAAATATCAAAGAAACATAACCACGAAAATATTACAAAATGCCCTTTTTTTCCAAAAAAAAATGAAACACAAATTTAATATGGTGCCATATTTTGAAAAATGAGAAAATTGGCCTCCCGAGGCACATATTTTTCGCTCTTAGCTTAATTAGAATATATAGCTGGTGAATGCAATCAGTTGTCTTTTAGTCTCGCGCAGGGAACCCGCTTTGTTTTTGTCAGCTTTTTTAATCAAATTAAAAGTTTTGCTTAGCATTTATCAAACGATTCGAGCCCTCCGAATCGTGATCAAGAAAGAATAAACTTTTACAGAAGCAGGTCGCTAATAGATCTTACAGAGCTGTAGGTTAGATTCGTGACAGAAAAAACACAAGACAATTTAGCATATTTTTTCTTTTCAATTTTTCGATCTGTTGAAAGCTAAATATTATAAATGTCCAATACAAACAAGCACTTAGCATTACACACATCACGTACGCTTTTAAAAGGCACCGAATATTGGGTCATGAAACAGGGTCACCGCAAACCGTGCTACGTGACCGGGTCGTTCGAGAGCATTTCTTCAGGCGACCTCTTTTAAGCAATTCCGCCTCCCCCCAGAATTTGAATTTTGTTAAAAATCGTGACGTCACGCTGACAGGCGGATTCAATTGGTTCTCGGACAGAGCCAATCGGAAACTGTCATCTCGTCGTCGGTATGGGATGCTGATTGGAGAGTGTTTCGATTTTCGAAATGGCTCCTGGCCAGTAGCCCGTTGGCGTGAAAATAAGGCGGGAGGAAATGAAGGTTTTGATAAAGATTTTGTTCCAGTTCTTTGAAGTTTTATTTTTTTTCCTCTTTGCCACATATTAATGACGTCTGTGTAGGTTTTAAACTCACAGGTGTGGATCGAGGTATCAAAAGCATTAAATTGATGGGGTGAGGGTTTTGTTTTTTCGTTCATTGTTACAGTTTCGGGTTTCCGTTTCTTATTATGACGAAAGTAAATCACATTTTTTTTCTCTTTCATTCTCTCTCGAGGTGACGTCAAATGTGCTATTGAGCTATTTTGCAAAGGAAAATTTATTGCAAAATCCAATTTTTCTTTTATGCTGATAGAGTGGATGGACGATTTACAAGTTTCTTCTTTTAAACTAATTGTAATTTATAAATCTTCATATATATACACGCACTATATCTTTTTCAATAGGAACAAGATATTTTAAATTGCCTGCATAACTAAATGACCACAAATATTAATATCTTGATAACATAGTTAAACGCTTCCGTAACACTTTTATCATCCCCACGTCATGTTTAAACATTTTGGTAGTTTCTTTTTGTAAACAGTTTTTTAATTTAGAAAAATATGTATACATGTTTACTATATTGCTCAATATAATTTTTATATTTTGTAATGTTTGCATATCCTTAATGGTCACAAATCTCGATGATATATTGATAACAGGTCTGTTTTAAGTGCTTTCTCAACGCTTTTACTCAGCTTCCATGTTCTGTCTTAACACATTGTGTGCGGATACATTTCGCAGCGGAATTGTACCGGGAGCGGTAGTTTTGAGCGTAAATTTAGTTATTCAATTAAATCTCAATAATTCGAAAATTATTGAAATTTTTTCACCAACTTTTCGTATTTTGTATTGAATTCGTATTTTATATATTTTATAAACAAATAACTTAAAAAAAAAAGAACTCTTCGGCGCAACAGCCCTTATAGCGCCAAGGCCTACGGTGTCAATCTCCGTTTACGAGACCAAGGGATCTAGGGTGCGAACCATATATTCCGGTTAGTTGGTCAATCTAACGAGGAACCCCCAGTGTTTAGTTCCCAAGCACGCTTGGTCCTCAGTTCATCTACCCACTGAAGGGATGAAAGACTGAGTCAACCTTGCCCAGCCCGGGGATCGAACTTATAAACAAATATATAAACAGAAATATATAAATAACAACCATAAGATTTTTGTAAACAAAAAAATTTTTTTTATTGGATAGATTTATAATAGTATCGTAAATATGAAAAATCAAATAGAAATAGTAGTATATAGTTTTAATTTTTTCGAATTATGTTATATATAAACACTTTTACATTATAAAAAAATGAAAAGATCAATCATAAAACTAATAATGTAAAAACTAGTTTTTATTTGTCTAAATTTTTCCAGAATCTATGTAGTAGACAAGAACATTCGGCTTCTTTTTCTTGTATATACCGTTATTTTTGTACCCACAAACAATGTTGTTACACTAACCCGTACTAGTACATGTACGCTCAAGTATCAATCGTCAGAAAAAGTACTAGTACGTGTCCCGCATACAATGTGTTAAAATAGAAAGATTCAATTTAAGTTTTTAAATGTCAAGTGACAACTATTAACAATTTTAAAGTAAAGCGCTAAAAGCAATTATTTAGTATAGTTACTTTCCGTGCTTACTATACATTTGTTATGGAGACTAACACCAAACTACTGGATTACAGATGTACTGAGAATAATTATTTCTAATGATATTCACCCCCCCCCCTGCTGAGGTCTTGTTCGTGTATTTCTATCAACTTTTACAATGGATTATGGTACTCAGTTCAAATACGTTGTTGTCAGGAAAATTTCTCTAAACAGAAGCTAAAGTTAAAAAAACTGCATTTGGATATTCTTTACCTTCTGATTATGGAACTTTAAGTAATAGAAAAAGGCAAATATACGGTATTCGAAGATGTACGTATCATAAAATTTTCAACCATTTTGTACCACATATGCTAAAATTCAGAGAGGTCTTACAATTAGTTTTTAAACCTCTTGAATGATACATTCATTAAAATGGTAAAATTTCCCTAAGAAGATCATTAAGTAAAAGAGATGATAAGTAAATATTGTAACAAATCTCAAGTTAGTAGCATTACGAGTGTTATGATTATTGAAGATTTAAATGATAAACGATGTTGGAAGTGAGATGGTTGAAATAAATGCTAGTTTTTTTAAAAATTATATTTCGTTGAGGAAGCACATTTCCAAGCTTCCTATATCGTACATTTGTTCTATTTAGATCATTAATTTGATCAATATCAAATTATGTAAATAAATGAAAATAATCTATATGTTAGTTTTTTTCGACGTACGTTAAACCAGAATAAATTACTTTTGATTGTGATTATTTTACCACAGAACAACCATGCAGCATTGCTTTGCCATTTGGCTCACATATCACTAAACTTTAAGTTTTGATTGTACAAGATCTCGTATTTATCAAAATCTAAAAGGTATGATATATTATATGAATACTTTTAGAAAAATACTAAAAGTTTCATTTGCTGAGAGTAATCTTTTATTTTTTAACATTGGTTTTAATAGCACATCAAAAGAATATCGTAAAAACAATTTAAATTTGCCCTTTCCATCAAAGAGTTTATTTGATGTTTTCATCTCAGCAGCGTGTGTTTCTAAATAATAAGCAATCTTAAAATTTTAATTCTAGCAAATAATTTTTACGAAAAACAAGAGCTACTATGTATAGCACTGTTTAGCATCTTTTTGATGATTATATATAAGCATGTTTGATTACATTATCTTGCTTTAAATGCACGAAAACCTCAAGCTGAAACTCTCTGTCTACCAATAACTAAGTGAAACAATGAACTTTTTTTCATGCAAACTCTTAAACAATAATGCTATTTATTGGATTCTGCATTTTACTTCATGCTTTTTTCTAAAATCCAGCCATAAACATTGTAGTGATCATAATTTTCTTTATTACCTGCCTTTGTTTTTAAATATGCCCAATGCTAAGATTAATTTAACTTCAAAGTCTATTTTTCTAAGTGGAAGAAACTAAATGTACATAAATAAGTAGACAGAAGTTGTTTTAGTCATAAGAAGTGTGAGGAGGTATCACTAAGAGATTAAAATAACTTTAACGTATGAGTGGTTAAGAGGCGGTCTCACTAAAGTCGTTTAACGGCTAACCGCAATTAACCCATGGCGCCAAGCAATAGTGAGACTCAATTCTCCGTTTAAACAGAGATTAATGGCTGTTAGCCGTTTAACGACTTTGGTGAGACCGGCCCTAAATGCAATATCATTAGAATCTGTCGTAGATGTCTTCTTACTTTCTACTGCTGCATAAGACCAAAGGCTTTCTGGTAATAAAAATTAGAAGTTCAATGTTGAAACCAACTTTGAAAGAGAGTATACATAGATTAATAATAGATATAATGTATATAGTCTCCCCTTTCTTCATGCCCTAATAGGGTTGTTGCATTTGCCACATGGTCTAAGAAAGCACATTTGATTCGGAGGTTACTCTTATTAAGGGAAGGGGGTGCGCCTTTCGTTTTGATGGGCATCTCAAGGGTGAAAGTACAACTTAAGCTGAAGTAGGTCCTCGTAATTTTGAAGCAGAAGACCCATATGCTTGGCCTGCCACCTTCAGAGGTATTGATTGAGAATTTAGGGGACATTGTAGCCATGAACATATTTTACACGCCCCAGTCACCTTTAACGATCACGGCGGATCTTAGGCCGGCTCAAATCCGAACCCACAATTCTTCAGTTGCGAGAGTGTTGCCTTTGCTGACTAAACCACTGCGGCTCATCCTTAAGAGAGAAACGGAACAACCTACAACGATATTTTCGGGGTTAAAAGTAAATGATGAGCTGAGTCTGGTAGGTAGCGGAGTAGTGACCGGCACAAGAGTATTAAAACACAGCAAAATTTACTTAGCGTTCATTTAACTTATTAAGTATCCTCGTTTAGAAAAGAAAAAAGACCATATCCTGTGTTTAAATAAAGTTAAAGCGTTTAAACCAAAATTAGGAAAACAATTAACAGTTTTGCTGGAAAAGAAGAAGAAACACCCGAAACGAAATTTCGTACTTGTAGCAATTCATTTTGTCTAGTTTATCGTGTACACAAACAGAGAATGAAATGGACACATATAAATACACAATTCTAAAAAGTAAATTTCAGATTTAAGGGACGAACAAAAGTTGAAATTTTAGAAAATATCGGATTGTTAGACTGACACCCAAAAAACTGATACAGATCTATAATTTGGAGGTAAGAAAATTAAGTTTTGTCAATACATCCAAAGCTACACGAAATTTACAATTTTAGTTAAAAAAAACCTCATGCAAATTTTATTTTTTAGCTCTACTTTTATAAATTTTTACTCATTTTACTTATTTATTCTTAGAGTTGCTGTGCCTCGTATCCATGTACAAACAAATGCATACACCAATATTATTATATAAAACACAAATGTTATTACACCTTTATGTAGATTTTAAACGCCTATATCTCTCAGTCCTGTCATGAAATGTTTTATGATTATACTATTTCTTTTCTATATTCCATAACTGAGAATGCAAATATTGCGAATTTTAATGTTAATAGATAAAACAGTTATAAAACAAACAAAATTCTTAATGAAATAGAAAATATTAGCATTGCAAAGGAAAATATATCAATAAGTAAAAACTAATCGCTAATAGGATTTTCAAATGCGAAACAAGAAATAAAATAAAATCACTCTTCAAATTATGATTACAAATTGAACAAAAACCAAGGCCTTCAATTCTTTCATCATCAAAATGTTCTGAAAGTCATTTAGCATATTATCTGTATAAGAATTGTGCTATTTTATACTTTTTTTGCTAGCAATAATATTTCATCTCCAATATTATAATGAAATGAATTCACCTACTCCCACATGCGCATGCCTATTTTATTTTGATTAGGGCATCCTTTTGAATCAAATTCATTAATTAACTTAAAATATGTAATTATGCACAAGTTAGAATGCGTCAACAACTGTTGCTTAAACTGTGCTTTAAGAATATAAATCATCGTTAATGAGAAATATGTGTGTCAGGTTACAGGCTTTATATTTACAGATTGCAAATAAATTAACAACAAAAGAGTACTTTTGCGCATACTTTGCACACAAGCCACATAATCTTTTAGTATTATAATTAAGTTGACTTGTTTTAATTGAACCATATTAAGGAAGCGTGAAATTGGTCATTTATTTTAATAAAAACCTGCATGTAACGGGATTAAGAAATGATTCTGAAATAGTTGTAAATTTATACTAGAATATTAAAAGGAAATTAAAACGATCAAGTTTAAATTTACATAACAATGATTTAAACTTTTAAAATTCAGATCATTTTATCATGCTGAATACTAACTTAATTTAAGGAGAATAAGTTGAGAAGACCACCTTGGAAAGTAATTCATCATTAACAATCTGTGCTATGTTTTGATAATCGTAATCATAAAAAAACATTTTTTATGTTAATTTTCTTTATTTATCTATAAGCTTTATAAACTACTTATTAGATTATTAGATTAGTAGATAGCTTAATAAAGATTTTACTTTATCTATTAGAACTTTTTTTGTATATTAAAATTGTTTTTAAACACATTGGGACACAATTTTTCCATCATATTCCATACACAATTTGTAAAAAGCATAACTTTACTGATGATTTCATTTTGTATAGGTGAAGCACAGTGAGTTTATTAATTACCTTATGATTTGATATCTATAAGGTATTTTAGTTTCAAATTTCACACGTAACAGTTTTTTTGATGAAATAAAGTCTTACTAACAGTATTAAAGAACATAACAATTTGATTTTTTAACAGAACAATTAATGATTAAAAAATCAACAGATAACATTCAAATAATTGTAGGAACAAAGTACTGTAGATTCTACTAGTTTTCAGAAGGTTAAATTATTGTTATAGACAAATGTTTCTTAAAATTTACTATTAATGTAAAAAGGTACAAAATGCATTGAGTGAAGAAAGAATTCCACCGAATCGAAGTAAATAACGTTATAGACATTATCATTATACACGGTTTATCGTATGTATTTATACATACGATAAACCGTGTATAAAAGGGAATAATATAAAAGGGAAATGTAATGATAATTATTTCATTATAAAATGTCAATTTTATATTTTCATCCAAAATCCGGGATTAAAAAGTTTTCTTTAAAAAAATGGATTGATTATATATATGGAAAGGAGTTGTACTTTGAAGCTGTTAAGTTTTATTTCGATTTTCTTCCATCTCCTAAAGAAATAATTTTCTGGTGCATATTTTGGTACTGTAGGCAGTGCGTACGTGTAATTTTGTTATAATTTTCATAGCAACTATTTGTCTTTCTGAAAATTTGTAGCACATTTGTAAACAGTACCTGATTTACTGAAAAAAAATTATTGGTGGTTAAATTATGATTGAGATCATGAAAAAAAAAAATAAAAAAAGGAAAATTAAAATATTTATTTTATGCGAGACAGTTTCTTTAGAGGCAGTATCGGCTACACTGTTATTCTTTATTTGTTATACATTAATACAAAAGGCAAATATATAAATAAAATCTTATTCGCAAAAAAATCAACAAATAGCTTTCAAAACATTATAATAGCAAAGTACTACAGGTTCCCTTGATAGTAGTTTTTAGAAAGTTGAATTACTGTTACAGACAGATGTTTCTTAGAAATGACTATTGATGTAAAAAGGCCCAAAACACATTGGGTAAATGAAGGAAATAACGTTAATTGAAGGAAATAACGTTATAGACAGCATCATGGTACAGCGGGTTATCGTATGTATTTATACATACACATAATATAAAAAGGAAAAGTAATGAAGATTATTTCATAATAAAGTTTTAGTTTTGTATTTTTATCCAAAATCTTGGATTAAGAAGTTTCATTTACAAAAATGGATTATGTGTAGAGAAAGGAGTTGTACTTTGATACTGCTTTTAGGTTTTATTGCTTTTTTATTCCATCTCTTAAAGAAATAATTTTTTGATGCATTTTTTTTTGGTACTGCAAACTGTGAGTGCATGCAATTTTTTTATAATTCTTAACTGCTTTTATATTTATAAACATTGCTATCTGTTAATTTTTTGGGGATTAGGTTTTTTTTTATATATTTATCTTGTGGAGTGCGTGAATATGTAATATAAGGAATATCAGTATAACGATACTACTCATAAAGAAATTGTAATTGAAATTGTCAAATTAAATATCTTGATTTTCTTTTTTTTTTACTTTTGTTTTTAGGATCTCAATCGTTTTAACCATCAATATTTTTTTTAAGTAAATTAGGTACTGTTTATAAATGTATTACAACTGTGTCTTCCCATCTTATATTTCCCTTTTAATATTACTGCCAACAAATACTCTTAGATTGAAGCAATACCATCGATAGCAAACCCAGTACTAGAGGGCTTGGCCCAGGAAATACTGTTGCTAATCCTTTCAGAGAGGCTCCAGGGAACTGTTTTTAAAATTATTGGTAGTTAAAACATGATTGAGATCCTGAAAACAAAAATAAAAAAGGAAAATCAAAATATTTATTTTATGAGGTACAATTTTTTAGGAGTAGTATTGTTATACTGATATTCCTTTTATTATATATTCACACACCCTACAAGATAAATATATAAATAAAACCTAATTCACAGAAAATTAACAGCTCTTAAAATATATTAGGAGCAAAGTACTACAGCTATTTTTTAGAAGGTTAAATTACTGTTATAGACAGATGTTTCTTAAAAAAATGACTATTGATATAAAAAAGTACAAAATACATTGTGTAAATGAAGAAGTACTCTGAACGGAAGTAAAGAACGTTATAGATAGTACCACGATAGGGTTATAGTACGAATATATACATACGTAGATTTGGTCTGGTTTGGAGTGCTAAGGTCTAATTTTTGCAACACGAGAGATAATGATACCGGGACCTACAGCTTAAAACCGATTCCGAACGACTACGAACATCCATGCCTCAGTGGGATTCGAACCCACGAAATCCGGTTCCGAAGGCCAGCCCCCTAACCAATCGGCCATCGTACGGCATACATACGTAGAATACCATAATATGTGTGTGTGTACTTGTGTAAGTTAACACTTTATACAGTTTGCATATTTTTGATTAAATGTACTGGCAAAATATTAATTTTATTGAAAGATATAAATGTTAAATAAAAAACTTTATATCAAAAATGTAAAAATGCAGAGTTTTCCGGTTTAGAAAACTGACCTAAAACCTAATATATAAAAGCGATTTAATTTTTTATTCACATTTTAAGCTATGTGGTCATAATAAATTAAGACTAAATAAATGCTACCTTGAGTCACTTAAAAAACAAAACTATATAATTAAACCTTTTTATCTAAACTGGAAAAATCAAATCGCTTATTAAGTCTTATTTCAGTCTTATCTCTCTACTCGTTTCCAATGGAATTTTGTGGTTTGAAATCACTGTGCTGTGGGAATCAATAATTTGAAGCGAGTTTGAAAGTAATACAGTAATTGAGTTCTTATGCGAACGATTACGTAAATTAATGAATATATTTCCTTAATAAATGCATTCGTGACTATGGATAAGCACAAATTATCGAACATTTTCGATTTCTTTCTTTAATGAAAGACCGAAGAGTTAAAGATATTGAAACAAATGATTTTCTTTATCTTTTGTGTTCGTGCTCAATCGGCAATAGTCAGTAATTTTAATGTTACTTTGAGAAAAAAATGTGAATGTATATACGTTACCCCTTTAATGATGTCCTTTATCAGATTTATGTAAATCATACTCAAGACTATTCACTCTATTTGATGCAGTTATGATATTGTAAAAGCATGCTGCTTTTTTATGTTTTCATTTCGTAATACGCTGTTGTAGTTTAAACATTGTTTGCGTGTGGCAAAGTATTCGAAATTATTTTCAAAAACATTTATATGGATTGTAATTATATATTTAGCCTTTCATTGGAAAGTCATTTTTTTTTGTTTTCTTATAAAAATTCAAGCACACATTTTTACTTAAGAATATTTCATGTGAATAATAGTCGTATATAAGCAATGTAGAAATTTATAAACATAAAACTTGCAGGTATGTAGCACAAAAATCTGCTTTATTGCAATACAAGCTGCTGGAAAGACCAATTGTAAACAGCCAAACAATGGCCGATTGGTTAGGGTGCTGGGTTTCTGTATCAGAGTTCGTGGGTTCAAATCCCACAATGGAATGGATGTTCTTAGCAATTAGGAATCGGCTTTAAGCTGTAGGTCCCGGTCTCATTAGCCCTCATGTTGCAAAAAGTTGACCGTAGCACTCCAAACCAAACCAAACCAATTGTAAACACTTGCAATGGTCCGTGAATTGCAATTGCATGTGTTAAAACTTATTTTCTATATTGAATCTAATACCTTAAATATGAACAAAAGTTGCAAAGACCAATTGTAAACACTAGCAGTGGTCCGTAAATTGCAATTGTATGTGCTACAATCTGATTTAATATATTGAATCCAATACTTTAAGTATGAACAATATTAAAGTGCCCCGCAATGAAAAGTTAAGAAATGGTTATAAATATTTACTCTGTTTCCTGTAAGACGTCTTGACTTCATGGCAATAACATCAGATCCATGTGAAACATTCACGTATTTTATCGTTTTAAAATCTCACTTAATGAATAATTTAGCAATCATTATAAATTTTATGGTTGAGATACCCTACCCCTCAACAATGTATATTTATGATAGCAGATAATAGTAACATTTCTTGCTCCTGCCAGTTTCAGTAGATTTGTTCTTTTTTTGGACGGGAAGAAATAAAACTGCAATCGGCCATGCTAGTCTAGTATAAGAAAAACATAAGCCCGAAAAAAAAGCTAAATCTACGCTTCCTGTTCAGCGTTAAGTGGAAAGAACTGAATTTCAGGTGTCTTTTACTGCTCAAGTAGATAATTAATCGTGTAAAAGTTATTGGGAAATTGTGTTTTCTGCTCTGAGCATAGTAAAACAAACGTAAAGAATGTTTCTCCGTGTGGTGCAAATCTAGTGAGACAAACTCTATTCTGTTTATGGGCTAGTTGTTTGTTAATTGCTTGACCTGAAATTTTCTACATGCTTACCATGACCAGATGACTTAAAATCTGCTTTCTGTCAAAACCTTTTTTAACTGTAAAGGTAAAACCATCGTAATTAAGACACAAGTAGAAAAATATTGAATACAGAAAGTTGCTTCGCAGATACAAATGGGCTGCAATATCCTACTACTAACTGTTTTCAAACTTTGTTGTTTTAAATCTCCTTTGGAGGTAGCTAATCACGGATAACGTTAAACCCTTTTTCTGTAGTTTAAAGTGGAAATAAAGTGGTTTAACAAAGGTCTCTGGGAAAAGCTTAGTTCTATTCCCGCAAGTCACTGAGAAAAAAGGTTATCCGTTGCTACTTTCATCTTATTTTCAAAATTTTTCCATAAGAAAAATTTCTAAACATCTTTAATGCGATACGGAAAGGTAAAACAATGTTTTCATGAGAAGTAAATTCATGACGGATATTTCAATTGATCTACGTAATGCATTTTATTTAGAACGACAAAACTACCTCGAACTGTCTTCTTTCTCTAAATTGAATTACTATTGCCAAACTCAGATGTACATAAAAAAAAAACTAAGGAATTTTGGAAACTTTATGAGATCTTTTTCTAAACAGACACTTATACTAGATATATTATTATAATAGTATTATTTCTATTTTTAAGAAAGACACTGTTTAACTGGACTCCAGTAGATAAAAATACAAACAACACCAGTCTCCAAGGCCAGAAATTTGAAATGAAGCTTCCAATGCTTCCAACATAAACAAGCACAACATGTTTCATGTCAATAATGCCTTGTTCTGTCACTTCTGTTTACTGCGTAGGATAACCTGTGAGATGTGCATCAGTCAGCTAATTAGATTTAAGATTATGTCAGACCTATTCTAGATCAAACTACACGTGGGCTTGAGAGACAGAATTACAAGAAGGAGAATACACCTTGCTTGTAAACTGAGCTTACCTCCCCAATTTGCGTGTCAGTCAAAGATTAATCTTGTGCAAAGAACGAAAAACTGCATTTAACTTTTTTTTAGTTTCATTATCTCTCTTAATAAAGTTAGTATATTTTATAAGATTAATTTTCGATTTTTGTGATTTAGTTTGGCTTTCTGGGGATTTCTTTTAGATATAATCAGTAAATAATAGTCAATGGCATGATAATTTCATTGTAAATATGTTTTTGAACTATTATTTTGCAATTTGAGTTGCTAGTTGTGTTTAGAATTAAAATTAGATTGAAATTAAGATTAGGATTTCCATACTTGTGAATACATTTATCTTAACAAGCTATCCTTGTACGTTTTGAATTTTATGTTAGTTATTCTGCTTTAAACTCTTGATAAGCATTTCTATACATTCTGTCTCATTACTGAATTATTCAAGTCAATTGTAAGAATAATGACTTTTGAATTATTCCAGTCATTAATTTTAATACCTTCTTTGGTATAATTATACAAGGAAAAAAAATCTGTCAGAGTTCTATTACTTATTTAGTTATTTTGGTTATTACATAATAATTTAAAGAAATTTTAAAAAGTATCATGTGCAAAGAGAACCTAAAAAATTAAAAAATGTTTATTTTTATCTCTTTTAACAAGTTAATAATTTTCATACCAAATGTGGTAAAAAGCTAATCTTTAGATAAGAGAAACGATAACTTGGAATACTATAAGAGTTCGTCTAAATGTTTAAATAGTGAAAAAGTGATAAACATTTTTTTAAGGTTTCTTATAGATATGTACATATTTGGAAATCAGAATATATATATATATATATATATATATATATATATATATATATACACATACATATATATATATATACATATTTATATATATATATATATATATATATATATATATATATATATATATATACATATATATATATATATATATACATATATATATACATATATATACACACATATATATATATATATACATATTTATACATATATATATATACATATATACATATATACATATACATATACATATATATATATATATTACTAAGGATATAGGTATATTCTCTTATCCCACAAATTTATTTTATTTTTATACAGAGAAGAGGTAGGTCTTTTATTGCAATATATTTTTTCTCATTAATCATCGGATATATTTATTTTATTATAAAGTGAACACTGCAAACTTTATAATTACATTTAGAAAAGTGGGTTATATTCTGCCTCTAATGTAATATTACTTTAGAGCAATACGGTTGAAATCTTCCGCATGTACAACTTAATTCAGCCTAAGGTTCAGAATAACGTAGTTTCTGATGCGTGTAATCAATCTTTAAACAAAGTCAAGCCCTCTCAGCGTGCTTTTATGATGACCTGTGAGGTAACTCATTGAGGTATGATGTAACAAATGATGGAAATCGCATTCCGTATTCATTCTGTAGCAAACAACAATCTATCCGAATCGTTAAAAAACTAGCAGTTTTCCCAAAAATGCATTTATTTTCATCATAATCATAATTGTATCTGACAAACTCAATCAAAAACTTATTAAACGAATTCCAAGAGATAACGATATTTTGACGGCCCTTACCACTCCCCATTGTTTTAAGCCCGTTGAAGTAAATTTCCTTTGTTAACCACGAAGGGCCACTTTCCATTTTCTGCCACCAATAGGCCGAAGGTGTGGCAAAATCCTATATCTTCCATGTCTATAAGGTCCATCTTGAGTTAATTACCTCTTAGAGCTAATCCCCCTAAAACAAATACAAAAGCAATTTGTCACAGGGAACAATGTGCTCACTAATCACGGTTGCAGGCAGAAAGCAATCAGAAGCAGCAAAAGAAATGGGAGTAAGGCCAATTTGTTAAATGCCGTCAATTAATTATACGTACGCCTACGCAACAGAGGGTGGTAGCTGGCCGATGCAGGGTCAATGGCTACTTGAAACTGGTTGCCAGAATGTAATTTGCTTTTGTTTAAAATATAATTAATCTGCGACTAGATGAATAGTCGCACTGCCAAAGCATTGTTGGGGGAAACTACTTACGCATTTAGTTTTGGATCGACGAAATTCTATAAAGTCCATAGTGTACAGAAGCGTGCACAACTTGCGCCAGCGATCTTTGGGTGGAGATAAAAATACACCAAAGTTCTTTCCTTTATCATGAAAACTGCTGTGAAGTAATCATCTTCAAAAGAAAAGATTACAAAAGGATGTGCTTAAAAATTCAAGTGTTATACAAATATTTATTTTCATTTTTTGTACATTTAAAGCATTGATATTATGTACGGTTATTTGATAAAGAAGCTAAAGGGAAAAAATTCATAACTATATTTAAAAGTAAAAATATTATCTAATTAAGAAATTATAGATGAGTCTCTTATAGAAATTTTCTGTGATATATATATATGTATGTATATATATATGTATATATATGTGTATATATGTATATATATGTGTATATATGTATATATATGTATATATATGTATATATATGTATATATATATATATATATATATATTTATATATATATATATATATATATATATTATATATATATATATATATATATATATATATATATATGTGTGTGTGTGTGTGTGTGTGTGTGTGTGTGTGTGTGTGTACAATGAGTGTAGATATGTAAAGATATGTTTTGAGTATATATGATCTCATGCTTTTAGCTAAATTTAAATGGAGACTAATAAATATTTTAAAAGTATCCAAAAATTCTATTTTGTTTACTTTCAAGAAACAGTTTGCCAGTTTGATTTAAAATTAATCCTCTTTATTATAATGAACACTTTGGAAAAAAATCCTAAAACTAGAACAGTAGCCTGCAATAAGTATTCATTTATTTTAATATAAACCACGTACTTTCCTAACTTTTAGTATATCTTTAGTAACTAATAATAAATCAAGTAATTCTAATAATAAACAACTCGTAGTTTGTATTTAGAGCAGCTACTATCACATCTTTTATGATCTAACACGAACTTCTGTAATGTTTAATGCAAACATATTGTAGCAAAGAATAAGGCCAGTAAAAATTATTAATTGCTCACGAAAGGCACAAAAATGAGCAACAAATTGTAAAAGAAAGAATTAAAATTAGGAAAGAAACTCTCAAGCACCTAGTAAATTAAGGCATAATATTTTTGCATTTACATAACTGTAACTTTTTGAGTTCGAAAAGAAATAATTTTAGTTGGATAAAGGATGGCTTCTCATAACGTTTAAAATATGTTATTAGGTATAGTGTAGATTTTATAGAGAAGTAAGAAGTTGAAAGTTAATTGATCCTTTGTCTATAAAGCTGATTTATGCATATATTCTATCATAGGAAAATAGGAAAGTATAAATGCTTGAAGATTAATGCAAATTTTATTTCTTGAGAGATTAAACTAGCTAAAATAACTCATGTGTGTCTTAAAGGTATAATATGGACTGTAAAATGTCTGCATTGAGCTTATCCACTACTAGTACCAGAAAAAATATCAAAAAATGGTGCTATCTTGAAACAAACAAACAAAAAACTCCCTGGATTTTAAAAGCGATTAAAAGGTGTTTAGCATTTTCTAATTGCAAAAATTGATCAAAATAAGATGTTAATGGTAATGCATAAATAACTACAAGATAATGTTCTGTATTTTCTATACAACTTTATAAATATGCTTAATAAAACATGATAACGCTCGTAACGTCTTATATGTTGTTTTAATGAAAAAATAAATAGTACATAATTATTTACATCTTACTTATGGGGACTAGTACATTTTAACTGTTGTAAAAGTTTTCTTTATTTTCAGCATTTTAATTATTATTTATTTGGCAAATGACATTTTTATTGAATGTTGATCAACCTATTTTTTCTTGTCTAGAATCAAAAGTTTCTATATATAATTATGTATAAAGTTTAAATTAAAATATTATATTATCTTTAAAATCATGAAATATTTCGCTATTAAAAGGATAAAATTTTAATTATAGCATAATTTTTCACTTAAATTTTTAAAAGTTAAAAAAAAAAATTATTCTAGAAAACATATATTGACATCACTTTAAGGGTACTTTATATCACCTTAGTATCATTTTAACAAATTGTCTATAATGATGAGTATAAAAGTACAATGCTGCGCACAGTCCAATAATAGTAACTAAACAATCCTAGATTTTATGTTTTACTATTTTTTTCAATATAAAAACTTTTTGATGCCCCGTAATTATGGGTAAAAATTAATTTAAGATTTAATAATAATTTCACTTTTCAAAATGGATATTTTTTAAAATTATCAAAGATTAAAAGTAAGATTGAGTTTGCTGTTGGATTTTGCAGCAATTGAAAAGTAGTAGATACTTTAATAACCCGGTAGGCATAAAAATTCGGCAAAAAATTAATTAAATAAAACACGCAAAATAATTCATTTACGATTTCAAGATACGATTTTCCTCAGAACCAATGCATTGTTTGAAGTCCAATTTATGTTTTAGAGGTTTCATTTAGAGGTTTTTCGGGCTTAGTAGTAATTAATATTCATTTCTGAAGAAAAACATATACCCTATATAATAATAGCCTAAGTTATCTGTCCGTCTGTCTGCGAATTTATGAAGCGGTTGAACCTGTAATGAATAAAGACATCCATATTGGATTCTTGATGAATTACAGTTAGCAAAATTCAAAGCGAGTAAAGTTTATCTTCTTCCAAATTATAGATCAGATTCTAAAATAAATTGGTATAAATATGCTTCATATAACAAAAAATACTGTCGTCTTTAAAACGTTCGAAATCCACCCCCTTCCCCCTTTTAGAGTGTTTAATGCCATTATTTCAAGCCTTATTTTCCCCGGTAAAAAACAGGCGATTAAATTTATCAGTTAATCACATAACAGATAAAAATAGCATATTTTTCTAGCATTATGACGTCATACCTTTAACCATCTCATGTAATCCTTTCTTATTTTAAATTACTTAGATATCGTCTCCATTATTTTCATACTTTTTATCACTGAACTTAGATATTACTTAAATAATTTTCTTTTATATTTGGCTTAAATAATAGATTAGGTACAAATGTGATAATTTTAAATTAATCATCGATTATTTTTTCTTGCAAGATAATTCTCAACCAAAAAACAAACCATTTATTTTGCCTGCCTTATAGGGTACTATACAATTCTGCAAAATTAAAAATTTTACTAATCCCGTCATACGACGGGCTATACGCTAATTTTTAAATATGGATCATGCAAATAAGAAAATATGTTGATGGAAAAAGTTGATAGTATAGGAACCGAAAACTTAGACATACATCGTGAGAAATATTGAGCATGTCTGGTCCAGCCAAACATCTAATACAAATGATTCTCTAATAAATATTACATAGACTGTGAATAAATACTGATTTAAATTCCCATAAACATATTGAAATACCTTCTTAATAGTACTCATTCTAATTAGAAAGAGCCGCATATTATTGTTAATAAAATCTCAGACGAATTAACTTATCACCATAATATCGAGTCTAATTATAAGCTCCAAATTCAATATTTGTGTAATGTAATGCTTTATAATACTTTAATATCAATTTGCATTTCTAATTTTACAAGAGACCGATTTGCATTTATGAGAATAGAAAGATGAAGCTAATTGTCTTGTTTATCTCGACTGAAATTACGTCGGTACCTTATTGTAGAAGAGAAAACTCCGCCTACTAATGACCGATAAAAAGTAAAACGGCTGCAACGTTAACCAATTAGAATTTATTTTTTATTAAAAGAACGTAAAGAATGGGGTGCTTTATACGTTCGTATTTGACCTGACATCATACTTCCTCTTATTGCTGGTTTTCATTTTTCATCCAGACCGATTATTAATTTTAGGTTAAAACTTTAGTCACAGTACAAAAATAAGCAAATGATTGAGTAATGTGTGGTTTTTATTTCTCACTAAGTATAGCTGTTTAGGTTGTGAAGAATATTTTAAAATATTAATTGCTGTACGGGGAAAGTGAAAGTTATAAGGCGTTTTTCGTAAACAATTATTTTAGAGTTATAAAACTGTGTACACATAATTAATTAAATTTTGCTTATATAACTAGCAAAGATTTACAAACAATTAAGTTAAGCAAAGTGACGAGTAATTGAATCACAATCATCTTTGTTTAAATAAGTTAATATTTTTGATTGGTTTGGTTTGAAGTGCTACGGTCTACTTTTTGCAACACGAGGGCTAATGAGACTAGGACCTACAGCTTAAAGCCGATTCCGAACGGCTACGAACATCCATGCCTCTGTGGGATTCAAACCTACGAATTCCGGTGCCGAAGACTAGCACCCTAACCAACCGGCCATCGTCCGGCGTTAATGTTTTTGAAATGTAATTGGTCTCATATCTTTTCATAAAGAAATCTTGGTGCATGCCGAAAGCGTATCTGTTTCAATACACAGTAAATCTTTAATTTCCTTATATAATTATACGAATGATTCTGAAACACGTAAGACCTGTTTTAACCCTTATAAATTCATTAACTATTTTATTAAAAATCCTTATAATCGTTATCTCTGTTAAAAGTCTGCTGTTTTTATTTGCGTTGGAAAAAGAGTATACCAAAATTTTCTGTTATAATTTAAAACTAAATATATTTTTCTCGTTCATTTTTAAAGAGAGAATAGAATCTCAGAGAATTTACCGTTCATCTTAGAGAGTTTACTGCATAAGAGAATTTACTCTTCATCTTAGAGAGTTTACTGCATCAGAGAATTTATTCTTCATCTTAGTTTACTGCATCTTAGAGAATTTACGTTCTGTCAAATGTCCCGCCATGGCCGAATAGTTAGACCACTGAGTTCGTAGGTTCAAATTCCAATGTAGCATGGATGTTTGTAGTCGTTCGGAATCAGCTTTAAGCAGTAGGTTCCGGTCTCATTATCTCTCATGTTGCAAAAAAGTATACCGTAGCATTCCAAACCAATCTATCACTCGCTATATGTTAAAAAAAAAAAAAAAAAAAAAAAAAAAAAAGATTTTTTAAAATGGCAGCTGGCCAGAGAAGATTTTATTTTATCCATAGGTTAACATTGAGAAAGAGGAATCCAATATGGCTAGTACAAACCCACCTTAAAAGAGCATAAGCGACTGGAGTGATTTATACTCACATATTTGACCTGATATTATACCCCCTGTTACAGCTGTATTTCATTTCATTATCGAGATCGATTATTAATTTTAGGTTAAAACTTTATTCACTGTTCAAAAATAAGAAATAAATTAACCACCAAGGAATTGAGTAATATGTTCGCTTTAAATATAGCTATTAATAGGGTGAAATAAATTTTAAATTATTAACTGTGCTAATGACACGGTAAAAGATAAAAAGAATTTTTTGTAAATTATTATTTAAGATCTATGCTATTTTGTAAACATATAAATTAAGTATAAATAAGTTAACCACATTAAAAGTTTTAAATGTCAAGTTATTTTTTGCGTTAAAATTTTAAAAATTTCGTATGTGAATAATCAAAAATTTACTTTATCCTTCATATGGTGAAATAAATTTTAAATTATTAACTGTGCTAATGGAACGGGTAAAGTCAAAAATCATTTTTTGTAAATTATTAGTTAAGAGTTAGTCCATTTTGTAAACATATAAATTGAGCATTAAAACACCATTAAAACATGTATATTACTAAACCATTAAAACATATATATTACTAAATAAATAAAATTAAAATTTTAAATGTCAAGTAAGTTTTTGTATAAAATTTTTAGAAATTTCATGTTATAAAAATAATTACCTCCAACTATATTTTGAATACATTTTGGTATTTCGTCTATCGATTAATTATATCGCTAATTAATAGCAAACAATGTTATAACAAAACGTTAAATTTTTATGAAAATACAGAATTTTTCAAGTTTTAATCCAGTTTTCATAATTTAAATGCTGGAGGTCAAAATTATGAAACTTCGAAACATCTTCATGGTTTTCTCAAACTTTTTAATTTGTGCATTTAATATATTACACTTCCGTGTTCACAATTTCTGTGCAAAACTTGTATTATGTTTCCACTAAATTCACAAAGAGAAATGTTGTAAGGCATGGCATATTTAATAATTTCTACAGCCATACAGCACATTTAATTTGTTCATTTAGTATATTATACTATCGTATATTTCAGTGTAAAACTTTTATTATGCCTACACTAAATTCATAAATCAAAATGTAAGGCACTGTATATATAATAATTGTTACAGCCATGCACCACATTTAATTTGTGCCTTTAATATATCACACTATCGTGTTTACTGTTTCTATGTAAAACTCTTATTATGCCTCCACTAAATTCATAAAGCGAAATGTAGTAAGGCATTGCACATATAATAATTGTACAGCCATACAGCAAATTTAATTTGTGCATTTAATATATTACACTATCGTGTTTAATATTTCTGTGTAAAACATTATATCTCCACTAAATTTATAAAAAAAACTGTTGTAAGGCATTGCACATTTAATAATTGCTATATCATAAATTTTTAATTTGTGCTTTAGTATTTTAATATCATGTTTACTATTTCTATCTAAAAATTTATTATGTATATATTTATAAAGAGAAATGTTGTCATTCCACATTTAATAATTGCTAACCATACATATTTTAATTTGTGCTTTTAATTATTACAGTATCGTACTATTTCTATAAAAAATTTTTATGTCTCCACTAAATTTATAAAGCAAAATGTTATAAGGTATTACAAATATAATAATTCCTACAGCCATACAGCAAATTTAATTTGTGCATTTAATATGTTACAGTATCGTGTTTACTATTTCTATGTAAAACTCTTATTATGTCTCCACTAAATTTATAAAGCAAAATGTTATAAGGCATTGAAAATATAATAATTCCTACAGCCATACAGCAAATTTAATTTGTGCATTTAATATATTACACTATCGTGTTTACTATTTCTGTGTAAAACTTTTACTGTCGCCACTAAATTTATAAAGCAAAGTGTAAGGCATTGTACATATAATAATTGCTACAGACATACAGGGCATTTAATTTGTGCCTTTAATATATTACACTATCGTGTTTACTATTTCTATGTAAAACTTTATTATGCCTACACTAAATTTATAAAGCAAAGTGTAAGGCATTGTACATATAATAATTGCTACAGACATACAGGGCATTTAATTTGTGCCTTTAATATATTACACTATCGTGTTTACTATTTCTATGTAAAACTTTTATTTTGTCTCTCCTAAATTCATAAAGCGAAATGTTGTAAGGCATTGCACATATAATAATTGCTACCGCCATACAGCACATTTAATTTGTGCATTTAATATATTACACTATCGTGTTTAATATTTCTGTGTAAAACATTATATCTCCACTAAATTTATAAAAAAAACTGTTGTAAGGCATTGCACATTTAATAATTGCTACAGCCATACAGAACATTTAATTTGTGCTTTTAGTATTTTACACTATCATGTTTACTATTTCTATCTAAAAATCATATTATGTCTCCACTATATTTATAAAGAGAAATGTTGTAAGGCATTGCACATTTAATAATTGCTACAGCCATACAGCACATTTAATTTGTGCTTTTAATATATTACAGTATCGTGTTTACTATTTCTATGTAAAACTCTTATTATGTCTCCACTAAATTTATAAAGCAAAATGTTATAAGGTATTACAAATATAATAATTCCTACAGCCATACAGCAAATTTAATTTGTGCATTTAATATGTTACAGTATCGTGTTTACTATTTCTGTGTAAAACTTTTACTGTCGCCACTAAATTTATAAAGCAAAGTGTAAGGCATTGTACATATAATAATTGCTACAGCCATACAGGGCATTTATTTTGTGCCTTTAATATATTACACTATCGTGTTTACTATTTCTATGTAAAACTTTTATTTTGTCTCTCCTAAATTCATAAAGCGAAATGTTGTAAGGCATTGCACATATAATAATTGCTACCGCCATACAGCACATTTAATTTGTGCATTTAATATATTACACTATCGTGTTTAATATCTCTGAGTAAAACTTATTATATCTCCACTAAATTTATAAAAAGAACTGTTGTAAGGCATTGCACATTCAATAATTGCTACAGCCATACAGTACATATAATTTGTGCATTTAATATATTACACTATCGTGTTTACTATTTCTGTGTAAAACTCTTATTATGTCTCCACTAAATTCATAAAGCGAAATGTTGTAAGGCTTTGCACATATAATAATTGCTAGAGCCATCACGTGACTTATATTTCTCCCCGGTATAGTGTTGAATTTTATTGTAATCTGCATATTTTAAATAGGTTGTTATTTACGAATAGGACGGGATAAATTTTCTTCTCATAATTGTGTCTAACCTCTCGCGTGAGAGGTTTCCATGGGCAATTAATAAATCTCAGGAGCAGTTAATTATACGAGATTAACTGTTTAACAAAAGGCTGTACAATTTCTTCTTGTTTTTCTTTTAGTCTTTCGTTAGAATGACTGCAAATTTCCTAGACTGTCTGTCAACGAACAAAAGGGAGGAAGTTAACTATTTTTCACGAATATTTTGACGTTATTTTTCTCCCCCTTTGTAATTATTTTACAAACTTCCCAACAATGGCATATATAATGTTTTTAATCATCAGATCCGGGGGAAAAGTTCAAGGATATTTAAAGGACAGGAATTTTTTCGAGAAAAGGATAAATCTTAAGAAATAAACCCTTCCTTTGAGAGCAAAATAGGTGGCAGTCTTGATTTTCTATTTAATGCTTTGTTTTAAGATTTATTAAGAATATTGGAAGAAAACTATTTAATATACAGGAATATTTAAATTTTTAAATCTGTTTTAAAATCGCGTGATATCGTAATAGCTGCGATTAAAAATTTGGTTTGGTTTAGAGTGCTACGATCTACTTTAAGCAAGACGAGGGCTAATGAGACCGGGACCTACAGCTTAAAGTCGATTCCGAACGGCTATGTAACACCCATGTCACAGTGGGATTCGAACCCACGAACTCCGTTACCGAAGGACAGTACCCTAACCAATCGGCCATCGTTCAGCGTTTTAAAAATTTAAAGCCCTAATTTTAGATTTATTAAGAATATCGGAAGAAAGTTAAAATTTTAAAATACAAGAATATTTAAATTTTTAAAGCCGTTATGAAATTTAGACTTTTTTTTAAAATCTAATATTGTTTTGTATTTTGATAATAGTTGTGGTTAAAAATTTAAAACCCCCTTTTATTTTGTTCTGTGCGTACTTACATACAGTATAAATGTATCTTCCTCCCAATTTACTCACCCTTTAAATACTGAATGAGGGTTTTTATCACCCTCCCTTTGAGAACCAAATAGGTGGCAATCTTGCTCCTGTATTTAAAGTTTTTATGATTTGTTAAAGGCAACGGAGGAAAATTGAGAGGTAGGAAGATAGCGAGGCGGGTTTGATTTTTTTTTTTTTAGCGTAGCTAATTGCTTGTGACAGGGAAGGGAGTACTTTGATAATTTGCAGCAAATTTAGTGCCGCGACAATTACATTTAATAGTTATTTTCTTTATTATAGTTTTTAACAGAGATACGTGACCTGAATACTCTGTTAGGAAGCAGAAGCTGAGGGGAACACTGTGATTTTGTAGCGTTTCACAGTTGGCACAGGTATTAATTGTCGCGAACGAGATGAAGGGTTTTTTGCAGAGTAACGATAAGGGATATCGAGAAAAACAATTTAATCACTATTTACTCCGTTTAGAATATACCAGTGAACTTTCGAGAAAACCATTTGAAGTATAATCACTCATACACATGTGGCATATAATCTAAAGTTTGGACCATTTGGATTTTACAATTTTTTTAATGGCTTAAATATATATTTGGCTAACCATTCTGAAACTTTAACTGTGTAAAAACATGCTAAATCTCACACTTTCCATATAATTTTGGTTAAATGAGCACTTAGGGGATGATTCACAAATTGAGAAAGAAAAAAAGAGCATTTATTCTCTTTGCACATTCTGTTTAAATTATTTTAACAACCCAGAAAACCATTTGAAGCACACATGTATACTAAAAGCCAAGGCTAAAAGTCGTGTATTTTTTTTTTAGGTTTGGTTTGGAGTTTTACGATCTACTTTTTGCAACACGAGGGCTAATGAGACTGGAGCCTATAGCTTAAAGCCGATTTCGAACAGCTACAAACATCCACGCCACTGTGGGATTTGAACTCAAGCACTCCGGTACCGACGGTCAGCACCCTAACTAATCGGCCATCGTTTGGCCTCAAAGTCGTGGAATACTTTAGGGGTTGATAATTCTATAACATTCACTGTGTAGAGAACATACTAAATCTTACACTTTTTACTGTAGTTTTGGTCATCTTGTATATTTTTTTAGAATATGTTAATAAAACAGTTTTTTTCCAGAAACCCTGTTTGAAATACACACAAAAATATGTAAATAGCTAAAAGTCGTGGACTCTTTTGGGTGTTACATTTTTTTTCCGATATCGAAAAAACTAACTGGCTATTCATCTGTAACGTCCCCTATAAGGAATAGTCTGGATATCCCACTTTTCAGCAAAGTTTTTGAGGACTTCAGCATTTAGGAAACCATCCACAAATTAAAAAAGAAGAACGTTTTCTTTACCTTGTATAATAACAAGAAGGATATGACACAAAGATTGGTCACTCTGAAAATTTGGCAAAGCAATAAATTTAAACTTAGGATATTAAATTTTTAGTCCGCAGTTGGTGATTTGGGACAACTACAATTGAGAACTGGTGAAATAAATTCTGAAAGAAAGGAAAAGAGCTGATGCGAGAGAATTTTTCCATTTAATTTTCTGATTTTGAAGTTGCGGTAAATTGACAAGAATGCCATCAACTTCTACAATTAACATACGGAAACAAATATTAATTTCTCCCCACTTCATTTAAAGGGTTTATAGAATTTTTTAAATGTCAAAATTCTCACAGACATGCTCCGTAAGATCTAGCCTCAGAAAAGTCATTAATTCCAGGATATGTGTTATCGATGCGAAAAATATAAATTGAGGTATTTACTGTACTTACCACCTTAAGATACAGAAAGAATTTTACATCGGATACATGACTATACAGAAAAGTTTTCATGAAGAACTGCATCTGAAAAAAGTAGCTTGTCGTTGAGAGTCCCATAATTTAACAATGTGCCAAATAGAGGAGAGTATCAGAAGGTATGGATAAATTCCAAAACTACTTAATGATATGCATGAAGAAAATATATTTTCAAAGGTGGCCCAGAATGTATTGTGGTTAGCGTATTGTGCTCCTACGCGGAAGGTTTAGATCTAATTTCAGAAAGGCTTGGATGTATTTGTACTGTCCGCTCACAGGGAGTAGTGTCCTCTGCTTATAAGATTGTCCCTATTAAAATGGCAACAAAATCTACTGCTTTATAGTGGTCAATGTTAATAAAGGCATGTGCTCCCACATTGCATTAAAATGTATACATCCAAGTTAGAAAGATTTTAATTAATACGTGCCTTTCTAAACGATGGCCTAATAAGTAGAGCTCTGCCTTACGGTACCGGAATTCGTATTCTTATTTGTCCGTTAACAAATTCCACTGCTGGCATTGATGCTCGTATCCATTCAAAACAGGCTTCAAGGAAAAGATACCGTTTGGATAACATTTTTTTTATAGTTTTAAAAAATATTTATCTAAAACATTTTAACCCTTTGGTGAACCATTTATTTCTCCTTCCACGTTTCCAAACTTTAAAACAGAGCTTCTAATTTTATTCAATCGACCGAACAATTGATGACAGGGCAAAAACAAAGCTGGAATCAGTCTTACCGTCGTTTCAATAACAAGACCAATATATTGTAATGGGTTTTGCCCTTCCCACAGGTGTATTTTGTAAGATCGTGTAGGTGGGAAGTATTCTTCCCACGGCCCACGAAAGTGTTAAGCTGATTTTTTTATTTATTCTAATTTTTCTGTGTAATAATTGCTCTTTTTTAAGTGAATTCGTAATGAAAAGTTTATATGAATCGTTTAATTTAATGGAATTTATAAATACCATTTTTGTTATTAATGGCCTTTGTAGAGTGTCTGAAGGTATTTTATAACAAATCCATCTAAAAGAAATGGAAAATATTAAACTAAACTCCCTGACTTAAAATATCATTTCAAATTTTTTTGAATAATTTTCATTTATCATGATTTGTTTGAAATTGTTAGGAAATGTCCAAAAATCATAAGCATAACATAATTTAAACATTTAAAAATATCAAATAGTTCTTTCATTGGAAATTTCAGAAGATTTACTTGTATAATAGGTATTTTAAAGTACAGCTTCTTATGCAGAAATAATTCTTTCATAGAATCATGGTTGTTTTATGGCGTTTTTCTCGACATGTTCAAGGCTCTGAGCTTCTTTCAGGTATGCCGCCCAAAATCCGAAAGGTAAAGCGCTATTCTTTGGTACCGGAGTTCGTGTGTTTAAATCCCGTTCTGGCATGGATGTTCGTAGCCGTTCGGCATTAAGCAATAAGTCCCTTGGGAGAAAAACAGTAGACTGTAGCACTCCAAACCAAACCTTTCAAGAACTCTTTAAAGTTTCTGTAAGTGTCGCTTACTAATGAAAAGTTACACGCAGACTAATTTTGTATGCTTGTTTTTGCCTTTTATTTCATTTGGTATATTTAATAAATTTGCAAAATTTACATCTTTTTTAAGATATTTTTTGTATATGCTCATAAGATATTGAATTTATCCCTTTACAGTAGATTAGATTTGTTTACTTGGTAACGTGTTTTCCCTGTTTTGAATCAATTGGGAGAACAGAATGTAATTTCCCCTTTTTTAAATATTTAATAAAAATTAAGACGTTGGAAGATTTTGATGTCAGATCTCTTACGCTTTATACACTGTCTATCAATAAGTATTTGGGCACCTATGCAAATGACGATATCTGCGGCCCTGAGGTACGTCACTTGCGCCACCGGTATACATCGTGTAGGAAACAGCATCGGCAATAGTCGCATGCAAGATGCTGCGCAGTTCGGAGCTCTCTGATTTTGAGAAAGGTATAATTATCGGGTATCAAAAATGTGGCCGATTCTTATGGGACATATCTAGCGATCTGAAGTAATCAAAACCGACAGTGGCCTATGTTATTAAGAAGTAGAAGGTGAGCGGTGATTGTCGGAATGTGCCCCGAGTCGGCAGACCAATGAAACTGGGAGATAGAGACCGACGAGTGCTGTCCAGAGAAATTAGGAAGAACCGCACCCAACAGTAGATCCTCAAACGCGAGGAGTTTCAGCATCCGAGAGTATTGTTTCAATGCAGGGCTTCGAATCGGAACTGAATCGAAAACCGAAAACCGGAAAAAACCGTTATTTTGGTCGGAACGAAAACCGGAAATGAACCGAAAAAAATATCGGTTTATTTCGGTTCGATATATCTTTCAGTCATTTTGTTACTGTTACCAACTTATCAATATTTTCTAATTTAACGTCAACTTTATAATTATCATTACATGTATACTGCTTCTCGATTTCCTATTTTGATATTCACTAGTATTTTCTGTTTCAGTTTCGCATGAAACTATTTGTAAAAGACATATTTAATTCAGTTGATTAAACTAGAAGTATAGATGATTTTTTAAGAAAAATATCAAGTTATATTTTATTTTTCACATCTCAGCATGTGGATCATCCACGGATGTTTGTATAGACTGTTTAGATCAGGGAGGAGTAAATAGACAGGAGAGGCCCTAAGTGACGTAGCATGAAGCATCTATCAAATCTTCTGCGCATCAAATGGGTGTTTGGTAATGGCGGCGATTCAAATGTTTCGTAATAGTAGTATTTTATTAGGCCTGCTGTTTGTATCAATTCACATAGTGTACCAATTAAAAAAAGAATAAAATCTTCTAAATTTTGATAGAATTACATTTTTTTGTTTATGATAGAATTATATTTTTAGTACAAATAAGAATATACATAAAATGAAATTATTCATTTGGAACTGAAACGAAAACAGTTATTTTTGGCGGAGCGAAAACCGGAACTGAACCGATATTAATTTTTTAGTTGAACCGGAACGAAAACCGGAACAAAAAAAATTACGGTTCGAAGCCCTGTCTCAATGAATACCATCTGTAAAGAAGCACGTCTCCTGGTCCTGCTGCTGCCCATAAGCCTTTGATCACAAAGTTCAACCAAGCTGTTTGGTTAATGTGGTGCAAAACACATCGAAATTGAACCGTAGATCAGTGAAAACGGTTCTTTGGAGAGACGAATCAAGATTCACCCTTTACTGTTCGGATGGCAGGGTCTGGGTCTAGAGTCTTCCTGGAGAACGTCTTCTGCCAGAATGCATTGTGCCAACAGTCAAGTTCGGCGGAGGTGGAATTAAATTAGAGTGTTACTAAATATCTAAATGTCTTCTGTCAATCATTCTCAATGGTTCATAACATTTTACTTTAAACATTTATTTATAAAATTGTTTTGTCATTTTTGCTTTATATTTAGTCATTTAATAGGGTAATTTGTTTAATAAATTACAGTAAGTTTAATTCATGATAGTTTATTTTTAGAAAAACTTTCATCTGCATCACTATTGAATAAACGTTAATTTAAATAGTTTAAATATTTTTGTTTCAGAATAAAAGGGATATTTTTCTTCAATCTTACATATAGAAATTTGGGTTTGATATAAAATTTTTAAATCTATATTGTGTGTAAATGAATTTCAGTTTTTTCTCATTTGGTGTTTACCTTTGTTATTATAAAAATATACAACTTGAATTGACATAAAAATTCATATTTTAAAATTAGAGTGTTACTAAATAACTAAAAGTCTTTTGTCAATCATTCTGAACGGACCAGAACAATTTATTTTAAACATTTATTTATAAAATTATTTTGTCATTTGGCATCATTTTTAGTCATTTAATTGGGCATTTTGTTAATTAAATTGCAGTCAGTTTAATTCATGAGAGTTTATCTTTAGTAAAATTTTCATCTACATCACTATTGAATAAACTTTTCATTACACAGATGTAACATTTCTTAACGGTTCGGTAGTAAACAACTGGATATAAAAAACGAAACTTATGGTCTCTTAAAGATCATTACAACGCCTAACGAAGGGTGAGAGGTAACAATGGCATTTGCTATGTTTTGATGAGCTTTAATCCCTTCCCTGTTTTGCCCGTAAGCCGTACGGGCACACCTTTCTGGCCTTTACTGATTTGCCCGTACGTCGTACGGGCAATCTGATTTCTATTTCGCTTGCAGTGTTTCAGCTGTATTTTCTCCAATTTTAGTAACAAATTATTCGTATACATGATGATAGTTGTCCAGAGTAATGATAGTTTGCAGTTTATTGTACTTTCTACTCTGATTGGTTCAAAAGCACGGGTTTTTTCACATGTTTTGTATCAGCAGACGAATTGTTATCTTTCAGTGTATAGCTTTCTGGTTATATTTTACTAACCGCTTGATAATTTTATTGATGTAAGAGAGTTGAATAATATATTTTTACTTTTAAATAATGGATAATTCAGAGCGTATGGAGCTAATTTCTTGTGATTCGAACTGTGACTCGGAATCAGAAACTGAATTATCTGTAAATGATAGTAGCGATAGTTTACTAGATGACCTGGATAGTAGTGACTCTGATAGTAGTACGGATGGAATCAGTCATGCAAGACAATCTTTTGAAATTAATTGTGATAATCCTTTGGATCCACCTCCTAGATTTGCCTTCACTGGAATTCCAAAATTAACTTGGATATCGATGAGAATAAAGGTAAACTTCAGTTCTATGATACTTTCATAGAAAGAAAAAAGTTGTAATAAATGCTTAAAAATATTAGAAATGTTAATTTTAATAACATATCTTTACTTAAAAATGTAAAATAATGAGAAAAATGCAATAAAAAAATGTGACTTTTTTTTGACCGAATTCTGGAAAAAAATGATACTGTCAAAGGGTTAAGTGAGGTTAACAATCATTGAAACCACATAATTTCAATTCGCTCTTAGGGTTTAATTGGTACGCTTATCACCACCATTATATATGATAAAGATTGCATTCCTAATATATTGATTATATTAGATGCACTGTAAAATTTCATTTTATGTTTATCAATATTATAAAAACATTCATTTAGCTTTCATTATAGGAATAAATTTTTAATGACTTGAATTAAATAAAGCTATACTAAAAGCAACATTTAATTAACTGTTACTTTCCATGGATCATGCTTGATGAGATACTCAATAAAATATAATGGTAATTAAAAAAAATGCAGTAATGAACATCAAATCTCGCCTCCATCTAAAAATTATAATCTGGAACATCATACATCATGCTAGGCGGATAGGTAGGTATCATTTTATAGGTATTTAAATTTATCTCCGGTGCAGATTTTGGATATCTGAAATTGATGTGAATCAAGATCTGCCAGAGATACGTCCATTCTGTGTCGTTCGAATTCGCGTCTTCTGATGGTGAAAATGATAACGCGAAATTGATTTTAATAAACGCAAAGTATTCGTTTAGGAATGTTGAGCTGATGATAAATTAACTTTAATTGACTTATCGAAGTGTATACGTTATAACGTAATGAAACAGGCGATAATTTTCAGACCGTGAATGGAATGGGTTAATTTCTTACCATTAATTTATTATAAATTGTATTATTAAGCAATATGATTAGTTAACGGAAGAATCTATTTATCATAGGGACGTACAGTAGAATTATCAGATCACTTTAGGAAAAGATGTAACTTGTTTGTCAAAATTCAGCAGTCAAATTATGTCCATGACCTTGAATAATAATTCTTTTTATTTTGACCAGGAACTCTGGTTATTATATTTAGTTTAAGCAGAGTCTTTATCTTATAAATATATCTTTAAGGTCAAAACTTACAATAAATATTTTCTTCACGCAAAAAAAATAGTTAATTGATATGACCTGATCATATATCCACATATAATATTGTCACGAAGATTCGAATGAACGCACGGTTTAACTTAACAGACGAATTTATTGAAGCTAAGTAGCAACTCGCAACTTTACAAGATCGAGAAGTTGCCTACAACTAGTGGGTATCAGCTTTTATACCCAAACAGAATATTGGAGAAATAACTAATTTACATATTAAAGAAAGATCTAGAATATTCAAGAACATAAGGAAACAATAAATAAAATTTTTAAATTAAAAATCCGTACTTCGGATAAACTGCCATGTCAAGCATCGAACCCACAAACTTCGGGTCTGGATATCGTGCTTTGACCATTCGGCCACTGAGCTCGTTGGCGATGCTGCTTTATGCGGCGATATTTTCAATACCTTTATAGCAAAAAAATCACAGATAAAAGCGACGTACTTTTTCTTAAAAAAAGAAATACACGAAAAATCATAACCAAAATATAAAAAGATATTGGCATTGTAGAAACATAAAGGATATAAGAAACAAAAACACTCATCATGAAGAGCTTATACGGATATTATTTTCACTGTGGGTAACAGTGATTAACAGATAAATTTATAAGTTCAAAAGATATTTGCTGAATATTTTAAGACCGAGATGTACCATATTATGGCTTTGGTTATTGTCCGTGGCCGCTCCTCTGAAATTAATTCCAAGGTTCTCGGGGGAAGCCATTGTTATAACCTTATGGCATCTTTTATGAAACGTGAATGTTTTCATCTGCAGTCAAATACTTGTGTTATTTTAGTTTGTTTGGTATTACTTTATCCAGCGCACGTTCTTTGGGCTTGGTAGTACGTTACGCAAAATTGATGACGTAAGGTTTCTCAATGACATAAAACTGGATCAACATAAATATTTATAAGACAGTTTCGGGGGTTGTGGGGAAGGGAAGTGCTTCAGAATGATTAATACTGAACTCTATTATTTCCTTAATTTAGACATTTAGAAGATAAATATACATACTTTTGAGTGTCAAATCTCATTTTTTAAGATTTTAACTTTTGTTCTGTTTGTTTTTACATGATACCATTTTCAGATGGTAAGTTGATTGTTTGTGACATCTTTTTATAGTATATTTAAGATTCTCTTTATTTTGCCAATAGCTTTATGGATTAAAAATGCTTGTCTCTTTGTGAATTTGAGTTTTTTTTTATTCGTTTTGTTCGCACAACTTTGGTATTATTTTAGAACAGTTTAATTTTATATAAAGTTTACTGCTTAAAGTATCTTGACTGTTGTTTTTTTCGGTATTTGACACTTTGACATCACTCACTTCAAATTCTGGTAACTTTATGGTTCATTAATGTGACATTAGTCATTTTCTTGCTATTGTGGTCAATAAATTTATATATTAAATTCATTATATATATGTATATATATATATATATAATATATATATATATATAATATATATATATATAATATATATATAATATATATATATATATATATATATATATATATATATATATATATATATATATATATATATATATATATATATATATATATATATATATATATATATATATATATATATATATATATATATATATATATATATATATAACAGAGTTTACCTACAATTCTAACCAAAATTTGGAAGAACATTTTTAATTCTTTCCAACAAGAATCCTTTAACTAATTGGCATAAATTAAAAAAATCATCAGAAGCACGATTTCAGTAAGCTATGGAAAATTTTCAGGTAACAGTCATAATACTCACAGATTTTATTTATAATTTTTTTTATAATCGAGGGAGAAACTAGAAAAATTAAGTAATTAGATGTGAGGGCTCAATTATCTAAAAGAAACAGAGTAAATTAATTAAGACTATCTAAGATATTGTAATAATATTCTTATACAGTAAATGCTATTACTAAATTATTATTACTAAATTGAACAAAAAATATGCAAAAAGAAAAATAAAATAAATACGAAGAAAATAAATTGAAATATTTAACTTCGATTTTTAAACTATACTTTGATGTCTGCTATCATCCGGATGAAATTACAAAATATATAAAATATCGGTTTATAATTTTTTTAAAATGCAAATATTAGCATTTATTAGTGACTAGAAAATAGCTAAAACATTTTGACCTCGAGACCATTTTAAAACTGTTAATTTTTTACAAAATAATTAATCACAACTTCAGAATATTTTGAAGAATAAAAGTTGAACAGTTTTAGTAGTTTTAAAAATTCAAAAGCATATTATAATTCCTTTTAAAATGAAATTCGAGAGTTATTTTTAAATGACTTATGAGGGGTTTATAAAAAGCCACAAAACTCCTTTTGCTCAAGCTAATAGAAAAAGAAGAGGGTAATTCCATACCAAATCGACACAAGTTTTCTACCTGACCCCCTCCAATTTTGATTAAATTTGGTATAGTAAGTGACTTCATGGTAATAAAGAAAATCCCCAAATCTTATGTTCAAATAATAATTGGTTTGGGAGTTATAAGGCTTTAAAGTTGCCAGATTTGTCTAAAAAGTACACTATCGGCATATCTTTAAATTACACTTGCTACTCACCTAATTAAGCTATAGATATGTGCAAGGTGTTATTTTAAACCTTTTTTAATGGGCTTTCATATGATATACAACACATGATGACTTGAAAATTTTTTAAACAATTTAAATTTAAATTAAAATTTAAAATTTAAATTTCTCAAAAAGCCAAGTTTTTAAAATTTTGAAAAAAATCTCAAAAATTGCTCATATTATTGTTAATTAATCCTCAAAGTTTCATGTTGGGATCATAATGGGATCACAAGCTACAAAAGTTTTTTGTTTGATATATTTACAATTGCAATAACGAAAATGAGAACATGCATTCATTACTTTTAATCTAACTCAATTGTATAGGATGGCATTAATGTTTACACACTACCTTATCGACATATACTCTAGTAAATAGTACATTTAACATTTGTGAAGATTTTAGAATGAAGAAAAATTATTAAAGTGCATTACTTTTGATGGATGGTGCTACTTATTTAGTTGAAACTGGTAGAAAGCTTTATGTGTTTTGAGAATTTCTACTTCAGAAAGAATATACATTGGTCCTGTTGGAGTTAAAGGATCCACCTTACACATAACATCTGAAATTGGAATCCATAGTACATCTGGCTTATATAGATATAAAAAAAGATGGTGATGGTCCAGATGAGTGAAGGAATGTCACTTTTACCTCTTCAGAGTTTTTCTCTTCTTTCTCTTAACATAAATGTAAGCCACCAGTTGCAATTATAAACAGCAGTAATATAGCCATTTTTATCAGCAAATAGAAGCTTTTATTGTGATGCTATCGCAGTTTGCATCAATAAATCTTGTGAAAAGGAAAATGTCTTCTCAAAGACTTTTGTTTTTGATTCTGTGGGTATAAAAGCATGGTATTTCTGAGTCCGAGGAATTGCAAAATCATTTTTAAATTGGTCATCCAGAAATATAGCTGTAGAAACATGTTCTACTTGGGTTGAAAAACAAAATGTATTCCTGTGCCCAGTTAAAATGTTGTTGTGGTGTAAGTATTTGATTTTTATATGGTCGTTGTAGGCTTGCTTAAACCGCTAACTCTTAAGTGTACCTCCTACCCCTTCACAAGGTCCTTTACCATGAGCAGTTGTTCAAAAATGCCATTTAGCCTCAATGCCAAAATCTTCCTTATGTAAGCATAAATTGGCAAAGTTTTTCTTATTTATATATTGTGCAGATGACCCATCTGAGAAATAAAATATTTTCCTTGCACTTTTTTTAAAATTCTGTCTTAAAAAAAGTAATAAGCTTCTTTTGAAAACAGTAAACTGCTACTCTATTGGGCTCCAAACAGTCTTAAATTACAATGTATGTAAAGTGGTCAGTTCCAAACTTCCCTTTGTAATATACAACAAATGGGTGAGTTGTAGATTGAACGTTAGTCCAGTGGTAGCTGTGGGCCTCCTCCTGTATAACAAATAAGTAATTTTCAGCAAAATCAAGAACTACAAACTCTGAATCTGTTAAATTTCCTTTTATATTGTTTATAAATGAATTTTGTCGTTTCAACACAAAGTAATGATAAACTTTTTCTCCCAAAATAAGTCAATAAATTCTGATGCTGACTTTTGTATTGTTTCTAAAGAGCTCCTATCAACAGAAATCCACTGTTTGAAAATGACCTTTTCCACCCTATTTTCATCGAATGTTTCACCAAGTATGGTTTTTAATTATGTAGTCCCAGAACATGATGTACACTCTCCCATGTGGCAGCTGACTGATGCTGGATTACAAATCATCATAGCAAGGCAGTCCTTGTATGTGTTAATTTTTCCATGTGTTAAAGGAAGCTAATTTGGTATTTTATAGCTAGTGATCCCATTATAATCCCAATGTACTATGTCACAATGTATGAAGCCAGATGTATTATGAATTTCAATTCAGGTATTATGTGTAAGGTGAATCCTTTAGCTCTAACAGGACCAATGTATATTCTTTCTGAAGTAGAAATTCTCAAAACACATAAAGCTTTCTACCAGTTTCAACTAAATAAGTAGCACCATCCATCAAAAGTAATGCACTTTAATAATTTTTCTTCATTCTAAAATCTTCACAAATGTTAAATGTACTATTTACTAGAGTATATGTCGATAAGGTAGTGTGTAAACATTAATGCCATCCTATACAGATGAGTTAGATTAAAAAGTAATGAATGCATGTTCGCATTTTCGTTATTGCAATAGTAAATATATCAAACAAAAACCTTTTGTAACTTGTGATCCCATTATGATCCCAACATGAAACTTTGAGGATTAATTAACAATAATATGAGCAATTTTTGAGATTTTTTTCAAAATTTTAAAAACTTGGCTTTTTGAGAAATTTAAATTTTAAATTTTAATTTAAATTTAAATTGTTTAAAAAATTTTCAAGTCATCATGTGTTGTATATCATATGAAAACCCATTAAAAAAGGTTTAAAATAACACCTTGCACATATCTATAGCTTAATTAGGTGAGTAGCAAGTGTAATTTAAAGGTATGCCGATAGTGTATTTTTTAGACAAATCTGGCAACTTTAAAGCCTTATAACTCCCAAACCAATTATTATTTGAACATAAGATTTGGAGATTTTCTTTATTACCATGAAGTCACTTACCATACCAAATTTAATCAAAATTGGAGGGGGTCAGGTAGAATTTGTTCTAAAATTGTGTTGATTTCACATGGAATAACCCAAGAGCCATTTTATAAAAAATACACATAGTTTATATAACAATTATAGTATATATAACAATATATCTTCTCATGGTATTCCTGTGTGAAAATAAACTATCTATTGGTTGATTTACAGTCCTGTTTACAAGCTGTCGATGTTAATTTGAAGAATAAAAGTTAATTAGTTATAGTAGCTTTAAAAATCCAAAAAGTTATTATAATGGCGTTTGAAAAACGAGAGTGCTTTTTAGGTGAGGACTTATGAGAGGTTTATGACTTCTTTTTCTAAAACAATAGAAAATAGATCCGTTTTATAAAAACAACTATATAATTCATATAACAATTATAGTTTATTTAACAATATATCTTCTCATAAAGTTCCTGTGTGAAAACAAACTATTTATTAGTTGACTATATACAGTTCTAAAATTGAAAATTATCATCCTACTTTAAATGTGTAATTGTTTATCTTTGATTATATTTAAACTTACTTTAAGTAAAGGAAATAAATAGCTTTTGCACTCCTTGAAGATTCTCAAATACGAGACAAAATTCATCTAAAAGTGAAGGTAATGATGCAAGAATATTACGTGTTTGGAGAAAAAAAAAGATATAATTTTGCTAGAGGACCTTGTAAATAGTTATTCTATCAATGTTAAGAGAGTGCTTCAACTATTTTTCATGATGTTTACAACAGAAAAAAAGGGAAAAGGAAAAAATAGCAATGGAATTAAATCTAAAATTATCTCTGAGTGACATATTACTTTATTTTCCTAGGAATAATTTTGATAAATTTCTTAATGAACATATGTAGTCCGATATATCAAAGGCGGTGCTAACCACCATTTGTAAGTGCAGGGAAATATTAATCACTTTGGGTTTAGAGAAAAATTATTCATCATTTAATACGATTAACACTTCAGAATCCAAGTTAAAAAAATCCACTTATGCATTGCATTCAAAGATTAATGCTTCGTGAAATGAAATTCAAGCTATTATTCTCTCACTGTGCTATTTAACTCGGCGTTCTGCCTACATATTGATTGCTGTACGTTTTTTATCTTATTTTTAAGTATTCGCCGTCTTTTTTTTTGCGTTCCATGTCTTGGGGTGCTTTTTCTTTCGTTTTACCCGTTGAGGTGTTAGTTAAAATTCAAGTCTTGTTAACGGAGCAGTTCTATCGGTTTCGAAAACTCATTATCGTGGGCTGTCAGGTGTCAATCAGGTTTCGATAGGTTACAACAATGCCTCCTCTAAGGTCTATTGTCGGCCGCCGCTCTGGTGCGTGCTTCGCTGCCGGCTGAACCCAAAGGAAGCCAGGAACATGGGGACTCTACACAAATTTAAATAAGTACGTTACAGTCTAATATCAGTTCCGCCAAACCAAGTTGGTAGAACTGAGTCTGTTATAGTTTGATAACTATACTTTTATCTGCAATTCAGTTGATAATTAAGGGTATAGTGCTCTATCCGATGGGCAAAGTATTACAAAAATTAAACATTTCTTTCTCATTAAATTACAATCATTACTGATGATCATCAATGAGCTGATTGAATGATAATTATCCACCTAGTTATAACAAACATAATATATATATATATATATATATATATATATATATATATATATATATATATATATATATATATATATAATATTAAAATCCCTTGATTACATATTTTAATATTAGTTTAATAACTTTTGTTCATAAAGTACGTTGGGGGTTTGTGTGGTAATTATGATTTTTCCCTACAGACACGCTATAGACTTAATTCAGCCTCTCTCTGCCAATAGTTAGGGCGTTCTCTTTAAACATGGGTACTTTTTTCATCACGTGATCAATTGTGCTTAGGGATTATTCGTAGTCTTTTTACCTGAGAAATCCC
>CM063505.1:140709550-140804550 GCA_032207245.1 Pardosa pseudoannulata
AACATTAGAAATCAAATTTTCATATACAAAAACACAGTGGTAATTTTTAATGTATTATCTGTATAGTTTAGTTTATATCAAAATTTTTATTTTAAATATCATTTAGTGAATGAATGAGAGAGTTGATAACTTAAGTCTCTTCTCTATTAAACAATACCTTTTTAGGTGTTCCATAAAATACGAAATATTTTGTAAGTAGTAATACATAATATTATTGTTTAAACTATTAAAATATGTTTCTGAAGCTTTGAGATATTAAAAATTCAATTTTCCTACACAAAACCTTGCTAGGAATTTTTTTAATGTATCACTGTATAGTTTAGTCTATATTTAAGTTTTTACTTTAAATTACTTTAAATGGTTGAAAAATTAGTCTTGAAGAGCCTATAATAGGCATAATAGTGTAGGCTAAGCCTAACCTAGTAGCCTATCCGTAGTTGGTAGGCAATGCCTAACTAGATTACTTGTTTCTAGTAGCAGCAATGCGTTACTGCAAACTAATGAAGCACCGTTGTCCTAACAATCTAGAAAACTTAATACTTTTATTTATTTATTTATTTATCTTATTAATCCTTTATTTCATGTTCCGCAGTATCTACGCCATCACTCAGCACTCCTTTCCTATATTGTTTAACTGAGGCTCTATATTCCATATGTTAGGCATATTATGTCACTAACATCATTTGCACATGGGTGTTGAAAACCACCTGAAATCTTTTACATTTTTTAAAATACTCATTATATTAATACATCCATAATTTCACAGTAACTAAGATTTATTGTATAGGGCAAAGTAAGTTGTCTTTCGTCTTTAAATGCTTCAACCAACAGATTACGCGAGAGAATGATGTATTACGTGTCACAATTCAAATTACTGCTAATATATAAAAAAAGCATAAAGTTTCTGGTAGACGTCTTACCCCAGTAATTATAGCAAATGAAAATTTTCTGAAGAACGCACAGTTTGAAATCTTCAAAATGAATCATTTTCTTGTCTCCGGTAACTGGCTAGAGAAAAATAAACACTTTGGATTTTACATTATTCAAAATACGTACAATCGTATAAATAAAGACATTATTATACAATTAACTACTATTTGCATCCTTTTAATAAACTGAGTTTTGTCTTTATCTGTTTCAGATAACGGATTACGCGAGAAAATGATGTATTGTATATTGGAATTAGCACGAATTGCTGCTACTACCACAAAAAAATTGCAGAACATTGCTGATAGACATCTTACCACTAGTATTTATCACGAATTAAAATTTTCATCATATATTGTGTCAGCTAATAACATTTCTTCAAATGAGAAAGAATGAAAACAAACCCTATCATTTCATACTACTAGTACTAAAATAAAAGCTTAACAAAACGACTCAAGAAAAAGCAACTATAAGTGGGTAGAAAGTGATTAATCAAAATGACAGAATTCAGCATACGGAAACGAATATCTGCTACCTGTACAAATGGATGAATAATTTTTTTAAATGGTATATAGATCGATCAAACGCCATTCAAAGCAGAAGAATATTTGCATTGAAAAAAAAAAAAAAAAAAAAAAAAAAAAAACAGAGTTTTCAGTAATCCACCTCGTGAAGTCAAAAGATTGAGAATGACACAGCTCATGGTGTGTCAAAAATGGTGTTAAAAGTGGTTAAACTGACACTCTGGGGAGTGAAATAAATATCTACCGCTGTCTGCGATTGAAGTTTCATTTAAGTGGGTAAAAAAAATCTCATTTTTTATAAAAAGCTATTATGCTTTACTTTTACGATGAATTTTTATCCTTTTATATCTTGCATCGTTTCCTTTTGAGATTCATTTTCTTTTAATTTTAGAATAAATTTTATGAATGAATATTGAAAAAATAATTACAAAAGAAATCTAAACTTATTTCAACTAAAAATTATATAACAGTTTTTTTAACATTCTAAGCTCTTTATCTGTTATGATATTAACATTTTCAAATAGAGGGTTAATTTCAAGGAAAACTACTGCTGAAAACTGATTCAAATGTTGTTGTTGCCAATAATACTCAACTCAAATAGATCCTCGTAACTTAGAAGCAGGGACCAAGCAGAAGACTCCTAGGTTTGGCCTTCCACCCCTGAGGTATCGTTTGAAAACTTGGAGGAAATTGTGACCCCGAGCATACTTTACATGCCCCTGCTGCTTTTAATGAACACAGTAGATCTTTGGCCGGCTCGAGACCCGAAACCGTACCTCTCCGGTTACGAGATTGCTGGCTTTGCCGACTGAACTACCTCTGCTCTAATAAGCATTAATACGGTTTAAGCACGGCTATCCTAATAAAGCAGCTGTGAATAAAGAATATCTCTTCTGAAAGCGGATAAAAATGTGGGTTCTACATAATATAGGCGATAGTTATTTGATTAATATGGAGAAAAGTGTAATAGAAAATCATGGAAAATAAAGGAAAATTATAAAATAAATGAAAAAAAAATTATTTCATGTTCCGTTTTTTGCTAGAAAAGACCCCATGAAAAAAGAGAAAAAGCAATTATTGAAAAGGGCATGAAAGTAGTAATAAGGAGATGATAAAGGAAATAAAATAGAAGACTTAAGAAAAAAAATACTGCTAAATTACTATTTTTCTAGAAACATAATGGTAACATATTATTATTACTGAGTGAATGAGAAAAATAGTTTTCCATTGGACAGATTTTTAAAATTTCTTCTTCATCACACAATTATTTTCCTCCTAGTTTCTCATTCAGAGCTATATATTTTCAACTTTACTGTATTATTATTTTAATATTTATTGCTTACGACGCATTTACATATTATTTTAGTTTTCCATCCACATTTTCTTTTCTGTAGAATTGAGAAATAAGTAGTGCAGGGTCCCAAAAACAAATAAAGGAATAAATGGATTATAACCAAAATTTTATTTAATCATCCGTTTCTTGTTAGAAGAAAACCCATAAAAGAAGGGAAAAAACTATCATTGGAAAGGGCGGGAAAGAAGTAACAAGGAGACGATAAAGGAAATTTAATAGAAGACTTTAGAAACAAAACAATAATGAAAAATTACTATTTTCCAGAAACATAATGATAACATATGATTATTATTGAGTGAATGAGAAAAAAAGTTTTCCACTGAAATATTTTAAAAATTTCTCCTTCATCAAACATGTATTTTCCTCATAGTTTCTCATTCAGAGCTGTATATTTTCTACTTTACTGTGTTATTACTTTAATATTTATTGCTTATGGAGCATTTACATATTAGTTTTAGTTATGCACTCACAGTTACTTTTATGTAGCATTGAAAAATAACTAGTGCAGGGTCACAAAAACAAATACAGGAATATAAGGATTATAACTGAAAATCCGTTTCTTGCTCAAAGAGATCCCATGAAAGGAGAAAAATTAGCTATCATTGGAAAGGGCGTGAAAGAAGTAACAAGAAGACGATAAAGGAAATTCAGTAGAAGACTTAAATGAAACAATAACGCTAAATTATTATTTTTCTAGGAAATATAATGAAAACATATGATTATTATTGAGTAAAAAAGAAAAAAGTTCTGAAATATTTGAAAAATTTCTCCTTCATGAATCATATATTTTCATCACAGTTTCTCATTCAGTGCTATATATTTTATACTTTACTGTGTTATTGCTTATAGGGCATTTACATATTAGTTTTAGTTTTCCATCCACAGTTACTTTTCTGTAGAATTGAGAAATAACTAGTGCAGAGTCACAAAAACAAATAAAAGATTGTAGGGATTATAACCTAAAACATTTATTTGATCATTCGTTTCTTGCTGGAAGAGCCCCATGAAAGAAGAACAAAAACTGTCATTGGAAAGGGTGTGAAAGAAATAACAAATAGACGATAAACGAAATTCAGTAGAACACTTAAATGAAACAATAACGCTAAATTACTATTTTTTCTAGAAACATAATGGTAGCATATGATTATTATTGATTGAATGAAAAAAAAAAATTCTCCATCGGAAATATTTTAAAAATTTTTCTTTCATCAAACATTTATTTTCCTCCTAGTTTCTCATTCAAAGCTATATATTTCCCCCTTTACTGTGTTATTATTTTAATATTTATTACCTATGGTGAATTTACATATTAGCTTTAGTTTTCCATACACAATTACTTTTCTGAAGCATTGAGAAATAACTAATGCAGGGTCACAAAGACAAATAAAGGAATATTTGGATTATAACCGAAATTTTATTTGATCATCCATTTCTTGCTAAAAGAAAACCCATGAAAGAAGGGAAAATACTATCATTGGAAAGGGCGTGAAAGAAGTAACAAGGAGACGATAAAGGAAATTCAATAGAAGACTTAAGAAATAAAATAATAATGCTAAATTACTATTTTTCTAGGAAGCATAATAGTAACATATGATTATTACTGAGTTAATGAGAAAAAAAGTTTTACATTGGAAATATTTTAAAAATTTCTCCTTCATCAAACATATATTTTCATCACAGTTTCTCATTCAGAGTTATATATTTTCTACTTTACTGTATTATTATTTTAATATTTATTGCTTATGGGGCATTTACATATTAGTTTTAGTTTTCCATCCACAGCTATTTTTCTGTAGCATTGAGAAATAACTAGTGCAGGGTCACAAAAACAAATAAAGGATTATATGGCGGCTTTTCATGCGCGAAAACATCCCTCTGGGCAACTACTTCCCATTTAACAGTTTTCTTAATAACAGCTTAGTCATTTGCAGATTTCAAACCTTGGTGACTAATCTCTTTTAGTGCACTGATAAGAAAAATGGAGAATGGATAATTAATTTTAAGAAAGTTGACTTTTAATACGCATTTATGCTAAGAACCTTTTCTGCTCGTGCAACGAAATTTGCTTAAAATATTTTTTAGGCACTAGGTTATATCTGGTAATACAGAACGTATTTTTACGTATAGCTATAGACTGAAGATTATTATAAAATGTTTCAGTTAAAGAAAGGAGAACTTAAAAGGATTTGTTAACTTGGGGTCGCTCATATTCATGCAGCAATGAGCAACAATTTATTATCAGCACTGTAATCACGCAGTTATAACGTTATTTAAATTGATCACGATTCCAGGTTTGTCTAACAATCTGTTTTTTGATCCATTGGATTTATTTCAAAGTCTACATTTTTTAAGGTGACAGTTGATTATCAATTGGATAAAATTTCATAATTCAATCTCACTGAAATGGAAAAAAATATGAATGATCAGCAAAAATATCTAGCTCCCGAGATGGCCTAGTAATCAGCTTCTGGAGCTAGAATCTTGTGCCAGGTTTGAAAAGTGCGAACGTATTCCAATTTTACCTGAAAAATGTTTTAAACATCTCCCTGCATACCCAGAAATGATGCAGTTTAAATTTGTTGTTCTGAATATCTTCTTGCTGAATGATTGATTGGCAAGTGGGTGAGAGGTACGGAACCAGGAGTAACTAGGATTTCTTTAAAATAGTTTTGAAACTTCTAGGTTATACCTTAAAAGGGAAAATCGTATTTATCATATTCTTTCAAAATTTATGTATGATATATTTTGTAGAGCATAATATATGAGTTTGATGAAGTAGATATATTTCAAAATATAAAATCTGCAAAATATGAATTTACGGGATCGTCAATGTGTAAAGGGAAATTAAAACTTTCGGTAAAATATTTTTTCTAATTACTTTTCGATAATGCTTCTGCCAACAAATATTGTATTCTAAGTTATGTAAGGAATTCTATAAGTAGGACAAGACATAGAACGTGTAAAATACCGCACGTTCCCCACCTATGATATATTCTTTAAACCTATGATATAATCTTTCGGAAAAACTATGAAAGTTACTGTGTCAGATGAACATAATCTTGAGTACCCCATTTTTTATGGGGTATTATATGACGTATTGCATTTTCTGCATTCTTCTTCATTCTATAAGAAAAAAAATTTTGTGACAACAAGAGATTGCGATTTAGAGAAGATCTAGTTATTTTTTAGTACTAAATTTCCAGTAGTGCATTATGTAACAGAAAATAGTAACCGGGCTTTAAGTCATAAACTCTGCATTCGGAGTTAATAGTATTGTTATTTCTGTTGTACAAAAAAGACTCAATAAGAGTAAAATGTAGAAGTAAGGATACTTTTATTAAGTAAGACTTTACTATTTTTATATTTTTCGTTGCATACTTAACTTTTATATACATATGTCATATCATTACATGAAGCAGCAAAAATTATTTCGTGTTTAATGGTTTTGCCCCAAATTTTTGCATTAAAAACCCCTGTTATACACGAGTAAATATACGATATATACAAGTGGTGAAGAACTTTCACCATTAGAAGCCATATAATTTGATATGCCTTAAACACAAAATTTGTAAAGTTTTATTCATATATTGCATTACACAGAAATAATGTATAAAATAATACAGAAATAAATCTTTTATTTGTTTAGTAATAAATTCTTCGGAGCACCTGGGCTCAAAGCCGAATTTCCAGTTGTTAGAGTTGATAATTCTTTTAAGGTGTGTGTAGAAAATTGCGTTTGCATTAAATTAGAATACACTTTTGAGATAAAGAATTCAATTAAGTTAAAGATAAAATAATTTTCTATTTATTATTTAAAATAAAAATTTACTATATAAAATATTGTATTTAAATAGTGGTACTAACTTATTATAATAATTAATTTTTAATATTTTTTAATAAACCAGGACATGTTTAAATACCACTTCAAATAGTAGTTTTACCATTTGCATTTTTAGGTGACGTATATTTTAAGCATGAAATTGGCTATTACTAACAGTCACTCAATTTTACATTCACATCATTCTTTATTGAATTCTATAAATTTTCAAATTTCAAATTAAATACTAATTAATACAACTTTTGCTAAGATCACACAAGAAATTCATGGAGGTGGCATGCGGCCCCAAGACTGCATGTTATCCATGTATTTTATATATTTCTCATTATGCTGAATAGTAAAGGTCTATCTTACACTATGTTAAAATAGCAACAGATCAGTTTATGATTTTTTTTCCAGATGCGTGGATTTATCAATTGATTTATTTTATTTCAGGTTAACATGCGATAATGTCTTTAATTGCCTGAAAAATAGTTGCTATCACACGAGAAATCGGCACATTCTTAATTAGAAAAAGGCGTCATAAGATGTATACAGACCAGACAACCCACAAAAGTTCAAAATCCTGCAAAAACTTTTGTTTATCGATCGATGCAAAGACCTTGAATGCAATATTTATAAAAAAATAATGTATAAGAGAAAGTCAGATTATATACTTGAATACCATACTTATAAAAATATTCTATAAAAGAAACCCAAATTAAATACTTGAATACCATACTAATAAAATATATTGCATAAAAAAACCAAATTAAATATTCGAATACCATACTAATAAACTCTAATGTACAAAAGAAAGCCAAAAAATACTTGAATACCATACCAATAAAATATATTTTATAAAAAAGCCAAACTAAGAGAGGGTGGAAATGGAAAGTTTAATATTTTACTCTTCGAAAATCGTGCGATTCATACACATTCCACGGAATTTCGGAAAATGGTAAAAATTCCGGTATTACCGGACTAAACCCGGAGAGTGGGCAGGTCTTTAAAATATACTGCTTAGTCAGCATGTACAGCTTGATGGTCTCTAGCCAACTAGTATAAATTTATTTCTTATGTATATATTTAAATAGCAGTATATTATATGTATACTTTTAACATGAACATTTTGGGTATTTTAAAAAAAACAGCAAAAAACGAAGCAATTTTTAAAATTCACAAGTAATTAGAAAAATTTAGCGATGCACAAAATTATATGTACTTTTAGGCACTCTTTCACTTATCATAAGTTTTTTTGTTTTTCTAATTACCCTACATTCCATTCATTACTAGTCTCCCACAAACACACACATATAAGTAGTCACATTCCTACTATTAAGTTTTTGAGTGAAAATAAAATAAATAAACTATTTTAAATCAAGCTAAAAACGAAAAAGGAAAATATCAACGAGAAGTAAAAAAAAAAGTTAATATCCTTTAGAGAGTTAAATAGTTAAATAGCAACTGAAAAGTTTTATTCTTCTTGATTGAACTTTGTCCTTTGCCCTCTTCTAATAGGATAAAACTCGAAAACCTTTTCTAATAGGAAAATCGTGATGACAAGATAAAAAGCTCTATTAAGCGATTTATAAAAAAATTCCTTTCTTTGAAAATGGTGTATAAAATTTTGCACAACACGAAGTTATTCCTATTCAGCAGTGGTAGCCAATACTAAGATGAGACATATTGTGTTAATATAATCTTGAAATCATGCACAAATGAAAATGCCATGTAATAAAAAGATGAAAAACGCTACTTCTGAATCATGTGTGTTAGATTTGAAAGTTCCACTGTCTCTCCTGGCGACTCCCTGGCGATGTAAACAATTCAGAATTCCTTTGCACTTTGTTTTGAAAAGTACCACTAGCTTGAAGACTATTATCTTAATTTTATCGATTCTGATACTTAACACTATGTAAAAAGTGGATTTTAATTAAGAATATGTAAGAATTGTAAAATAAAACAAATTTTTTAAGTAAAAAATAAATGGTTACTTTACGCACAATTTTTCATTATTAAATCGTACCGGAAAGGGTTAAAAAGTGACTGGTGATAAAAAGTTATAAATTTTCTAGCTCAACAAGCAGTGTTTAAATTATTTAAAAATGTGGTATATTTCAGCTACTTGAAAACAGCAAATTTTTAACTGATAGTGGTATATTTTATTCGAGAATATTGTTAAATGCATGCTGCTTTTGCAAGAGAGTAAAGGCAACGCTTTGGGAACTTTGGGCATTTTAGTTGCTATGTTAGTGTGACTTTTGTCTCTAGGTCAAATCCGTTAAACCCTAGTCTGAAGTCTGACATGATAAACACAAGATAGAGAAACAAGCGCATCAACATATTCATCCTTTAAGTTCAGTTTTCAGTTTTTAAAGTTATTTATTTTTTTATCATCTCTTTTCCCCAAATGAAAGTTTTATTAACTTTAATTTATTTTAATATTTTTTTTAGTTCATGCTTATAGTAAACTGAAATTTACCTTCAGCAGATATTTTCTATATGCAAAATATTTTTGGAGCAAAATATTAATAATTGAAAAATTTATAAAATTAAAAAAAAACTTTAAAATATTTTAAGTTAAAAATTGTATTAAATAAACTAAATCAAAAAGATTTTTTTTCCAAGTACACTTCAAACTGGCTAATGAAATACAAATACAATACAATTACAATATATTTAATACATAAAACCTAATACCTGTAATGCCTAAATAACAAAATTTTATAAAGTTACTATGTCCGCTTAATTAGCTTTTTAATTTTTATTCTTAAATAAACGAATTGTTCAAAAACATTGAGTACGCTTCTATACTCAATAAAAAAGCAGAAAACAATCATAATATTTACTGTAATTTTTAAATATTTTTTTCAATAATACCATGTACTTTTTATCAGCTTTCAGGTTTACTCCCTAATAATGCATAAAAAGAATGAAAATAAAATATTCATATGAATTTTTAACAATACTGTTCATTTGAGCGGTTTAACAGTAGATCTGCTACCAGTTTTTATTTTTTACCAGAATCGTAAGGAAAGAATCATAAGAAAAGATAAATTTGTGGATGGTACACTTTTGAAAGGTTCAGATTTATTTTACGATAACATATTTGGCAGTTATGGATGAGAAAGATTACAGATAATAAAAAAGAATATTTAAAAAACATCGCTCATGAAATTGATATGGTAGTATCGATTAATATATGAGTTCATATATTAAATCAATTAAAAATCTGTTCACTCAAGTATGATGGTTCACCCTCGTTTACTTTTAGGCTAAAGCAATAAATCATTTTCAGTCCCCAAAATCCCGTTCCTGGATGAATGTATTTATTTGAAAAATTGCACAGAAATTAATGAATACAAAGTTAATGAATTTTTCCAATAGTTTTTATACTGTTTGATAATAAAAATAATTTTAAGATTTTTTTAAATCTGTAATTGATTCTCCTTTTATATTTAACACTAGGTTTACGGGACGCATCATTTATACGTGTTTCGAATTTTGTAAGGAAAATTACAAAAAACTTGTATTTTTATTGGGAATACTTAAGAATTGGGTTCCCCTTTGCAAATTTGGCTAAAATATTGGCGATATTAACTAAAACAAAAAGGTAATCCATCCAAACATAGTATTTCTCGCTTTTTCTGGCGACTTTAATTAATGCACAGTGCGCCATCGTAATTGAATTATATACTCTTACTTAATTAAAAAAACGGATTGAAAACCGGACATTTATATTTATGGGTTTACAAACGCAACAGCTCCAAATTATTAAAAATCAGCCATAGTGGTTTGTTAATGGTTTATTATATCTAGTTTTTTTAAGCATTTCGCACTTTTAATATATAAGAAAAGAGTTACATAATTAGAGTTGGAAGCAAATCTCTCTCTATATATAAATGAATTTGTGTCTGTCTGTATGTACTCAATAGACTCAAAAACCATGCATTCAATCGCTGCGAAAATTTGGGAAATGTTTAGGTATATCCCTGGGAAGGTTTTTGTAAATTTTTAACGTTCGAAAACCATTCCTTCCCCCTTTTTCGAGCATTTCATGTCACTATTCCAAGCATTATTTTCCCCGGTTAAAAGCAAACGATTAAATTTTTAATTTATCGCATGATAACTAAGTGAAAGATGCACTATTTCTAGCAATGTGACGTCATCCCAAGTAATTGTTTTAAACGCAGTTTTCCTCGGTTAAAAGCAGCAGATTAAAATTTTTAATTTATTACATAATACATAGGTGAAAATGATACTTTTATATCATTATGACGTCATTACTTTAAGTATCTGATTTATTCATTTCTTATTTTATATTATTTAAACATCGTCTGCGTAGTATCCATTCGATTTGACCTGGAAATTGAGATATACACTTTCATTTCTATGTGACGCAAATTGCAACATTTTTATATGAGAACTAATTTTAAATTTAATTCTTGGTTAATTTTTACAATGAAATGTTTATCAATAATATTCCAACAACAAAAAGTACAAATTTCAGTGACTCTCATAGGGTAAATAAAAACCTATCATTTTATATAGGTATCTTCATATTAATATTGTTGTCGATATGAATGTGTGTTTCTGTTTCGTACAAAACCATGGGGTTTGTCATAAATTTCCTGAATTTTGGACAACATTTATTACTACCACCAAAATTAGCCCGGTGGCTGTCAAAAACTCTGCTTCCTATTCTACCACGTAATATGGCAGGATCTATTAACCTTGCTAATCAACATACAGTAGTAATACAGTAATATAAAAACTGAATATTGTTATAATACGCTTATAATAGAAATATATAAGTATGTCAACGAACTGTACTGTGACAAATTTAAAGAGTTAGGCAGGAAAAAAAAGATCTTTGTTTAAAAGTAATACATTAAGTTCACCGAAACGAAGCACGGGCACACTTGCTAGTATTACATAAATTGTAATATATAAACAGATTGTTTCGACACGGTGAGATCAGGAGAAAAAGTTAGGCGACCATACTTAATCACTATCGCCAAGTTGGCGGGGGAACCCATTTCTTTAGTCAACCCTTTTATTTTATCTTCTGTATCGACTTTTATCCATAAAACGAGGTAAATATAAATTGAAGTCTATTTTCTTTAAAATTGTTGAAATATTGATATTTTCTATGTGGTATACTTATAGCTACGGATATGCCTCAATTTGAAGCGATCTTAAAGTAGACAAAATTTTTAGTAAATTAGTTCCCCCCCCATGCAAACATTACAACAATAATAAATAGGAATGTACCGACAATACTTCGATCTGTTTCCCGATATTGTTATCTCAAATGAAACAAACAATAAGCAACAGTAGAAAGAAAGATCCCAGAATGTCAATTGAAGTCAGGGTGTGAAGAGATTTTGAAGGTTATAGTTGCTTGGTTCGTGTATTGAAAAATTAAATACTAGAATATTTTTTGAATTAGTAATACTATTGTGAATCTCAATGTTATCTTATATTTTCATTTTTTACTTAGAGTATATAATTACATTGCTTTCTGAGTGTTGTTATATGCATTCATTTATGCCTCGTTCACGCAGTTACTCATTCCTTTCCATCTAGAATTTTGCATAGAGCTTCAACGTTCCGCAAAAGAACTTAATATTTAGATTTGATGAAAAGATATTAGTGAGTTACGACGCAATCATTCGAATTCGGGGTAATGATGCCGAATTTTAGCCTTTGATACAGAATTTTATCAAAGATTCTTAAATATGGGGTAATCTTTGATAAAATTCTTTAGAAGGAATCAGTCGGGTGAGATCTATATTATGGATTACGTCATGCCTCAAATTGAAGAGCGTTCGTAGAGATAGGTATATAAGAAACGTTCGTAAACCTAGTTTTAAATATCTTATAAATTTGATATAAATTATTGAAAATGTCCGTCAATACAGTTGAAGAGTAGGATTTCGAAAAATATATTTATACAATCGGCTAAAATTGTTATCACTACAAAATCAAATTTACGATGTACTTTAATAATATTAATTTAAATTAAAATTTAAAGTTAAATTTTGATTTTTACGAGGTTAATGAAATAATATTAAAATCAAACTTGTACAGGGCTGGTCACACCAAAGTCGTTTAACGGCTAACCGCGATTAATCTCTGTTTAAACGGAGAATTGCTTCCCACCATAGAGCAATTTGTCGCAACGTCACGAACTACTATAATGCCCTTCCCATTCATTTTCATGTTTACAACAGCCAATAGATAAGCAGTAAACTGCCTAACTAAAGCCAGAATTGTCATAATTTGAGATGTGCCCTACTGCTTGAAATCCCCTTATTGGTTGGCCTCATGGGTTAATCGCGGTTAGCCGTTAAACGACTTTGGTGAGATCAGCCCTTAATAGTACCATAATATTTACCTGACATTACTTTATTCTGCAAAAATTGTTTAAAATTATTCAGTTGGTTAGGAGTTATCACCTTAAAATCCACTTTACGATAGAAATTTTCTAAAGGCTAGTCTCACCAAAGTTGTTTAACGGGTAACCTCGATTAATCTTTGTTTAAACAGAGAATTACGTCCCACCATTGATTGGAGCGCTGGGTTAATCGCGGTTGACTGTTAAACGACTTTGGTGAGACCAGTCCTTAATCACAATTAATTTGAATAAAAATTTTGCAGTTAAATTTTTCTTTTTACGAGGGTTACGAAACTTTGATTGAAAACTTTAATTTTCGAAAGCTACTTAGATCAAGGCGTACTTGGTGGTTTGTTTAAAGCCAATAAAGCAATTTGTCACAATGTCACGAACTACTATAATGCAGGTTTACAACAGCCAATAGATAAACGATAAACTGCCTTTCCGTTTGAAACTAAAGCCAGAATTGTCATAAATTGAGATTTGCCCTACTGCGTGAAATCGCCTTATTGCGAATGGTTAAAATCATTCATAGGAGTCGTCAGACTTTTAACCATAATTTTTGGTTCTGAAATATTTGACAACTGGCTTAACTAAATTACATAGTACAGATAGTCTAGAGCAATTGGTACTTAGTTTAAATGGTACTTATTATTTCTCTAAAAAGGATATCAAAATTATTTGGTACGTAGAATAATGACTACTGTATATCAATCTATCTGTATTTTAAGGACTAAAAGTATGCCATTAGATTCATGCACAATCAATTGTATGTAAGTAACGACGAAATAATGTATAATATCATAGAATGTATTAAAATGGAGTGTGTCTCTTATACGTACAATATCTGCAAGATGTAATGCAAGATTTGTACAATATCTGCATATTTTATAAACTGTAATCAAGGTGGGGAATTCATTGCTAATCGAATCAACCACAAGATTATTTGCTTCAGTTGAAATAGTAAGTTTATAATATTTTAAATATTATAAATTTCTATGTTTCTACATTTTGGTTTTCTATTACTACTCTAACATGTTAAAGCATATTATAAACGAAAGCTTATTCATTCCAAATCTATTAAATGTATTTTTTTGAAATGTTATATATGTAACACATACAGTTCAATTGCGTGTTACATTACTAGCATTTCATCACTGTTGTTTATCCTACTGTAAAATCGATTAATCAAAAAACTTACAGTTCAAATTTTGCTTTTCAATATATATGTTTGATACATATGTGTTTTCCTTTAATTTTACAAGGTTAAATGAATTTACACCAGTTCACTAAGGCAAATAAACAATAGATTTTACCTCCCTAATATAATCTTTTAATGTACTTCAATAAAATATCATCTGTTATTATATATTTTTAAATTTAGAAACACTTCACATTTTAATCTTTACGTCCATAGGAACTTTCGGTACTTTTTCTACTGTATTTTATTTGCAAGACAGTTTACTACATGCATATATAATGCTTATTAATATAAATTAATTCCAAAAATTTTTATGGGTAAGACATATATTAGATACGTTTTGGACGTTCAGTTTTGAAAACATTTCACATTTTTTATTTATCTTTGAAAGAGCTTTACTGAGTATTAGGTAGACGTCTGAATATGCCACGACCGGTGGAAACCTTCTACATTGAATTGTAGACTGTGAAAGCAGCTTACCGCTTGATCTTGACCCTATCAAAGAGGGGTCACGTTTCCATTTAACATTTCACCTTTGACGGCTCCATTACGATCCACCCATTGCCAAAGCGGAGAAATATAAAAAAAGGGTTTGGCCCCGGCTCTTTTTTGATAAGCTTTTGTGTGCCAAACTCATTGGTCTTATTAAACTGATATCAAAAAGCACCTTGGTGCACGAGTCATTATCCGCTCACAAAATGGACTGGGAGTTACCAGCAGAGAACAAAAAAAAATCACAGTCGACCGTGAGTGATTATGCTTTTAATGAGGTTTGGTTGGTTGTGCGAACTTACATGGGAATTTGATTTACCTGGAATGCTAATCAGGGTTTTTGGATATGAATGAGCCACGACGGCTGGAGAGAAAAAAAAAGTTTGAAAGTAAAACCACATTTGCAAGTGTTTAATACTATTTAACCTTTAAAATTCTTCTTGGGCGAATAATAGCCACGTATTAAAGTCAACATTGTTGCAGATATGAGAAGTATATTTTAAGATTCATTGAAGTAGATATGATAGCGAATGTTTAAAAGAGTGTTTAAGAGGAAATGTAAATGCATTTCATTTAAAATATCCCCGTTAGTGCTACAGAAATGTGCAATGTTACTTAACAATACTGAAATATATGACTGTAATAAAACAATGAATTCTGTCTTGCTATAAATATGGATATGGATGAACTACGACTGCAGAAGAAAAGAGAATCCTCTATATATTAATAGCTTAAGTTATCTGTCAGTCTGTCCTCGAATTTATAAAGCGGTTGTACTTAGAATGGATAGAGACATCCATATTGGATCCTTGATGAGTTAGGGCTAGCAACGTTCGAAATCAACCCCTTCCCCCCTTTTCTAGCATTTAATGCCATTATTTCAAGCCCTATTTTTCCCGGTTAAGAGCAGGCGATTAAATTTATCAATTTATTACATAATAAATAGGTAAAAATAACATTTATTTTTCTAGCTTTATGACGTCATTCCTTTAACCATCTCATTTAATCATTTCATTTTTAAAATTATTTAAATATCGTTTGCATTATTGTCATACATTTTATCAGTGAACTTGAATATTAAGTAAATAATTTTCTTTTATATTTGGCTTAAATAATAAATTAGGTACATATGTGATAATTTTAAATTTAATCATCGATTATTTTTTGTTGCAATGAAACCGGTATTAATTCTATTTACCTCCAGGGTGTAGTGGAAATGATAATTTCATTAATTTTCTCCCATTAATTACCATGGTAAAAAAATTGGGAAGAACTTAACGATAATTTCGACGTAGCTAAGAAAACTTTGAACTATCTTTCTAAATGAATTCAACGTGATTTTAAACTGCATTCACACTATCGGGAGACTTTAGAGGAGTATGAAGATAAGCACATTTTTGATCTTGTACCAGAAAATTCTCAGTCAAAAAACAAACCATTTTTATGTGCTTTATAAGGTACTTTACAATCCTGGAAAATTAAAAATTTTACTAATTTACCTCGTTAGCTTAAATGATAGATTAGTTACATATGTGATAATTTTAAATTAATCATCGATTATTTTTTGTTGAAGAAAATTCTCAGCCAAAAAACAAACCATTTTTTACCTGCTTCATAGGGTACTTTACAATTCTAGAAAATTAAAAATTTTACTGATCCCGTCATATGACGGGCTATATGCTAGTATAAAATAAAACTACATTTGCAAGTGATTAAAACTAGTTTATTTCTTCCTTAAAACTAATTTATTCCTCTAGATTTCTTCTGAGGTGAATAAAAGACACGTAGTAACATCAATACTTACAAAACAGTTAGGAGATTATGTATGCGTGGTACACATTAAGATTCATCAAAACATATATGACTGGGAATGTTTAAAAAAGTTTATACATGAAATCTCTATATCGGTCATTTAAAGTATTCACATTGGAAGTTCTTTTCGAAAGAAATGTACATTATTACTTAACAATATTAAAATCTATAACATAGTAAAACAATAAATTATGATTCCTTAAGGATATAAAAAGATTATATTTTGCTAACTTAAAATTACTATTACAGAGACTAGCAGTGCAGAGTTAAGGCATGGAATGATGAAAATTTTGCCATTTTAATACAAAAAATATTTATAAATTTATTTCAAACCTATTTTCAAACATATTTTGCAGATAATAAAGTTGATACATTTAGTAGATATGAAACACAGTGCTAATTTTAATAGCCCTTTTTAGTTTATTTAGAAATTTATTGTTCACATTATGGATATACACAACCAATCGCAATGAACTTTCTTCACAATTTGTAAAAACTGATTAAAAGAACTTGCCTTTTAATGCTATTAAAATGTTAAGGTCAATCAAAATTGTAAAAGAAATTACGTTTATTATTTTTTATATATGCGACACTTATTACTTTCCACCTAGACTTTTTGCATAGAGTTTCAAAGCTCCGCAAAAGAACTTTAAGTTCTAACTTTGATGAAACGACATTAGGAAGTTATGACGCAATCATTTAAATTTAGGGTAATGGTACCGATTTTTAGCCTTTGATAGTGAATTTTATCAAAGATCTTCAAATATGGGGTAATCTTTGATAAAATTCTTTAGACAGAATCAGCACGGAGAGATCTATATTATGGATTACGTTTAGCTACACGAGGGCTGATACGGCAGAAACTTAATTCTTTCGGACAGAAACCGATTTAGAGAACATCTATACCAAAAGGGGGGATACAATTACGCACATTATACAATTACCCACTATTATGTACCAATGACTTATACCAGGCCATGTTGAGATAAGACAGAGTTAAGTCTCACCAGATACAAATAAGCGAAGACTTACCGTTTTGCATACTTTTTTTTATTTACAAATAAAATATTGCACAATCTGGTGATGCAAATAAAATCTATTCAATCTCAATATGGAGACTCCGTAAACCGCTGGAATATGGAAGCAACTCCAGCTGATGACTTTATCTTCAGATGGAAAAAAAAACGTTGAGCGTTCCCTGCCACTGCTGAAGTTCTCTTCACTTCGTCTTCCTTCGAAAGGGCCATCAAATCTGCTGAGCAAAAAATCCAAAAGCTGCTGTTGCCAAGACCAAAGACGACTGACCCGCGTTACCCACCCCTCTTGTCCAATGGGGTCGAAGGGGGGGCGGTCACTGGCATCGCCTTTATCCCTCGGTCAGTCTCCCGTGCTGGCGTTGCCCAGTAGTGTAACTCATCGTTAGACCCACGTATCCCGTTACTGAACGGCAGCGCATTGCCGGTTTGGCCATAGTTTCGTCTGTCGGAAGGTGATAATGTCTTCTGGACATGTTCTAAAGCAACAGCTCTCAAAACCCTGGCATATGTTCGAGGCTACCGAGGGTTCCGTGGTACCCACTTCACAACCGCGGAGGTATATCTGTCGCACTTCGAAATACATAAAAGCCAATTCTTCTCACGTTTTTACATTAGTGCAGTAGCAAGGAAAGAAAACATAAATTTTAACTTTAAGTACCTTCATAGCTTTTTTTTCCAGTAATTTCTGATTTTTCCTAGCTTGTCACCCCGTTTGAGAACCGTGGTTCCAGAATATATTTTGAAATAATTTCCCTTGTTGCGATATTAAAATACCTAGATTAGTGTCAATATATATTTCTAGAGTATTTAGTTGGGTTGGGTTGGTTTTGGGAGTGCTACGGTCTACTTTTTGCAACACGAGGGCTAATGAGACCGGGACCTACTGCTTAACGCCGATTCCGAACGGCTACGAACATCCATGCCATAGTGGGATTCGAACCCACGAACTCCGGTTCCGAAGGCCAGCACCCTAACCATTTGGCCATCGTTCTATAGTATTTAGAAATACATCTGTATCTAGAGTATTTAGATATTCCTCTATATCTAGAGTATTTATAAATTCATCTATATCTAGAGTATTTATAAATTCATCTATATCTAGACTATGTAAAAATTTATCTATATCTAGAGTATTTATAAATTCATGTAAATCATACAAAAATTAACTTTTTTCAATAATTTATTGTAAAATTTAAATTTTAGTCTTAGGTATTTTGAGGAAACTGGATTATATTATCTGAGATGAATTTTACAACTAAATTCAGTTGTATTTTGTTAGTTTCTTAAAAGTATGAAATGAAACATGAAAAATTCATTTAACAACATCATTTCTTTTTACTTTGTATCTTCACACTTTTTTTATACAGTTCTTTATATTCTCAAGTACTATTATTTGCTCAAGCAGTATCAAGCTACAATGAAAATAAAGATTTCTTTTCCGTTAACAGGATAACTTTATTATAATGCATAATTAACTGTTTAATTCTTGATCTGTGGTCAGATATGCTCTTTAGCTTTGAACCTAGAAATCCATTCCGGTTTTGAATACAAAATATCAGCCGAGCGGCTCTGATAAGTAAATAGATCATTCAGCAGTACGGTGCACTTTTCAATATTTTCGCTTCTTAAGTATCTACTCTTGTAAGAATTAAAATATGCATCGTGAAACAGTTCGGTAAATTAACACGGAGGTTTTTCTCTCGGCAATAATGATTAATGGTATTTCATCTAGCAGCCAATTAGGGTTTATTCTTTTTTAAATGCCAAAACGTGCATGAAAAGCCAAATTATTTCCTGTACATCAGGATCGAGGAAGTTGAGATGCGGTTTAAAATTGAGCGGTTATTAAAGAATTAGAGTAATCCAATAGATTTTTATTTTGATTGGAATTTGTTTACTGATAAACTGTCGATTAGAATACTGAAATAATTAGTATTTTAATTTTTATGTGGTTGTACAGTGTTACTCTTCTTTAATATTCGATATGCGTTTTTTGAAGTATTAATTGCTTAGTTTTCTCAAATCAGTTTATTTATCTTGACAATATTGTGATAAATTTAAGTTTGGTTTGTGTGTTTTAACTTATAAATGATTGTTCTTTTGGTTTTGAATATAATTATCTAAAAATAGTAAATGAAAAATGATATTCTTAGAAAAATAGAATAATTGTGATTAGAAGCTGGGTTTCTCCCATGGACAACTATAGCCAAAGGGAAATATTGAAACAAATTTATTTTGCCAAACATTTCCCTTGTCAGACCATTCAGAATATTTCAAAAGTTTCCTTTTTTTTGGAAATCAATCAGAGACTACTAGCAACTTTAATAGCGGTACTTTTTCCTATATGGACAACTATAGCCAAAGGGAAATATCGAAACAAATCTATTTTGCCAAACATTTCCCTTGTTAAGCCACGCAGAGTATTTCAAAAGTTTCCTTTTTTTGGAAATCTATCAGAGACTACTAGCGACTTTAATAGCGGTACTTTTTCATATATGGACAACTATAGCCAAAGGGAAATATCGAAACAAATCTATTTTGCCAAACATTTCCCTTGTTAAGCCACGCAGAGTATTTCAAAAGTTTCCTTTTTTTGGAAATCAACCACAGACTACTAGCGACTTTAATAGCGGTACTTTTTCATATGCAAGAAGTAAGCTTTGATTTCTAATTTTCTTTGTGTCTTTATCTATAGCGGTATGTTGTACAATGAGACATTTTATAAAGAATTTCCTTTGATTTCCCTTTGAAGTGGAAGGAAAGAAAATTGTTTGCTTATTACGATAATCAACTGAATAGGATGAACATTAATGGGTTCGTGACATTCCATGAAATCCCCCTAATGGTATAATATTTTATGTAATTATCACTTCATAAACAATTCTTTTACCGTAAATGAAAAAGGTTTGGTATCCTTTCCAATTTGTTAAATTACAATTTAGTATAGTATGCAAAACTGACTTTCCTACCTTGAGGTTTCAGGTATAATATTTTCAATTACTAAACGAAAATTTTCATTTCTCTAATGAAATCTAAATCCTTATAATTTAGTATAGAAAGTCGAGTTTTCTGCGCTTAAGGAATTTATCTAACTTTAAAATAGCCTTTGATGATAACTTGAAAATCTTTCTCTCTATATAGAGTATCCTTTTTTCTGCGTCTACCTCTGTTTTTTATACAAAATCATATGGTTTGTCGTAGAGTCACTAAATTTTAGTTATACGTTCTTAACTACCATCGAAATATCATCCTGCATTAAAATCTCCTTCTATCAATTCGATCACGTTATATGACAATATAATGAATATTAACACTGTCGGTCGATGGTAAATATCTGTACGTAAAGTTATCATTAAATTTTACCACATGCAAAAAAACTTCTTGCTAATTTATGAACTAGAAAATAGTAATTTATCTGAAGCTTAAACTGCTCAGAATGGATTTTAAAATATATTTTGCATTAATGCAAGAATTCCCAAACTCTTCATAGTGGTACCCCGGTATACCGTGGCTATAGTAAAGGAGCGACGAAAAATATTTCAATATTAGGCAACTTCCGTAACGCTAACTGATCTAATGAACGTATACAAATCCATTGATTCATGTTATGGATCCATTGGGACACAAAACTATACAATTTTCTATAGTGTAACGTATTAGCACCTATACTACAGTGTACAGGTACTTAGGGAGACCACACAAAACAACCAGTACAATTAAATTTCCTTTATTGAAATTATCTTGGATATACAAAGATCCGCAGGACGGAGCTCCTCTACTGCCGTTATCAGATGTATAAACCCGTTCTTCTTCTGCTTATCGTAGAATGGAGCTGATCGCTCCCTAATACTTTTCTGGCAACTTGATCCCAAAATGAAGAAAAACTTACTCTTCTAATAATCTGGTCGTCTAACAATTAGGACTTGGCTAAGAGGCCGAAGTCTAAGCCGAAAACTAATCATAGGCCGAATACTAAGTCGCCTGGGGACTCACAACAGAACCCTTCTCTTTCTCTAGGGGTGGACACTTCGCTATCTCAAATTGAATAAATGTCACTGTCTCAGAAAATTTTAACACACATTTTACTTAAATAATAAATAAAGATATTAATATTTTATTTTTACACAAATAAATTTAATTTTACACAATATTTGAAAGTTAATTTAATAGAATATAGAATAAATCTGGGTAAAGTAAAATTCGCCCATTGTACAAAATTCTCAATATATATATATATATATATATATATATATATATATCTATATTATATATATATATATATATATATATTATATATGCTTATATGTATATGTATATATATATATGTATATTATATATGTATATATATATGTATATATTAAATATATATATATATATATATATATATATATATATATGTATATATAGTATATATATATGTATATATATATGTATATATATATTATGTATATATATATATGTATATATATATGTATATATATGTTATATATATATATATGTATATATATATGTATATATATTATATATATGTATATATATATGTATATATATATGTATATGTATACATATATGTATATATATATATATATATATATATATATATATATATTTTATATATATATTTCATATTATATATATATATATATATATATATTTTATATATAAATATATATATATATATATATATATATATATATATTTATTTATATATATATATAATATATATAATAAATATATAAATAATATATATATATGTACAATTCTCAATATATATATATATATAAACTTAAAAGAATGATGTTTTCAGTTTAATACTCCATTCGGTATCAACTGTTTCCTAACGTATTTATGATTTTTCATTTTTTTTCCTTTTTAAAACCAGAAATTGAACAGAGAAACAAAAAGTATGGGCTTTACTTCGACTGAATTTCTTTTTACTGTTCCATAATGTATGTATAACTACCTTCTCATAGGAGAATCAACTTTGCTAGAATATCAGATTAGGTATTTGGAAAATTAGGATGGCTTTGTTTTGAAAGCTGCATGAACTACAGTCCCATATAAACTGAGAGAAAAGAAAAGGAAAATCTGTTTTCAGACTAATTCTTCCCCTCTGTTTAATTTGTAATGGATGCAACCTAAAATCGTTTTTATTGGGTAGTCACGTTTTACAACTCTCATTACATATCAACAAATCAAACCAAATAAAACATCAAGTTAAGATATTTATTTTTTATGTAATTATTTGGATTTTATCAATCACACAGAATAATTTTTTTTTATTTCATGGCCAATATATTTCCATTTAGCTCGAGAAGTCTTGATTCCCTTCTTATGCAATGTTTCGTGATATTCAGCTGTAACTCGTAACTGAAAACCAAAGCTTACATTCAGTTACGAAGTTGTTTCAAAATATAAAGCTTTATTGCTACGGCAATCAAGTAAATTGGCAACAACTTAAATACTTAAATGGCAAATTTCTTGTTGCTGGTAGACAGTTTTAGTGTTGAAAACAGATACAGTCTGTTTTAATTCACAAAAATGATTCTGATAAAATGTCGAAATGAGTTTTAATTATATTTGCGTGAAGACCTTTTATTCAACTTCCTTGTTAACACTGCTTTTCTGCTCATAAGTGTCTTCGTAATAAAAAAATCTACACTGTAAAATATTTTGACTCTAATATTTCCCCTTTACATTATATTTTGTGATTGGTTATTATAGTTACTAGTTGTGATTATTATATTATTTATGTTTTCTAAAAGTTTGTGTTTCAAAAATGGCAACGTTATTATTGTTTTTTTAGAGTTTAGAATTTTTTTGAAGTTGATGTTATAGTGAAAATGGCGTTTATTTGTCGGTAAAAGAGAGTTTTTATTTAGAGTAAAAAGAAAGTGATTTGTTTTAACACTACACTTTAATCGACTGCCTGTAGATTGCCATGTTGCTATTTTTTAAATATATAGAAATTTGAGAATGTATACATCGGTCTTTTGATCAATTAATTTTCAAAATGATGGGTTGACTTAAGAATTGGGTTCCCCTTCCAACTTGGCGATAATGGTTTAAGTATAGTCGCCTAACATTTTCTCCTGATCTCACCGTGTCTAAACAATCTGTATCTATATTATAATTTATATAATATTTGCATCCAACTCTCTTTGTGTAACTCTTTTCTTATACATTAAAAGTACGCAATGCTGAAAAAATTAGATATAACAAACCATTAATGGTTCACTTTGGTTGATTTTTAATAATTTGGAGCTCTTGCATTTGTAAACTGTTAAGGGATTAGTTGCCCATAAATATAAATGTCTGGTTTTCAATTAGTTTTCTGTAATTAAGTATATAATTCTATTACGATGGTGCACTCTGCATTAATTAAAGTTGCCAGAAAAAGGAAGAAATACAATGTTTTGATGGCTTACCTTTCAGTTTTAATAAATATCGCCAATATTTTGCCAAATTTGTCAAGGGGAACCCAATTCTTAAGTAGACTCAAAATGATTTTATTCTCTTTTGATAGTTTTACTGTAAATCATAAATAAATAAATTTTATTGAACTGTACATTGAACAAGACAATTTATTATCAATAATGTATTACAACAACAAATAAAACATTCTAATAAGTTTAATCCTAATTTATTTATATAAAGTGTGTTTTTAGAAGATATCCTGTATAAATATAAAAAAATACTGAAAAACTAACATTAGTTGCAATTTTTTAGTTAAATATCAACACTGCTAAACATTTTAACTTTTAATTTAGAAAGATTTTTTTATTGCTTAAATGTCTTCAATTTTTTTTAATCTTATAGTAATCATTAATATATTAGAGAAAACTTCACATTAAATTTTTGATTCTTTTATTTTATTGTGATATAAACTGAGAAGATATAACTTCCAAATAAAGCAGCAAAATATTATCATGTTTCTACAAATATATTTAACGTTTGGTATGTCCTTTTTAGTACAATTGAGGATTTTGCATTTCAAATGGACATCGTAAAGCAAAATTCAATAACTACTAAAGGTATTGTTACGAATTTGTTTAGTGAACCGTAAATTTAGCATGGGTATCTCGCCAAATTGGCTAGATATCGGCTCGTTGGTGACAGTTTTGGCAACCTATTTTTGAGTTCTTCGCCAAGTTCGTCTCCAAATGTTGCCAAGTGTGGTGTCACGTGACAACTTCCGGTTCCAGTTTCTGGAATATTCCAGCAGTTTCTTCAGGCCTATATAAGGCAGACAGAGTCCCATGCAGTGTAGAGTCGTTAAGTGGATCTCTCGGTGTAAGAAGTACGCACGGTGTGTTGTGTTTCACCGGTGCTTGTTGTTTGATGCGGAAAGAGGTACGTGAGCCCGCGGCATTGTTCTCAAGTTGTTCCGCGATGACATTGTATTTTTAAAGTGATTGACAATAAATCATTGTTTCCTTGCTGTAGTCTTGATTAAAGTCTATTCAATCCTCGAACCCAGTTTTGAAGTTCGTAACAATATTAAGTTTTTAAAATTATTACATTATTTGGTAGGCCTGAAGTTTGTGAGTCTCACCCGAAACTCATTTAAATGAGTTACAGCAAAATGCAAACAGCTTTAATGCACCCCCACCCTAAAAATCTTTTATTACTAAGGCTGCTACCCACAGGGACTTTAAACGATCGGAATTGTTGATGTTTTTGACTGGCTACGTTATTATGACGAAAATCACCTCCAGAGTAGCAAAAACTTTCATCTTCGACATATTCCAATGTGTCGAAATGCACTTCAAGTGACGTCATTGGATAATCTAGTGGTGTATATGATCGCCGTGAGTAGCAGCCTAAATTTTAGGGAAATGACCAAATATGGCGCTCATACTAGAAGCAGCGTCACTGGCGAGGAATGCTGATAAAAATTAATGAAAGCTTAATGAAATGATTGCATCCCAATTTAGGATACAATCCCTCCAACTCTCTCCACCCTCGTTTCCACCAACCCTCGTTCACTTTTAACAAAAATATAGCCAAAACATGGTGGTCGGCTCACGGGATTGGGATTCTGAAAGTTTTAATCCCATACTAGAAGCAGCGTCACTGGCGAGGAATGCTGAGAAAAATTAATGAAAGCTTAATCAAATGATTGCATCCCAATTTAGGATACAATCCCTCCAACTCTCTCCACCCTCGTTTCCACCAACCCTCGTTCACTTTTAACAAAAATATAGCCAAAACATGGTGGTCGGCTCACGGGATTGGGATTCTGAAAGTTTTAATCCCATACTAGAAGCAGCGTCACTGGCGAGGAATGCTGATAAAAATTAATGAAAGCTTAATGAAATGATTGCATCCCAATTTAGGATACAATCCCTCCAACTCTCTCCACCCTCGTTTCCACCAACCCTCGTTCACTTTTAACAAAAATATAGCCAAAACATGGTGGCCGGATCATGGGACTGGGATTCTGAAAGTTTTAATCCCATACTAGAAGCAGCGTCACTGGCGAGGAATGCTGATAAAAATTAATGAAAGCTTAATGAAATGATTGCATCCCAATTTAGGATACAATCCCTCCAACTCTCTCCACCCTCGTTTCCACCAACCCTCGTTCACTTTTAACAAAAATATAGCCAAAACATGGTGGTCGGCTCACGGGATTGGGATTCTGAAAGTTTTAATCCCATACTAGAAGCAGCGTCACTGGCGAGGAATGCTGATAAAAATTAATGAAAGCTTAATGAAATGATTGCATCCCAATTTAGGATACAATCCCTCCAACTCTCTCCACCCTCGTTTCCACCAACCCTCGTTCACTTTTAACAAAAATATAGCCAAAACATGGTGGTCGGCTCACGGGATTGGGATTCTGAAAGTTTTAATCCCATACTAGAAGCAGCGTCACTGGCGAGGAATGCTGATAAAAATTAATGAAAGCTTAATGAAATGATTGCATCCCAATTTAGGATACAATCCCTCCAACTCTCTCCACCCTCGTTTCCACCAACCCTCGTTCACTTTTAACAAAAATATAGCCAAAACATGGTGGTCGGCTCACGGGATTGGGATTCTGAAAGTTTTAATCCCATACTAGAAGCAGCGTCACTGGCGAGGAATGCTGAGAAAAATTAATGAAAGCTTAATCAAATGATTGTATCCCAATTTAGTGGACACACCAAGTGCGAGCGATAATCGCCAAATTCTATAATCCAGTTTTCTGGCAACCCTTGTTCACTTTGAACAAAAATATAGTCAAAACATGGTGGCCGGTTCACGGGACTGGGATTATGAAAGTTTTAAAATAATTTAACTAAATAGCAGATAGTTTTGGAGATGTTCACCTAAATATAGTCAAATTATGCTTATATTTTGTTTAGTTTCTATTTATTGCAAAAATTCCGATATGTTAAGTTTAAAGCAGCAAATTGTGCTTAAAAACATAAAAAAAAAATCCATGGTTTCATTTGTATTCACTTTGCCAAGATTTTAAACTTTTTTTGTTGGAAATTTGCTTCAAAATCGTGCATAAACGTGCAAATAAACACAAAATGTAAACATCACATGGCGACAATTTGGCGAACACTTTCAACAAATAAATAGCCAAAAAATGGCGACTGGCCCACGGATTTGAGATTCTGGATTAATGGAAATTTGAAATACATTAATAAATACAGTAAAATGAAATTAAATGGAATGAAAACTAGAAAATTTTATAACTGAGCCGATTTTCAAAGGACCATTTGTGATTATACGCCCAGTTGGGGCCGTGTGCTACGAGATCGAGTCTACAACACAGCAGAACAAATTTATCAAGATTGTCCACGTACAGCATCTTGGTCCTTACTTTAAACGAAATTCACCAACCATGGAGGAAAACAGCACAGAAGAAGAGAATGAGAGCCACTGAGACGTCATCAAAAAGATATTAACTGGCCTGTGATCCCCAGAGACTTGAACTATGATTTCATCAAAATTTTGTTTCTTTTTTTTTACGCTTCAATTTAAAATTTCTTCTGTCTGTCTAAATTTTATATTGAGCGGGGCCGAATGTAAGGTTCTCTTTTATTTATCGATGAAAGAATCGTAATTGTTTATTTATCTTGTGAAAACAAATGTTGGCAACTTGTGTATATTGTCGATGTCCGCCATAGTTGTAACATAGTCGCAGTTGCTTTAAGAATAACAATAAATCTTTGTGTTTGTGATTAAGAACTCTTTCCTAAAATCTAAATTTATAAGGCTGATATTAAATCAACCTTATCTAAGTACTAATAATATATATATATATATATATATATATATATATATATATATATTCAAATCCCTTCCCGTTTTAGGTTTTAAGAAAGTATACTAAAAGTTTTAACCTTTCAAAGTTAAAATTGATTGTTAAACGATGTGGCCTTTAAGCTTATAGAAGGGAGTTAATATCTTTTGTTTTCTATCTCCGATTAACGAAGCTATTTTCCTTGTTAACAAATCAGAGGTTCCCCCCGCATTTGCGTTAACATCCCAAATTACATATTCGTTACACAGATGAGCTTCTCTAACTCATCCTTCAACATCCAATTAGCATTAGAAGACACAACCGAGATTGTTGTAAAAAAAAAGGTACCTTCATTTTCACATCACTGGGGCTTCACCGAAATTTACTGCCCCTGGCCCTGTTTATTACGGAACCCCTGCCGGTCCTCGCCGCGAAAAGCTATCAACGGCGGGAACCCCGTAGCGTCATAAATTGAATAGCTTTGTTTCAAGTTAGCAGGACAGAGAGGAACAGAGGTTTGTTTAAAATGTCATAAATCATCACTTACACGTAAGACATTCCTACGTGCTTCGGGTCTGGAATTAACGGAACTGAGTCACAAACAAGGGCTCTTTCTGGAAGGGCATAACTTCCCGTTTTAGGTTTTAAGAAAGTATACTAAAAGTTTTATCTTTCAAAGTTAAAATTGATTGTTAAACGATGTGGCTTTTAAGCTTAGAGAAGGGAGTTAATATCTTTTGTTTTCTAGCTCCGATTAACGAAGCTATTTTCCTTGTTAACAAATCAGAGGTTCCCCCCGCATTTGCGTTAACATCCCAAATTACATATTCGTTACACAGATGAGCTTCTCTAACTCATCCTTCAACATCCAATTAGCATTAGAAGACACAACCGAGATTGTTGTAAAAAAAAAGGTACCTTCATTTTCACATCACTGGGGCTTCACCGAAATTTACTGCCCCTGGCCCTGTTTATTACGGAACCCCTGCCGGTCCTCGCCGCGAAAAGCTATCAACGGCGGGAACCCCGTAGCGTCATAAATTGAATAGCTTTGTTTCAAGTTAGCAGGACAGAGAGGAACAGAGGTTTGTTTAAAATGTCATAAATCATCACTTACACGTAAGACATTCTTACGTGCTTCGGGTCTGGAATTAACGGAACTGAGTCACAAACAAGGGCTCTTTCTGGAAGGGCATAAATTTTGCAGAATGAGTATACCGTGCATTTAGTTCGAGGCTGGAAGCAAAACTCACGTAATTGAAAGGGAAGGATTTATCGTCATTGGTAGTGAGAGGGGGTACTTAGTTTGTCGATAACCCGAAAAGTGATGAATCAATTTAAAGAAATGCAAACTAGAGCTATCTCATTAAGGTAATATAAGAAACCAAGTGAAGAGACATTATTGTGAAACATTTCATTTGCAGGACAGATTGCAGGACAAGCATTTAAAATTTGAAGTTGTAATAGCTACAAAACTATCAGTTTTTAAAGAACTTTCGTATGTAGTCAGATGCAGTAAGAATAAGGCGATTTCCCGCAGTAGGGCAAATCTCAATTTATGATAATTCTGGCTTTAGCTTCAAACTGAAAGGCAGTTTATTGTTTGTATATTGGCTGTTGTAAACCTGAAAATTAATGGGAAGGGCATTATTGTAGTTCATGACGTTGCGAGAAATTTCTCTATAGATTTTAAGGGTTAAGGAATTATCTAATATTAGAGTTTTACTTACTGTTGAAGAAGCCATATTTTCAAATTTTTCATTATGTTGAGATAAAGTACAAGATATTTTTAAATGTATTTTTATACTTAGGACATTTAGAAAATTTATATATAAGGACGATGATTTTAACCTAATAGGTTATTTTCTAGAAATTAGTTGATTGGTTTCGACAGCTAAGGTCTACCGTTTTGCTAGACGAGGACTAATGAGACCGGGACACACTGCTTACAGCCGATTTCAAACGGCTACGACCATCCATTTCATCAGCGGTATTTTAAGCTGTGATTTCCGGTACCTAAGCTATCTACAATTCGATCATCTTTCAGCTAGAAACTAGATGAAGATAAAGGATTCTACCAATAGGACTTTTTCACATTTATATTTTTTTTGTAGATAGAAATCGATTTTTTAATTTCACACAGAAAAAGATCTCAGGTTTTCATTGGTATAAAAATTGTGACACCTTTAACTTTCAGATATTCCTCTAGATTTTCACTCTAAGTAGCTTTAAGTTTCCAGTAATGCCCTTCATAACCAAAAATACCAACCAACAAATTGTTTTGTTTATACTCTAAAGCACATTCATTTAGTACAATTCCATTTTTTTTAAACTTCCCAAAGTTTATGTAAATTTCTGAAGTTACTTGTCTCGTCAGTTAAACAAAAATATGTTTTTCATCTATAAACATTTTAAATGAAATATTAAAACTCTTCAAGTTTCTTTTTTTAGTAGAATAATTTGTTACATATGTGTTAAGAAACCTTTTGGTTGGTTCTGTCATAGGTGCAGTTTGATAGTATTTGAAAAAAAAAATTAAACTACAAAAAGGTTCTGCTAATAGGTCAATACCAGCCAAAGAGACTACACTATATACGCAATAAATTACCGATCATCAATTGTAATTGATACGGTCTCTGTCGCAGCTCGAACTGTACTGTCTTACCTGAATCTGTACTCGGCTGTTGAACTATCTCTTTTGAAATCAATGTATTGCAAGGAGCCTTTTATAGCTTTTAAGATAGAGTAATACTACAAAATGCCCGTTCTACGACCTTCTCGAAATTTATTTGACGTAAAGATATCGTCACCAAAAGTCGCCAAAGTTGCCATATGAGTGTAACTCACCAGACATGTTGGCTTCTTTAACGAAATAATCCTTTAACACATCAAAATGATTTAGGATAGAAAAGTTATGCTTTTACGAATACATAATGTCTAACAGTTTAATAGTAACATAGCAGTAAGTGCAAATTTGAAATTTAATTTGAAGGCTTGGACAAAATAGTGTTGCAGTCAGATAAAGATGCTGTTTTTCTAACAAATTAATGCTCACATCATTACATCGAATACATATTTAAGAATATCTTGAATTTCTTCAGAATCCTGGAAGTTAATTAGTTGAAGTATAGATGGAATTAAAGTATCACACCATAAAGGGGCATTTATATAAAAATGAAAAATACGCCATAAGAAATTTACATTGTGTTATATATAATGACAGCATTGTGGAGTTTTATCATAGCTATACCTATTGGTTCTGATTTCAATTAAAGTACTTGCCGGAAAAGTAATTTTCTGTGCAAGGCTTAGAAAATCAGAAAATGTCGATCCAAATAAAAAATTATAAATAATAGCTTAAACTGTAAAATTTGGGAGATTATTTAAAGGATTGCAATCTACCTCAAAGAAATGTGTCTACACGTGGGGGGACATATTAAAGTCATTTGGTATAATTTTATAATTAGGACAAATTCAAAGCGAAAATGAAATTGAATTAACAAAACCTCTATATTATCATACACACCACATACATATCAACAAAATTTTTCATAATTTTTTTTCCATGACGATTAGAATTCAATAGAAACACAGCAGTATGCATATAATTCATAGGCGCCGTAATGATATTCCTTGACAAAAACGGGAAATGTGTCTACGCACATGTTACATAAAGTCTGCTGATATAACTTTATACTTATGACAAAATGTGAAACAAAAATAAATTTGAATTAAGAAAATCACGAAATTATCCTTCACATATCAAATACATATAAACAAAATATTTCATAATTTTTTCCAAGACGATTAGAATTTAATAGAAACACAGCAGTATGTATATAATTCATATGTACCCTAATGATATTCCTTCGCAAAAACGGAACATGTGTCTACGCATGTGATATATATTAAAGTTTGTTGGTATAACTTTATACTTATGACAAAATGCGAAACAAAAATGAATTTGAATTAAGGAAATCACTAAATTATCATTCACACACCGCAGACATATACGCAAAATTTTTCATAATTTTTTTCCAAGACGTTTAGAATTCATAATGAGAATCGTGACAGCAACTTGTCTTTTCACTTTGCATTTCTATTCGGTGTTTACTTAAATAAATTCGTTATTTCACCTCGTTTAATCCCCCAGTGAACCATCTAATTAAAGTATCTTTTATTGAAAGCCTGGACTATAATTCAAAAATACTTTTATAAACTAGTCAGAACCTTCTTATTTGTCTTTATACGAACTAGTTTTACATTACATGTGTCAAGCTGTGTTATTCGATTACTAGAACAAACGAAAGCGGCATAAATCTTTCTTTATAAAATCTTTGTACTTATGCCAAATAACAAAGAAAATAATTTTAAGCATTCATAAATCGTCAAAGGAACTAGTAATTAAAAGTGACATTGATTTTCAAAGCGGTTAATTTTTCACAGAATTAACGAAGCAGCTGGCATTCAAAATGTATTCCATACTAAATAGCGATATTAATGCTAAACAAGTTCTTAAGTATGTATTTTGCTTTCCATGTATGCAATTGTAATGTTAAAAGGAACTAGATCCGAATCTTATTATGTCTGACGTTAATCCAAGCTAGGCCATTTGTACATGGAGGATTTATAGGTGTCAGAAGGAAAAACTGCGCAAGAGATATAAACAAAATATTTTAACCATAAATGACCTCTTTAGTTCTATCTTTTCCTTAAAAAAATGTTTTTTATTAGAAAATGTCAGAAATTGGTTTGGAGAAAGCGAGTAGCTTTAAAAAAATTGAAACTATAGTCACGTTGGTGTATAACTGGTTTGGTTCATTTTCCTCTCATCTCCACATGGTAGAGTGCTGTTTTTCAGTATTGGAGTTTGTGAGTTTGAATATCATATCTGCCATTGATATTCGTAGTCGTTCGGAATATGCTTTAACATACAGGTCCCTTTCTTATTAACCCTTGTGTAACAAAATATGTATTGAAGAATATCTTAAAGTAGCATATAGCCGGTCATATGACGGGATCAGTAAAATTTTTAATTTTCCAGAATTGTAAAGTACCCTATGAGGGAGGTAAAAAATGGTTTATTTTTTGGCTGAGAATTATATCGCAACAAAAAATAATGTATGATTAATTTAAAATTGTCACATATGTACGTAATCTATTATTTAAGCCAAATATAGAAGAAAATTATTTACGCAATATCTAAGTTCAGTGATAAAACGTATGAAAATAATGAGACAATATTTAAGTAATAAAAAATTAGAAATAATTAAATGAGATGGTTAAAGGAATGATGTTATAATGCTAGAAAAACCTATTTGTTATGGGATAAATTTAGGGCCGGTCTCCCCAATGTCGTTTAACGACTAACCACAATTAACCCATGGCTCCAAACTATGGTGGGGCGCAATTCTCCGTTTAAACAGAGATTAATAGCAGTTAGCCTTTAACCCTTTAAAGGTCACCAAAATAAATTCATGGGAATTTAATGTAATTTGTGTATAAATGTTATCTATAAGCCTTGTATATGTAAAATATATAAAATTTTCTTTACATTCTTTAGAAAGGTATGCCTTAGAGGATACCAAATTAGGGTTTGAGAAGTGGTTTAACTGACTAACCCCTACCCTTGTACAGCTTGAACATTATGCCTTTTTAAAAGTTTAACTATGCTGGAAGAACAATAAATGATAATCCTTAAACTGGTATAATAAATAAATAGCTTAACAACTTAAAAGTGTTGTTTGTACAGATACTTTTATTTGAGGTCATAAGTAAGATAAATTGAATCTGACTTCTCAAGTACAGAAAGTTTAAATACATATATTTCAATAGAAAAAGAAATAAATAAGTTAAACGTAGAACTATCATCTGTTATATATTTAAAATATCAAAAATATAATATATATAAAATGTATAAAATATGTAAAATATATAAAATATATAATGTATTTTTAATATATTAAATGTATAATATGTATATATAAATATATATATACATACATATATACATATACATATATACATATACATATATATATATATGTATATATATATATATATATATATGTATATATATATATATATATATATATGTATAGCTCTCTCTCTCTCTCTATATATATAATATATATATATATTATATATATATATATATATATATATATATATATATATATATATATATATATATATATATATATATATATATATATATATATATATATATATATATATATATATATATATATATATATATATATATATATATATATATATATATATATATATATATATATATATATAATCGAAAACTCATCCATGTCTTCAAAAAGTTTTTTTTAATTGCAAAAGCTCTTGATTCTACATCATTGGATTCCATATATCACAGATGTATGAGATTGGAGCCGTAAATAATTATAAAAAGATAAAGTAAAGTAATCCAAAAAGTAAAGTTTAAAAAAAAAGATGTTTAATAGGTGGTTTTGCTACGAAACCACTGTCCGTTAAAGGGTTAAAGACTTTGGTGACACCGGGACTTAATCTCCTGCTCTTAACTGGGGAAATAGGACATGAAATAATGGCATTAAACGCTCGAAAAGGGATAAGGGGTAGATTTCGAACATTTTAAAGACAACAGTATTTTTCGTTGTGATATGAAGCATGTTTATAACAACTTTAGAATCGGATAGATCGGTTAGGAGAAGATAAACTTTACTGGCTTTGAATTTTTCTAAGTCTAACTCATCAAGAATCAATATGGATGCTTAATCCATTCCAGGTCCGACCGCTTCCTAAATTCGAGGACAGACGGATAGAAACCTTAGGCTATTAGTATATAGGGTATTTCTTCAGAATCCTGGAAGTAAATCAATTGAAGCATAGAGGAAATTAAAGTTTTACACCATACATGTAAATTTATTTATATAAAAAATGAAAAATGCGCTATAAGAAGTTTACATGGTATTATAGTATTGTGGAGTTTTATAATAGTTATATAATTTTCTGTACAAGTAGCGGAAAATCGTAAAATGTAGATCCAAATAAAAAAATTACAAATAATAGCTTAAACTGTAAAATTTGGGAGATTATTTAAAGGATTGCAATCTACCTTTAAGGAAAAGTAAAAGTCATTCCAAGAAAAATAACAATTCTACTAATTTTAACTGAATTAAAAACGTACGCTACGCATTAATGAATTAATGTGCCAGCTCATTGTCACCTAAAACAGTTAACTTTCAAACAGTTTTCGTTTTACAAATGCATAATTTGTAGCACTATATAAATAGTAGATTACGGATCTCCAAACTAAATGAAACCGCTGTCCCTCACAATAAATGAAATTCATGACAAAGGGTTTTCCCGAATGAAATTTTACCAATTTATTCCGAGAGATATAAATTTTGTTACTTTATTAGCTATATGTAAGCTAGTCATAATGTTAGCTGGTCATAAATGTAAGCTGGTATAGTACTCCCGTATATAACTTTTACCTTAGTAAATATTAAAGGGAACGACATCAAAATAATAATTAAATTAAATACAGTAATAAAGTTATAATTATTTATCTATAAAAAAAATTTAATAGATTCAAATGTTTATGGATATTTTGTTCTATTAAATCAGCTTCTGAAAGATCAGATGTAGTGGAAATGTACTCTTCATAGAAAACATAATCTTAAGGTTAATATTTTCCTTTCTATCTGCGACCATATAAAAAGAAAGCATCTTCTGCATTTTATAGCTTTGTTTCATTCTACTTTATGTAGTATGTAAGTAAAACGTTTTCAAATACAACTTCTTCTAAAGGTTACTGCAATATAAATATCAACCGGAAAAGAAATGACAAAAAGAATAATGAACCTTCTGAGTTCCAACCAAACTTCAAAAAGACTTTTAGCTATACGTATGAACTTGAACGGTGTCATTTCTGTAGAATGGGTAGATTACCTCTTACCCATAGTTTCTTATGTTTGGTTCTATTGAATTACGCTGCTGAAAGTTCGAGAGAAAAAGTACTCAATGCTGAACATTAATCTTCGGTTAATATTTTCTCCTCAAGTCTGAACAATATCACTTGTAGGCATCATACGCAGAATTTATCGCGCTGTTAAAGGTTACTTTTTAATGGGTGCGCCGTGTAAGAGAAGCAAGTTCAAGTACAACCACTAAAGTTTAGTACAATATAAACCTCAACTGGAAAAGAAATGACAAGCATAAGTATTAACCTTCTCACTACATATAAAAATTCTAAAGGACTCTTGGCTCTACATATGAACTTGAACTGTGAAACTTCTGTGGAATGAGTAGATTACCTCCTACCCACAGTACACAAGATTGGTTCTATTGATTTGTGCTGCTAAAAGATCAAGAGAAAACGTACTCAAAGCAGCACATAAATCGTCGGCTAATATTTTCTTCTAAAGTATGAGGAATATCAGTAGTAGGTATCATCCACCGCATTTTATCGAGCTGTTACAGGTCACTTTATAATGGGTGCGCCGTTTAAGAGAAGCAAGTTCAAGCACAACCACTAAAGGTTACTACAATATAAACTTCAACCGAAAAAGAAATGACAAGCAGAAGTATTAACCTTCTAACTACATATAAAAATTCTAAAGGAATCTTGGCTCTACATATGAACTTGAACGGAGTCACTTCTGTGGAATGAGTTGATTGACATTGAACCTTAGTTTTCCGGTCAGCATTTCCAAACCCTTAGAATATTCATGTTAATAGCTAATTTACATTTATCTTATATTTTACTTAGAGGCAATGAAATAATTTATAAACGTCCGTGATTAATTTTCTTAAATTTACTCCCAGAAGTACTTTGCAATACTTTACGTGCAAAGCCTGAAGTTAAAGATGATATGGAACTTGTAACTGAAAAGTAAATGATAAAGATACTGAAGTAAAAGATTCATCTGAGTAATGTTTCATTCTTACATTTAAATACTCAGTATAATAATCGTAAGATATATTATAAACACACACACACACACACACACACACACACACACACATATATATATATATATATATATATATATATATGTGTGTGTGTGTGTGTGTGTGTAGGTGTGTATTTGAAAATGAGACTGTAAATTATCTAAGAATTACACCTTATTCTAATTCTTAGAAAGTTTTTGATTAAAATCAGTAAATCATCAATGGATGTATTTGTAACCTAAACCAAATAGTATTTGAAAATCTATATATTAACCTTCATATTAATATCGTTTCTAATGGGCCTTATAAAGAATCTAACTATTGATTAAAGACTTTCTTTAGAGTAATTTTACCCCCAGTACTATGAATTTTATTGCACTGTAATTCTTTGTTTAGAAACTAAATGGTATACATACTTACATTTAAGAAACTCACTTCTTTCCAAACGAAATATTAAATTCATGCTTATAAAGTTCACATAAAAATAAACTATATTAATTCAGCTATGAAATGAAATGCAGGGAAGAGAATACTAAATTCAAGGTATTTGTGGATATTTGGTACCTTTTAAATATATGTTGAGGAAAGATCAGATGAAGAGAATACATTAATAATCATGTGGGCCATCTTTGGTTAAAATATTCCCCTCCAATCTGGAATACTCATCACTAGTAGACTTTATCGATGCTTCATCTTGCAGGTATCAGCTACTTCATAATGGGAGAGTCGTGTAGGAGATGCAAGGTCAAATACCATCTCGAAAGGATTGTACAACTGTTTACTCCGGTCCAATTCCTAGGATCTGTTGAATTTTTCTTCTATTTCGTATATAAATACCTCTAATGCATTATTTTGATTCTATATGGTGTTATTGAGTGTAATCAATAATTCTTATAGTATCTATTTTACGTTTCTTATCATTTAACAATTAAAGTTCAATTAGGACAAAGGTTAACACTTTGATACATCTCTAACCTATTGCTTTTTTTGTAATTTTTAACTTGTAAATGCACAGGTACTCATCTCTAATCTAACAATGAATTAGGCGATTTAAAAGTATGAGGTTTACTTACAAAAATTAATTTTATTGCAACAAAAACAAAAATTAAGACACATACGCCTATTTTGCTTCCTATGTTCTTTGAATCAAGTTTCTAAGGAAATAATAAATCGAAGGGAACAATAAAAAAAACTATTAGTTATGAAAATTAAAATGATAGTAAGAACTGATTTATCCTTAACAAAAATGAAAGAAGTTCAGCAAGGAAGATGTCGTATTTCAACCTAAGCTATGGTAAAACGAAGCCGATTTCTAGTGCAGTAGGTAGTTTGTCCGAATATTCGTTATTTACATGTGATTTAGAGGTAAAGTAGATATCAGAGATGTAGGACTAATACAATTGTAACAAATATCTGATTTATTAGTAAAAGTAATTATTGATTAAAGCAAGATTAAGTTTATCTGAGAAATAAAGGAAAAATCAAAATACTCACCTAATGAGATATAGTTTCATTTGGAGCAGTGTCATCTATACTGATATGGAAATATCCCTTGTTCCGTATGCATTCACATATTCTACAGTCAAGTTTATAAATAAAACACACTTCTTAAAAAATGTTCAACAGATAGTATTGACTTCATCTTAGACCATCGACCAAGTTGAAAATATTTTGTTTCCACGGATAAAATCCTAGACTAATTTTGTGTGTATGTTATAGGAATCAAGTTTTATCGTACATGAAAATAAAAGATGATAGCATACGTGTTGAAGATACATCTATACAAGTAAGGCTCTCTAGTCTTACGAATGTGGTAAATGATATAGTCTAAGCATGCAACTGTAGTGCACAACCACACCATGTAATACATTATTAGTATTATATGAATATGTTAACACATTATACAACAGTCACCAGTAGGTGACTGTTGTATAATGTGCTAACAAAACTCACTCTATAGTACAGAAAAAAGAAATAGCAAGTCTTAATGTTGGTACAAAATGTATTAATCGTTATTTAAAAATAAAATAAAGAATTTTAATTTAATATGAGTTATGTTTCTTTTGCAAATTAGAATTATTAAGACTGCAAAAATTATTTTAAAAATCTGGATTATTTTTGGCCGGAGAATTACTGTGTGCTCTAACGTGGATTACTGTGGTGTGTTTATGCCAGGGCATTACTACATTGGAAATTCCAACGATATCTGCGATATATATATATATATATATATATATATATATAAATAGATGAATAAGTTTATATATATATATATATATATATATATATATATATATATATATATATATATATATATAAAATATATATTGAAATAACTTGACTTTAATATTTCCTTAAAAACCTCTTCTCTCCTAATCTAATTCCCTTAAATCTTTTTCCCAGCCTTTAGATAGTTTAATCAAAGAAGTGCTTTACACTTAAAATTCTTCCCACAGCTCTGGAATAAAGTTTCAATTAGACTTTTGCCATTCTCTTCAATGTCGACCCGACAGCATTTATATTGCTGCTAGCTATTGAGCTTTCTCCTTGTCAAGGAGTTTTATAATTAATTGTTTACAGACACACACACACACACACACACACACACACACACACACATATATATATATATATATATCGAACGGAGTTATACTGTAAGATTATGAGATTTGAATGCAGTCATTATTTTAGTTTTGGGATCATTATATCATAAAATCTAATATAAAAAATGTTTAAAACGATTAAAAGTAGGGATTAAAATTAAAATAAGAATAAATGATTAATAAAAATAATACAGGAATGGTGAATAATTCGCAAAAAAAATCCACTCTTAGATATAACAAAACAATCTTATGCTAATTATTTTACTTCAAATTATATTTAATAAATTTATTTATGTTTATTATGTCACTGACACTGGCTATAAAAGGACCAAATACTCATAAATATTCTGTTTTCCTATCATGAATTAATTTTTTGCTTATTATTTACGGGATTTATATCACATTGTGTTTATCTAACTATTTCAACAATGAAAATATCAACAATACTACTGTGCACAACAATATATTTTTACTCTTACACAGACTAAATGAGAAGATATTTTTTTTAAACTCAGTTATATTATAACTGACATTTTCCCGATTCCCTGTAATTTATTTACTTCAGCCACTATCAAGTAATCCACTGTATAATATGGAACCAATCACTTTCAGAAAGCTTAAACAAGACATTTATTTCTTGGCTCGTCAAGATACCGCTTCATCATCCCACATTCATCATAAAAACAATCCCGACTTTCCAGATGAACTCAAACCTACTGAGTGTTTTCCAAGGCAATTTTCTCTCGAATTTCAAATTTTTGTAGGCTCCATTTGTTTTAGAGTCAGCCATTAGGAAGGAGGAGTGGCACAGACAATTAATCAAAAAAAGATTAAGGTGTTAAATACAGGGCACAGCGGTTTCCCTTGCGATTTCGTTTCACCAGTGAAGTAACAATTTAGTGTAATTAAATACAATTTCCGTTAGGCCATTTTGTGTTCGACTGTATGGATGACAATAGCGAAAAACCGCTACCTTTGATGGATGACTGCGGTTTTTTTATACCAGCAATAAGAGCCCCAGGTCTGTGTTCTTGCATGGACAAATAACTAACCTAAATATGGTAGCTGCAGCACTTGGCAACTGCAAAATAAAGCACATAAGAATTTTGGTGCACTATTTCAGAATTTGTATAATGCAATATCTGCAGAATTTGTTGTTTCATTTGCTAGTCTGAGTTCTCAACGGTGGTTTACATTAAAATTAGTCAAAGAATTGTCAATTTTGTTTTTCGAATATAAATCTCTAAAATTAAACACATTACTTAGCAAATACACATTTATTAATTTATATATATATATATATTCATATATATACACACACATATATATACATATACATATATATATATATATATATATATATATATATATATATATATATATATATATATAGAGAGAGAGAGAGAAGAGAGAGATTTTTTTAAAATCAATTTTTTTCTAGATTACAATTTTTCCTTTACTCCATGCGAGGTTGTAATAAACTGTAAAAATTCAAAATTATTTTCTGCAAACTATATATTTTAATTTTTTTAAACCTCTTCCCTGTGAAATATTTTTGAGAAAAACATGCCAAAAATTGGAAAAAATTTCTCTTTAACTTTGTTTGTTACTCTTCTAAAAATGGAAAGAGTAACTAGAAATGGATTATTTTTGAAAAAAAAAATTAAAGTTTATGCTCTGATTACAGCAAAATGACTTAAATGACATAATTTTCTGGATAAATATAATAAACTAATAGAACAATATTATTATCTATATCAACTATCAGGAATTTCATGCCCTTAGATTCGTTTAAATTTCACAGTATTCGAGAAATCGCAGTAAATAGTGTAAAACTGACGAAACTTTTCGCGGGAAAGTATCTTTACCTTTTGGGAAAATGGCAAATTAAATATTATGCATTAGACGAAATTGAAATACAGTTTTTTCTCTTGCCCGAACTCAGGTCGGGCATTCCGAAATTGGCACATTTGCGTTTCTCGAACTGAGTTTGAGCGTCACAGGCAAGGGGTTAAAAATGGATTTTAAAAGTGCTGTTACAGGTCTACATGAAAACTTTTATATCTCAGTGTTGCGTTGTTGTTCATCATTTTCTGATAATTTGCTAATGCCCACTATATGGGAACTTTACTTTATATAGAGGAAAAATTGAAATAAAAAATGCAGAACTACATCTTACAACAGTCTTAAATATAAAATATTAACCTTCTACTGTTAATCGTTTTCTAGTTATGCAAGGTGAGCAAATGTAGACTTTACATCGAATACGCTCAGGGATGGTTAAAATAGATATTTAAAGTTTCAAAATTAATGTTTCTTTGCATGCACATACAGAGGTAACATTGAAACTTGTCTTAATTCATCCACACGGGGTCAAAGGGTTGGGTTGTTTGGGACCTCTACGGTCTACTTTTTGCAACACGAGGGTTAATAAGACCGGAACCTACTGCTTAAAGCCGATTCCGAATGGCTAAAAACACCCATGCCACAGTGGGACTCGAACCCACGAAGTCCGGTTCCGAAGGTCAGTGCCCTAACCATTCGGCCATCATTCGGCCACGGGGTCAAATAGAGTATTTCAGTTGAAATCTGAGAGCTGAAATTTTTCGAGTTTACAATACTTTCTTATTTAGTACAAAATATGGGGGGAGGGGAGAGAAAGAACATTAATGGAAATTTAAAAAAATATATACCCAGTAAAATTATAGCACAGTTAATTAGTTAAATTTAGATCAACTCATTGCAAACCATGTAGAGGAAATCCTAAGCTGAGCGAAAATTAATTCCTAAAGGAGTAATAAATATATTTATATCACTAGTAGAACTCTGTCTTTTGTGGGAAACTTGTAGAATTACAACTACAAATTCCATAGATAGCGTACTACAAATGCCATAGATAGATCTTTTAATGACAGTTGATCGCGCAGGTAATGTCACGTTAACGTAATGACTATCTTTCAACATTCGTAAAGTAATAGATTCCTGTTCGATGTCATCAAATGTGAAAGAATTAAGAATTCCACGTTTCCTATCTCCAGGAAAGATCTGTGTCTTGTCAAGAGCTAATTATAGACCGAGAGAATCTATTCTCGACCTACATTTTCCTTCAAAGGATAATTTTAGAATCAAATTGTTTTTTAATAGTTTTTCGTATTCGAAGAACACCAATTGACAATTTGATCAGCGATTGTAGAAGCATTTAGGAGTATTTTATACTTGGTAAGTTTTTTTTTTTTACATTCCATGTCTACCATTATGTAAAAACTAGAACAAACATCTGTTTTGCCTTTGAATTGATAGAAACCAACTTCCATAATTTAGAGATCATAGACATCTATTTTTAACTGAATCAATCAATTACACCCAAGGGCATATGTGACGTAGATATATTTTATCTCACGGCACAGTTATCTCCTTTTAGGAAGATAAAGAACTTTGGAAAATATTAAAAAAGTTTCTGAACAAATTATCTAAATGTTTATCTAATTCCCTATCTTGTAGAAATCATGATGTTATGGTTTATTAATCGGTCGAAAAACTATTAGTATAACATCAAATTTGTTAAAAAATGGGTTATTTAACATAAAAAGAAATGTCACATTTATTGACCTTAAGCGGAAATAATTGTATAAAAGTCTTTTGATACTTCTGAGCAAAATGAAAATTACGGTAAGATATTTTTTTGAACTGCTGAAATTTAAAGTAATGTACATTTAAAAGTAACGCATAAAAGTTGCTGGGAATAATAATTAGGTTATAAACAATTAAAATAGAGAAAAGAAAAATTAATGTATGGCATTATGTTTCTCATTGAATCTGTACCATAATTTTATCAGTCATTACCAAAAATTAATATTATATATTCTTATCAGGATTCTATTGTTTAGAAAATTTACTCCTGTTAACTTGAAAAATCGTTATTAGGGTATTTATGTGGGTTATGAACAAGTCTTTAAACTCTGTTCAACAATGCTATTGTTTTCATTTGACATTTGACCTATTATAATTGAATCGATACAAGATTAATTTTAAAGTTCTTGTCGACCTGTAACCAAATCTGGAGGAGTAGAATGTCAAGACATTGAGAGGTCACTGTTCATTGAAGGCGTGATATATAAAGTTATAATGAGCAGTAATGTGTTGAAAAGATCTGCCATGAATAAGAATTGCTAACATGATGAGAGTAATATCTATTCCTTGGCGTTTCCCACCAAAGTAAATAAAATACTTTAACTTATGATTACAACACCTCTTTAGGAGCGGGTGTACTGTCCAAATATCAATTACGGCACCTAGAGGTGTCTGAGGGAAAACCCTAAAGAGTTCTATGCCCCGTCCTCCATTGAGGTGGTCAGCTCACTCTTATTGACTATGCCGGTCGACCTACCAATAATGAAGGGTTCTGGGGATTTCGCAGCATAACAAATGAAGCTTTTTATTGCGCTGCCCCACAGCTACCAATTCCGATAACGTGTTATTAATACCCATCGAGAGCGCGAGCTAGGCCGGGTGCATGAATTCATGAATCTCTGATGGAGATTTGAGCTGTAATGAAGGCGGTCATTGTTGTTGAACCGAGCGCCAGGCACGTTATCTGAACATTTTTCTGAGCTCCAAAGCGGGAGATGTTTAATGTGTGGGTTTTTACGGGATCCGTTCATAGATCAAGGCAAGCATTAGCCCTTTAATGTATGCCCAGACTTTGAAATAGTTCAGGATAAGCTCTGTCTTATAATGACAGCTGACAAATTGCGAAGGATTCATCTTGCGCAACATAAATACTAATGAAGTATTGTCTTTTCAAGCTGAATTTATACGCTACTATAATTGAGTATTATGGTTTCTCTCTGTTCTGAAATTATCTTCAAATTTAAACTTGCCGAGAAAAGACCATACAAAGAGAAAGAGAACTAATCCTAAACACAAAATGGTGTAATGAGATTAACTGGTTTTATAAACTTCCCTTAAATATGGCACCTTATGTGAAACATACTTCAATGAAAAGGGTTTGTACATAGGGTTATATAAGCAGTACAGTAAGAAAATTTTATATGCTTCACACATTCTCTATTTTGTAGAGAAAGGAATAATATGAATCATGTACGACATCATTTAATTATATACTTAATACCCAGATTACCTGTGTAATTATTTCAAACAATTTATATCTGAAATGTTCTTATGTTTAACCCATAATATCAAATAAAAAAAGCAATATTAAACATTCTTTTAAATGTGGGGTTTTCCACTTGACATCAAATATAAATTATTTCTTTTTTCCAATGAAATACGAAAAAATCCTTTAAGAGAGAAACATTTTCAGTTTTATCAAGAGGTTGTTTGAACACTTTCTATAATTTCTTTTGAATTAAAACTCCGAATCTCAGATAATATGGGATGAGACTCTTCTATTATAAAGAGAAAAAAAGCATGCATTTACTAATTTTCTTTGAAAGGAACATACTAATTTAGTTGATAAAAGTAAAAAGACAGTTTTAAATTTCCTGGTGATAAAATATGTAGCAATGTAAATGAAATATCAAATAAATGATGATTCATACTCAACCATGACGAGCCAGATCTTATCTCTAAGCATGACTCAGTCATGGCAGGGAAGGAACACGGTCAGAAATTATAGTATGAGAAGCTGGAGCACCTTGGTCCTGTTTTGAGGTTTTATTGCTTTTTTATACCCTTTTGCAAAGAAAGTAATTAATTTATGAACTATTTTAAAACTATACGTCCTTAGTAAGTGAAGGTAATTTTATTATAATTTTCACATTAACAATTTTTATATTTCTCAGCTTTTACTAATCCTGGTTTACCAATATTAATCCTTGGGGTTAAAATATGTGTGACCTTACATGAGCGATAAAGGATTGAATATCAAAATACTTCTTGAGACAGTTTTTTATACCATGCTAACTGCGGTAACTCAGTCGGTAAAGGCAGCGATCTAGTAACTGAAAGGTTGTGGGTTCGGGGCTCGAACCCACAACCTTACGAACCCGCCTCAGATCCACCGTGTTCGTTAAGGGTGACAGGTACCCGTAAAATATGTTCATGGTCACAATGTTCTCCAAGTTTTCAAACGATACTTTCATAAATGGCATTCTATGATGTTTAAAACGATAGCTGATAACTAACATGACGTTCTGTAGTATTCAAAGTTGTTTAAATTCCATATTTATTTTACAATGTGCAATCCATAATAACTTAGATTTAAGATATGCTTCGATAAGTAATTTTCAGAAATGACTCATCCTTTAAAGGGTTAAGTTACAGATGGAGAAAAACCAAACGATAACTGCTGTTCTGCAGTTACAAAGGTGTTTCTTTACCAATGCAGGCAAAATTCAACTTTTCTCTTTTAGTGCCTTTTTTGTGCTCTGTTTTGCATTAATATCGAAATTCTGATATAAAAGCTTTATTATTATTTATGTTAAAATTCTTATCCGAAGATGATTGCTTACAATACATTTATTCCTAATTTTATTACAATATTATTTCGAAATTTTTAAGATTTAAAAGCTATTATTTTAATTAACATTTAAAAGAACGATGCTGTATTATTTTTATAAAAGTCATTTTATCCTAATCAGGATTAAAATAGTTCAAATCAGGTTATATAAATATCTAAAACTTTATTACGAAAAAGATCTTATTGTTGAAGATAATGAATTGAAAATTCCAGAAATAGTGACTTGGAAATTAATTTTAAATCTCAATTCTAACAACGAACCCCGATAGTAGCTTCTGAGTATAATTAATTACATCATTAAAATATTAAAATGATTAAAATTTATAGGAAATGTGTAAAAGACAAATTGGTAAACATAGATGAATAACTATAAGTGCAATAATGCAATGATACAATGACGTTTGATAATACAATGCTTCTTAGCAAACGAAAATAAATTAATTATACCAACTTATAAAAATGCCCAAAAAATTCTATCACAGTCATCAGTTAACTAGGTCTTAAGCTTTGTTTAAATACTGAGTTCAAATGTTTGAACTATTTACCTTATTTTGATATTCTTTCAACCTCATTGGTTGGCTTGGCAGATTTTTAAAGGGAGAGGTACGGGAAGTTTTATTAATGGACTGAGCTTTTATGTCACTTTAATAAAAAATCATTACAAATGTTACAATTTGTTATTAAATTCGTAATCATGGCTTTTTAATAAGCTATGATAATTGTTTGCCAGGTTTATTTTGTGACTATTTAAATCTCATTAAATCCTTAAGGTGATGCATTAAAGTATCCGTTTACGTTCGGAGAACTTTTTTCTTTAAACTTAGTTTTTTTGGTTTGGAGCGCTACGGTCTACTGTTTTGCACACGAGGGCTAATGAGACCGGGACCTACTGCTTAAAGCCGATTCCGAACGGCTACGAACATCCATGCCATACTGGGATTTGAACCCACGAACTCTGGTTCCGAAGGCCAGCACCCTAACCATTCGTCCATCGTTCGACCTTTAAACATGGAGAATAGTTTATGTTTTTACTAAAAAATCTAAAAGATTTATTTTTTATATTATCATAGAGAATTGCACTTAAAATTATTCCTGGAGAAGTTTTTATAAAATTTTTAATAAATGAAGAAAATTTAGTAAAAAAATCTGGTTTTTTCAAAAGGTCTAGTTTTTTAATAAATTAAATTATTTCAATATTTTTGATGCAACACATTTCTTACGCTCTGGCCTAGTGAATCACTTAAAACCTTTTCTTAATTTATATTTGGTACAAACATTTTGGTCCTTCAAAATCATACACATTGAATTTTTAACGAATTTTCATTACCTTTATATCTATGAGTGTAACATCATTAAAAATTATCGAAATTTAAAGCTTTTAGGTGATTTACTAGTAAATACTACCAAAAGCATTCATAATAATTTTCAACAAAATTTTTTAAGAACTTTTTGAGAAATTTCAACATTTTATTAAAAATACTGTTCTGAGAAATATGCATTTGAAGTTTATGAAAGCAACTTTAACTAATAAAAAATTAAAATACATGTTTAAAATTTCCCACACATTTTTACTTCTAAACTTTCTAATTGTCAAGTTGCTAATTATTAAAAATACTAGAAAAATGCTTAAACTAATCTTCATGAAAATTTAAAAAGTTTTGTCCAAAAAATGCTCTTTAAAATGGTTTAATTCACAACTTCCAGTTCCCAAGTCGTTAGTTCCGTTTTGTTTTGATAGCTGTCACTGATGTATAAACAGCTGTAACTTTTCTTTAAAATGCTTTTGAGACAAAACAAAAACAGACTTAGTAGACTAAAAGTTTAAATTTTACAATAGAGAAATAAAAAGAATTTAAGATTTTTGTCAAAAAATTACGTTTTTAACGTAGACGGATAACTTAACGGAGGAATGTGCTGTTAGATTTTATTGTAGAAAGCTGTTATCATAATAAAATATTTCCCTAAAAGGGATTTTCCATGCTTTGGGCGGTAATTTAGAAGACCTTCTGTAGATTTCTTGTTAGTCTAAGACTAATAAGACCTAGAAATCCGGATGATGGACTGGAATAATTTTGTCAATATTTTGCTTTATGAGGACTAATTAGAAAAAAGATATACACAAATATAATTAGGAATACCTACAAATGTTCACACCAAAAGCCGGTCTTCAAAATAATTTCAAAACCAGCGATTTAACAGTTCCACTATCATTCATTGTGTTTTGATTCTGAGATCGGAGTTACTTTTGTAAAATATCTGACATTAACCACTAGAAAATAAAAGTAGACGTTTTATATATAATCTCTAAAATTATTACCTTTTACTTTTAAATAACAGCTTAAGTGATTCGAAAATCATTTAGTTTTTAAATTTATATATAATGCATAGTTATTCTATATACAATAAGAATGTTAATTAAAACAATAAAATATAACTTTTCATTGTTATTTATTAGTAAGATTGTTAAAGACATAGTGTAACATTTGGTTGGTTGCAACATTAATAAATATTCTTAATTACTGATTATCAATATCAGTTACTATGTTTTCAAACTAATGCTAATAATTTTAAAACGAAATATAACATTCATACGTGTTCAGTTTTTTCCCTTCTTAAATAAGCTAGGTGTTGTGTTACACGTGATAGGATCTTACCTTTAAATAATTTCGTAATTAACTCAAATGAAGAACTAATTTAAAAAGGATTTTAATGTTGGCATGTTAAAATCCTTGAACTCAAGTACTTGTATTTGAAACGATAATGAACAAGAATAAGGCTTGGCTTTCAGAATGCAATTAATATTCTGTTTCAAGAACTGTAAATGATAATACAAAAAAGGTCCTCCTACATTATCACATCCATCACAAAATGATAAAATTTGAAGCTGAAACAAATAACATGATAACGATGTGTTTCCTATACCATCGCCTAACGCTTCTTCTAGTGGAAGAGTAACTGTTCAAAACAACAAATGCCGTGAAAATAATTAATTTACCAATATATTTTACATGCATGTGTGGGAAGATACTAAAGGTATTAGCTATCAGGCACAACCCACGCACAATTTTCGTAATTAATAATATGAGTGCCTGCTTCCTGAAAGATCTGTTAAGAATTCAGCATGTGTTCCATATTGCAGCGGTGGAAAAGTTAAAAAAACAAGAAGAGGAATAGTTTTATGAGTTAGGACATAAATATAGGAGTCTGACATTTTAAACTACACTGTTTCTTTCTGTGTAACACATTGAAGCCGTGATTGAGATGGAACCAGAGGTAGATATCTACAACTTACAATAAGCGGTAAATCTCTAAAGAACCCGAATAAACGAATATTCATAGCAGCAGAAACAAATTAATAGGCAATAATAAATCTTTAAGATAAAAAAATAGTGCGTAAAAAATCGCTTCCTTAGGAGAAATCAATTTATTTTTTGAAAGGTGCATTAGCGAAGGAAATCGTATAACTTATTTTATCTTCTCATATTTTACATTGTATCCAAGTAGTTAATGCAATATCTAGAGGGAGTCAGAAGGGATCATTTGATTGCACTTGGAAAGAGATGGATAGGAAAAGAATGAACAAATGGATTATCAATTATTTTAACATGGGCAAGTCAGAGAAATGGTCTCATTGGGGATTGTTTTAGTTTTTAAGAAGCGATAGACTGCTATGTAATTTATAAAAATAAAATAATATGTTAATTTGGGTATAAAAATTACATTTCTTTTCAATCCTCTACTTTCTCAATGAGTAAAAGATTAAATAAATACTTATTAAGAACTGAAAGTCTGAACTTTTGATCTTTCAAAAACAGACTAACGACGAATGCTCACTACATATATAAATACATTTAGTTATGATATATATATATATATATATATATATATATATATATATATATATATATATATATATATATATACATATATATGTATATGTATGTATGTATATATATATATATGTATATATGTATGTATATATATGTATGTATATATGTATGTATATATATGTATGTATATATATATATATATATATATATATGTATATATATGTATATATACATAGATATATGGATATGTATATATATATATATGTATATATGTATATATACATAGATATATGTATATGTTTGACTGTGTATAATTATTGGTTTAGAACTAGGGAAAACTGAAATACATTCTAAAATTCTGAAATTCTATAACGTTATGAGTTATATAAGAATTAATCACTGCTTTATATCAATTATATAAGTTTTTTATATTAAATATAGGGCATATGTTATATTTAATGTGAGTGTAAAAGTACCTTTTTTCAAGTTTCTAATCGGTGTCTTTGTGCATTTTACACTAAATGCCAATTTTTTTTTTAAAAAAAGCATGATTATTAGTGGATATTTACTGAACATCCAAGTGTAAAAAATAAGTAAATAATTCTATGTAAAGAACAGGTTTAAACTGACTATTGACAGTGAAACCACACATTTATAGGAATTTTTTTTCTTAATCTCCCTGTGTAATAAATACCTGAAAATAATTTATAACTCTTAAATGACTTTTATCTAAATATTGGCAATCTTTACATGAAATTTATGAAGAAGATATAAATGTTTTTTATCAAACTGCGAATAATTTGTTTAAATACTAAGTTAATAAGTATAATAACTCATAACTTATTTCGCCATATTTTCTGAAGTTTATATCAACAACTGACGGAATTTGCAGACAAAATGTAGCCTTACATTAAAAACATACCGGGAAAATTAAGTTAAAAAAATTAATTTGACAACAAGGTATCAGCATATGAAATAAATTCTAAAAAACAAATATTGTACATGTATGAAATATTTTAATTTTTTCTTTAAAAATTATTTTGAGGGCATTACTATTGGGAAATTTATATAAAAATTCCAAGTGAATATTTTGAAATAAAAAAAAGTGACACATTTTTTTAATATGTGAATGATCCTCTAAATGCAGAATTCCCCGAAACTTCCCTAGAAAGTGTAAGAGTAAAAATGTTCTTTACGTGGTCAAAGTGAGAGAACAAATCCCAGTATGCTTTAGGAATTAAAAAAGTGTAAAATGCAAATTGGTTATAATATTTGATTCTTAATTGTATATTTGAAACTCGACATATCTTTCATGCAATATCAGAAGAAAGACTTTTAGAACATTCAGACATGTGTTTTGTCTTATAAAATGAGGTTATCAATGAAAAAATATCCACCAAACCTTGTAAAGGAAAATAGAAGTAGCTAAAAATTGCTCTAGAATTAAACAGAAGTTTAAGAAAACCTGTTTCAGTAAAACATTCTGTCATGAGGTACATAAAGGTAATTTTGATAACATGGTTGAAGAACTGAAATACCAATTTGTCATCACGAAGTGTAAAAGAGGGAACTCCATCTGTTCTTACCCGTAAAAACTAGACGTAAAAGGTGCAGAGACGTGTGAAATTTTTTGAAGAGTCAAGTTTCAAGGAGCTTCAACTTTGGGCTGTCACACATTTGACATACCTATCGTCCGTGTAAAGCATACGTTATAGATTACATCAGGCCAGCCAACATGCTCAGTGGGGATTATTATATATCCTTCTCATTAAGTTTTTTTCCTGCTATTTCTATCATACGAATCATTGGTTATCTTTGAGGTAAAGAAGCGGGTAAATAAAACAAATGAGAGATAATAAATGACGAATTTCCTCCTATGGTTCAGAATCTACTGCCACTAGATTATACAATATAATTTATTTATAAACATATTTATCACTTAAAATCATTTATTAGACTTTTAAGGTTATATTGAATGATTAAACAACAGTTAAGGCACAACCATTGGGTACTTGAAGAGCCAGGGTTAAGAAAGGAGGGATATTTGTAGCTTATTTTTCAACTGTCTATAAAACTCAATCACACTCATAGTGAACTAATATAGCAAAATATTGTTTGTAGCACAAAGAAATTTCAAGCAATTTGAAATGAGACAGATTTCTCGTAGATTTCAAATTACGTTTGTGTCGAAGACTAATGAGTCTACCCTTGTAGCATGTGATTCATTGGTTACAATTAAGAATATTGCTATGGAAAGTCTTAGACTCAATGAAAATACTTATGCACAAGGAATTCCGACTAATTTAAACACAAGCATATAGCCCGTCATATGACGGGATCAGTAAAATTTTTAATTTTCCAGAATTGTAAAGCACTCTATGAGGGAGGTAAAAAAATGGTTTTTTTTTTTTGGCTGAGAATTACCTTTAAACAAAAATAATCGATTAAAATTATTACATATGTACTTAATCTATTATTTAAGTCAAATAAAAAAGAAAATTATTTATGTAATATCTAAGTTTAGTGATAAAACGTATGAAAATAATGTAGAAAATATTTAAATAATTTAAAATAAGAAATGATTAAATGAGATGGTTAAAGGAATGAAGTCATAATGCTAGAAAAAAATTGTTATTTTTACCTATTTATTATGTGATAAATTGATAAATTTAATCGCTTGCTCTTAAAATGGGGCTTGATATAATGGCATTAAACTCTCGTAAAGAGGACGGGGTGGATTTCGAACGTTTTAAAGAGGACAGTATTTTTCGCTGTGATACGAAGCTTATTCATACCAATTTACTTCAGAATCGGATCTATAGTTTAGGAAAAGATAAACTTTACTCGCTTTGAATTTTGCAAAGCCTAACTCATCAAAAATCCAATATGGATGCTCTATCCATTCCAGGTCCAACAGCTGCATAACTTCGAGGACAAACGGGCAGATAACTTAGGCTATTATTACATTACGAGAAGAAAGTTTAAGGATACACAACATGAAATGTTTATGTGGCCAGGGACATCCGTAAAGCAATACGTGAATTTAATAAAATAAAAATTATAAAAATTATAAAAAGTTGAAAAAATAGTAAAAATTTATTTTAAAAATAATAAAACAACATTCGGAATAAGAATTTAAAAGAAAAAGCAGAAAATATTAAATTTATTAGACATTAAAAGAAATTGGCTGAGTCGGGGATAGAACCATCAACCGGAGAAGTATGGCGATCAAATGGGAGGACATTCTACCAAACGTACAACGCCTGCACGTTGTGAGCGAACTAATTGAAGTATATAAAGTAAGGTAGTCAAGTAGAAACAGTCCAGAAATTTAAATATTATTCTCCGCTTTTGCCATCCTATCAAGAATGAATTTCATATGGAATAAGAGGAAGGATAAGGCTTGAAATAATAGCATTAAACGTTGGAAAAGGGGGGATGGGGTGGATTTCGAACTCGCTTTCAATTTTGCTAACCCTAACTCATGAAAAATCCAATATGGATGCCTGTGTCCATTCCAGGAACATCCGCTTCAGAAATTCGCGGACAGACAACTTAGGCTATTATTATATAGGGAATACTCGAATAAATAAATATGTCTGCAGTGAGACTTACATCTTATTTTATCAGAGAATTTTCTGCAACACAATATAGGAATAATATATAAAAAGGAATATATAACAAACTATACAAAAGAAATACAAAGAATGTTTTAGATTACTAGAACAAAGTAAGCTTATAGAGTAAAAGTTTTGCATTTTAAATGTGTTGAGAAACATCCCATCACTCTTGGGATTCTCAATGAGCTACGGTATGGATGAACATGCCCTAGCCCTGAGAACTAATAACTGATTGGCCGAGTTATTTTTATATTTCCCTTTATTCAACTCATCACTAACACGTATTTATCATATAAATCTATTTAACAAAGAACAACATTCTAACATGGAGTGAGCTCTCGCACCATGATCTCTGCGTTGATACACAAGATGCATATATTAACCAACTCATCTACAATCAATTCATGCTACAATGTAATGACAGCATATATTGCCAAATATACTTGAAATCCCATTGCCACGTTTCAAAACGTCATATTTATATCATCTTTTCATTCAGTTACTTTTGGTGAGTAATAGAATCGAGGATATAATTGCTTAATATATCATCGATATCTCTGAGAATTTTTCCAATATAAAACAATAACTTATATAAATTAAGCTTTTCTTTAAAATTTAATTATGTTTCTAGATATGAAATAAGGAAAGAAAATTGTTGATATCTTTTTTTTGGATTCAGATTAAAGTTGTTCTTTTAACATGCCCGTATTCCATTATAAATTAAAAATTTCCGATTTTAGTAAATTTTTTCTTTGACTATATTTCTGCAAGTTTTGTTAAAATTAGTATAAAACTAAAGATATAATAAATAACAAACACCTTGAAAATGTTACGATTTCTTAAATATTTATCTCTTTTTGAATATAGGTGATATTTTAACAAAATTTCATACAAATATTAAAAATATTTATATGATATGCGGTAGTTACAAATCATTTATGGTATAGGATGAACATTTATTTTTGTTTTTCAGCGTATAGATTTTATCCTAAAAACACCAGTCAGCAAAATTTCACTAAAAAGTGCAACTTTAAGCATGTTAGGTACTTGAAAAAATTAGTTAACAATTTCCGTATTATTGTACTGTGGTTTATATGTGTGTCAATGCGGTTTGAGACACAATTTTGATATTTTTTTTGTTGAATGCTTTGAATTTTGTAAAATTAAGTAGATTAATTAATGTCAATTGTTAGCTATTAAAGAGTTTAATATTTCTTTCGACAATAAGCATTGCTATTTATTGATAACAGTTCTAATAAACTGGATGGGTGTGTTTTCTACCGAAGGGACTCATTAACGATGCATAATACAGCCGTTAAAAAAAGTTAAAAATATTTAACTTAAATAAATATAATGCACGTGTGTGTGTATGTCTGAGTGGTTACACTTAGCCCTGTCGATTACCTAAATCTTTTATGAAACTTTTATTTAAAATAAGGAAGATAGATTAAAAATAATATTTTGGGAGAGTTTTACTTTCTTATATTTTGGCATCGTATGTAGCTATAAAGTTTGTTTAGCTGTGGATAACAGTTAATAGCAGAAGAATGATAGATTATTGTCTCATTTGTAGAATAAGGAAATACAGAAATAAAATGTTTTATTTGTGTTTAGTTTTTTCCTGTTTATTACTGAAAATGAGCCGCGGTAGCTTAGTCGGCAAAGGAAACGATCTCGTAATTGAAAGCTTGGCAGTTCGAAACCCGAGTCGGCCTAAGATCCGCCGTGTTCGTTGAAGGTAACTGGGGCACGTAAAATATGTCCGGGGTCACAATGTCGTCCAAGGTCTCAATCGATACCTCTGGGGGTCGCAGGCTAAGTCTATGGGTCTTCTGCTTGGCCCCTGTTTTAAAATTACGAGGACCTATTTGAGCGAAGGCGTTCTTTCCCCTTAATGGTGCTCATTAAAACGGAAAGCGCACCCCTTGGCCTTAATACGAGAGCCTGCACGCTAAATCGTGCTTGGTTTGTCCAAGTGGCATGAGAAACAACAAACAACTACTGACAATTTTTAAGTACCATTTTATATCAATATAAAATCTTCTCATTGAAGTATCTTATAATGATCCTTAAATTTTACCTAAGGACATCATGCTGAACAAACTTTTTGTACGATTTTTTATATAATCTACATACATGCCAATATTCAGGCTTCTCTGTCAGGAGTAACATTATTTTAGGATTTAAAATTTAAAATGACACCCACAAAGTACACGCTTATGCAATTTAAATATATAAATAACAAAATAACCTAAACAAGTTAAATATAATCCCATATTTTATTGGTCTCTAAATTAAATCGAGCAAATTAAATTGAAATAAACACACAGTAGTAAATTATAAAGGGTAAACTAAAAAAAAGTATTGTATTTAACAATGTATATGTAACCTTTTTTTTTAGCTTTAACAACTTCTTTTTGAGAAAATCTTTTCTTGTAGCATATTGATCCTGATTAAAATATTTACATTTTTCTATCATCAGTTTTTCAAGAGTTTGTGTACTCAAATTTGACCTAATTTCAGATTGGTTTTTCAAAATAGTATTGAAAACTCTTTAACATGCAGCATTACTGTGTGGAAAAATTAATATTCAACATTATTTTTTGAAAGACTTTGTAAATTGATTGCTGAATTGCAATCTTTTATTAGTTCGAAGTTTTTGTTAATTTCGGGAGCAATATGAGGGAATTTCCGGAATTATGAAATTCTGCCATTTCTCCGGAGTAGTTTGCCTGTCTGTAATCTACAATACCATCCCGAGTACAATTTTTTTCATTTCTATAAAATATCAGCATAGGAGTTATAAAATGAAGTTGTATTGAATTTGTGTTTTTTTATATGACACAACAAACATAAAGTCTAGTATATATTTTATTAGTCAGTTTTAAAGTCGTGACTTCCAACTCCGTAATTGAAATTCAATGTTCTTTTCAGGAATATAAAACAAGAAAAGAAAATAGTGTGATATAGCGTGCTCTAAGTGCGTATAACCTTACACATCAGAAGAAATTCATTATATTCAATATTTTAAAACGAAAACACAAAGATAAGCCTGTCACATTCTCCCTTTCCGCTTACTTGGCAATCTTGTTTTCTTTCTTATCTAATGACAGCTGAACGTATTCCAATCTGTCAACGAGCAGCGGTTTTTTTCCCCTCCCTGAGCACTGGGTGGATTTCCAACCTCCTCATTGGTGTAATTCGTTCAAGAATACATACTTCAGAATATGTATGTCCCAATTAATCGGGTGATGACTGTTGTTCCTCTCGCTGACCGACAAGAATAATGGGTTTGGAAATATCTTTTATTTATGAAATACTTTTATTATTTTTTGAATGAATTAGCCTTTAAAGAACAATTCGGATTTCACAAGAAAGCTTACGTGACGTTAAAACAAGCATTTCACCCCCTCGGGTTATCTATTAATCATTCTCGGATTTTTAATTCTCATTTAATTTTTGGACGTTCAATTTTTGTTACTCTATATATCAAACGTTTGTTTACAGAGAAAAAGATTAGATATGTATTTTAGTCAATTTTCGATTAAATCTATTTTTTTACATTTTTATAATGGACATTATATTAGAGCTTGTAATAGGAAATATCCCCAATCTTAATCAAAATTTGATTGGGAACTTAGAACTTAGTTTTTATATTTTAAAGTAATTAAAACGACGAAAAATATAAGATAAGATATATACATAAATGAAAGAATTCATGTCCGTATCACTATATACTTTGCTTAAGTCTCTATATTTAGATTTATTATATCATGAAAACTAAAATTAGAAAAGGAAAATTATGAGATAAATATATGAAATAAGTATCAAAACATTTTGCATTCAGTGATAAAAATAGCAAAGAAAAATCATATATATATTATTACTTTTAATTTAATAAGACCTATGTATTATTCAGAACAAAACCAAATTGATGTCATCTAATCTTAAGGTTGCATTTTATCTCTTTAAAACAAATATGGCATTTTTATACTTACCAGTCTTCAATGTTAAAAAGTCACAATAGAAGCATTAGTTTTAAATAACATCCTTTCAATAATTTCAAAGCTTCTGTGCAATCTTTTGAAGATGCACGCTTTTACTAATTATAAGATTAAAATACAACTTAAAATTTGTTTACTTCTTCATCCCTAATTATAATAATTTATTCACTGTTACATAATTACTTTTCTACATTTTTAGAGCCCAATATAAGAAATTCAATTTATATTGTTATGGTTTGAGATCTGTAAGTAACAGGTAGAATATAGAGAAGATATAATGTATAACATATACTAAGTCAATGTCTAATAAAACAATGGAATAAGTTAGGTTACGTCTCTGCCGAAACAGTTTAAATTTCATTTGCGTTCAATTGAGTAAGAATATGTTTGACTTCTTTGTTCGTTCTGTTTCGAAGTTGCACTTAGAATAATAACTGTAAATTAATTTATTTTTCACTTATTGTCTATTGTTGTATAAGCTTTTTGTTGTACGTTTATCCATGGATCGTTGTTTTAAGTCACGGAATGATCGTTATAAAATGATATACCGAAATAATTTAAGACCCAGTAAGAGGATTTCCAATTTTAGGATTGGTGATAATTTGTCACACATTACAGAACGGTGGAGTTCTGGTATTTTGAACGGGCTTTCTTGGCAGCAGAAACCGGTAGAAGTAATAGGTAGGCGGGTATCGGCTATGACAGCGGCAGGAAGAGGAAGAAAACTAAAGGAGCTGTGTCTGTTATCAGGATCGAACTTGGCCTTTGAACCAATCCGTAAAAATGTTTTTAAAAATTTGCTCCTGTGGAACTGCAATGTAAGCATGGTACATGTTATTTGTTACATAATTTAATCACTTTCCAAGAAACAATGGTGTAACTTAATAGTTGAAACAAATACTTATAAAATCTATCTGCGTAAAATACTTAATTTAAAAGAATAGTTAACAAGAGTATAATCCAGACGATTATTTACAAAATTAAAGTCTATAGAATTATCTAATTATTCCAAAAATATCAATACTGTAACTAATTTCATACTCAATTTTAAAGTGAAGTCTGACAATCTTGATTGAAAATTTGTTTCCAAACAGCTCTTAGTTCTTTTTAATTTGTGTAAAATGACGTTTCCCGAATTCGACACTTATTGAAGAGTAAGTAAAAGTAGTTAAGAGGAATTTTTATTACATTTTGTTTTAACAATTTTTGCGCCTCTTTACTTTTTTTTACTCCTTGATTCGCCACAGACTAACGGAGTGTTAGTCTAACTATATTTTCTTGTGTCTTAAACGGCTTTGTGCTGGACTGTAGCTAGAAACTCAAGTGCGAAGTCAAAAAAATTATATATATAAATCTAAATACCTTCTTAGAAAAAGCCCTAGGGATAAACCACCCTTTCTAATTTTGCCATACAGATAAAGAAATCACATGTATGCAAAATGCGGCCCTAATTACTTTAAAATTTTGCTAGTGACAAAGTCATTTGAAAGTCGCTTCTGTATTATTTCCTTATCAAGGTAGTCTTGAAACTAATTATTCAGTTCAGTTCTCCTAGTTTTAGGCCGAACGTTGACCGATTGATTAGGGTGCAGATCGTCGGTACCGGATTTCGTGGGTTCGAATCCCGCTATAGCATGGATGTTCGTAGCCTTTCGGAATCGGCTTTAAGCAGCAGGTCCAGGTCTCATTAGCCCTCGTGTGCAAAAGAGTAGACCGTAGCGCTCCATACCAAACCAAACCTAGTTTTAGACACGTTTACAAAATTATATTTACAACGCCCTGAAAAGTGATGGAATAATATAAATACAAAATATTTAGAATGTTATTTGATGACAGACTGCAATAATGTAAAAATTATGCTGTAACCGTAATAAAGAATATATATACATATGTTCCTTTACCTTTTATATCGATTTGCAAATAACATTAGAAATGTCATAAATGCGATATTATTACATACATAAACCAGTTTTAAACGTCGGTGAATTATGTATTTGTGAGAAAAATATATTATTAAAGTATCTAAAATGATTGAGATACAGACGTGTGTAATGGGGTTTAGAGCTAAATCATCATTAAATAGTGTAATACTTATTTATAAAATTTTAAAAGATTTCGAAGACAAACGTTATATACATGTATATGTGTCGTAAAATATATTTTTAAACGTATGTAAACTTATTTGAGGGATTCCCAACAAATTAAACGAGCATATTTTATAAAATTAAATTGTTTTTACAAGGGTTATCAAACTTGTTGATTCTAATGTAGGAAAAGGAAGATTAAGACAATAGGAGGCCTCAAGCTCAGAAAAAAAATATTGAGATTCTTAAAAAAAAGAGAGAATTAAGGGTATTAAAATACATATTGATCACATTTTTTAAATAAATAAAACATTATTTTTTTTTATTTATTTTATTCCAAAGATATTGTAGTTTTATAAAAGTATAGAATTTAACTTAAAATATGTAAATATTTGAATATTAATTCTATAGTATTGAAAATTTATCGGTTATTCATTCACAATCAATAATCCTATGTAAACCACTGTCTAAGAATAAAATAGACATGTTAACCCTTTCATGGGCCATTTATTTATCACTCCACTTTTCCAAACTTTCAAATCATAGCTGCTAATTTTATTCAGTCGATCAAACAATGAGGAATTTGCACATGTGGGGGAATCAAACAACTTAGTATTTTTCTGATAATTCCAGACTCGTAAATTCCAAAAATGTTCTCAAAAATGTAAAAAACTGGGACCATCACTTAAAAAAGTAATTTTAAAGTTAAGCGAAAATCACGTGACATCGAAACGCTACGTGATTGTTGTGACGTCATTGTTCAGGTTGTCCAATATTTTCTTATTGCTTCTAAACGTGCACTAATTTCCGATTTTGTTTTTGCAAGTTCCTGAAATTTTCTAGCTATCAAAATTTATTTTTATTTAAACCTGAAGGTTTATTTTATCTATCTCGATAGCCTAGTTATCTCAATTTAACATAAATGTCTCTTCTACGTGGATTTACCATAGGATAGTCAGACAACCTCTCGAAAATTGACAGCATTTTCGTTCTTGGGAAAAAACCCGGATTTTATGGGAGCAGAAATACGGGGAATTAAAACCCAAATGTGTGTAAAATCATTTATATATTTATCCAATTTTACTTAACATGTCTTAATATTTTATTCATGCTAATCACAGCTCTTCTGTTTGTAGACATAGACAAGTCAAATAAATATACATATATCATATACACACATTTGTAGTAGCATCGCTTTTTATAAATAGAGATAGATGTAATATATTAAAATAAAATATAGAGAAGGTATTTTTTGTGGGACCGGGACCTTTAGCCTTCGTGTTGCAAAAAGTAGACCGTAGCACTCCAAAACAAAACCAATTCTTAAGTATTTTAAATTTGATGAAAAGATATCTAAATCTTGAAAAGGCTTTACTTAATTATTTATGCTTTTTTAAATAGCAATACAATTTTATTGCCTTTAATATTAATGTTAAATTAAAAATGTATAAAGTTTCTGAAATAAAATTTAATTTTTAAAGTAATATCATTATAAGTATTTTAAAAATATTATATACTTTTTTCAAATTAGTCACCAATTTAATAAAAAAATATCACTGTGAATTGATACACTTAAGAAAGTATGCATCACACTTGAAAATACATAACCTTCCCCTCCCCCGAGTTATTTATTAGACAATTATATGCTTTACACTTTTATATGTTTTACGATTTATATGCTTTATAAAACATTTATTGTAGTTGAACTCTGTGATAATACTCGAAAATTAGCAGTTTTAAAAGTTAAATAGCACTGGTTAATCAACAGTCCTTTTAAAGGTATTGTAACGTACTGGAAAATAGGTAGGCGAGGCCTTCAATGAAACAGCTAGAAATTTAGGTATTCTTGACTAAATATTTTATTCACTAGAATAAACTATGTACAGATATGTACAAATTCAATAAACGATAACATTCAGGGATCTCGTACAGAGATAATATGCACATACAAGGATGCGTGGGATACCGGAACAGTATGGCTAGGGCTTTAAAACACAATAGCTGGAAACTACTTAGTGCCGGGATTAATGTTGACTCGATCACCCCGTCAGTCGATTAGCGCGGTTGGCTTTCACAGCAGGTTCGGAGGTTCCGAGTGCGTATCACGCTGGGATTCGTGAAGAAAACACAGGATGCAAGTCGATCCAAAATTAGAGTGCAAAGTCACTCTAGGCTGACTACTTCTATGCAAGAAGTTAACTATCAATCAGCAATAACGGGGAAGGAATTCCCAAATCGAATGTTCGACTATCTAGCAACGGAGACGCTGGCGGTCTCAAAAAAAAAAAAAAAAACTCCAGACACGGAGATCAGAGCGGTCCTCGATCGACCAGGCTCTAGCAGGTAGAAGCCTCGAGAGAAGAAACAAAGCAAAAGCCCCCGTTCTAGTCCGGTCCTTTCCATTTATACTCCACAATATCTTCGCTTCTCGGTTCTTCGAGAAGCTTCCCGAGCCAGGGTGACGCAATCTTGCGGTCACTCCCAAGTCTCCGATCAGCTGTCCTGGTTCCAGATGTAGCAATTCTCAGATTCATTAACTTAACCAACTTAATGGCCTTTTTGTAACCGCTAATGGGCGGCAAGGTGCACTCAATTATGTACACAGTAAAGGTCCATTCAACAGGTTACAATGTTCAGACAGTTCGGAGCCGTCGACGCACCGTTTTTCAATTACGGGTTTTAGACCACCTGGTTCTATTATCGGCTACTCGTGAGTCCACGACGAAAGGTCACCTTTTGGGCTCCTTGTTCGTTTTGGGGTCATGTAACGGATCGTTACACCCCCCCTCGCATAAGAATTTTTCCACAGGGTGGATCTCGATTATGCAGATAATTCTCGTGGAGAACTGCAACTCTGATCTTCCTCGTAAGGAACCAACAGCCACTCAGATACTTAATATACATTATACTACAAAATAACACTAACTATATCTAAATTATAATATCAAATAATTACAACACAAAAGACAATATGCAAGTATGTACAGGTTACATTCTTACCACATTTTACATGATGCAGCGGCTTAATGCATCTGCATTAGTATTATCTGTGCCGGGTTTGTGAACCACACAGTAGCTATCAGTTGCAGCACCAGCTGTCATTTCAAACCGTTTGAAAAATTCCGTTGTGAGGTGGCTTGTAAACGAAAAGCCATTATCACATTGAACTTCGCGCGGAAAACCTAGATGCCTGAAAATCTGTAAAAACGCATCAGTGACCGCTACAGATCCTATATTTGGCACTGGCACCGCTTCCGAGTATTTAAAAACCAGACCTATCGCGGTAATTATATACCGGTTCCCATTTTCAGATTCGGGTAACGGCCCACAAGCCTCTATATTAATTTTAGTGAAAGGTTCACTAATTATCGGAGTTAATCGCATAGGCGCCTTCTTTGTATCAATAGCATTCCCTACTAGTTGACAAGGATGGCACGACTTAACATGCGTTTCCATATCTTGATAACACTTCGGCCAATAAAACAATTTAGCGAGGCGTTGTTTCGATTTAGTTACGCCTGCGTGAGTTCCCGCCTCTCCGTGACAGAGAGCCAAAATTCTCTCCCGTAACTTTTCCGGTACCACCAAATCACAATTTTCCTCTCCTAAATGGTTTACCTGAATTTTGCATAACAATTCATGTTTTTGTACGAAACTTTTATGCGCAACTCCATCGGTTACATTAACTAACAGTTCTCTCACTTCCCTAGTCTCAGAGCAATTGTCCTGGCTGACCGCAAATTCCTCTGGGGTTATATTCACAAGACCCCGTTCTGCGTCGATCAAGTTGACAATTGGAAGCTCATATTCAGTTTCTCCGCTCGAGTCGTGTAACAATGCGGGTCCCTCCTCTGCGCTTAGGTGGTTGTTAAATTCGTCCGTATTAGAGTTCCCGCTTACCTCGAGGGCTTCCGACTGCAACCTAGTAATCGCATTTTTACCTAATAGTCTCTTTGATGTCGACTGTTGGTCAGTAGTTAGACGAGATATTACTTCATTCTCGCGCACTACTTCATTATAGTCAGAATCAGAGGATCCTTTTCCAAGCGCGGGAATTTCGAAACCCTCAGTTTGTTTTTCCCCGGTTCGCGCTTCATCTCTCTGACTTAAAACCGGAGTGTCCGTTACGCGAAAACCTCTCCCTATTGTACTTTTGTCCACATTTCCGTCCGCACTTACTCCCAGACTGGTTTTGGTTGCAACGAGGGGAGGGGGGCGATTCGTGGAAATGGTCTTTTGTTCCCAGGTATGTTTATTTACCTTCTCCCCACCTGCACTGGATTTTTCATTTGTCGGACTGGAATTCCCGTTCCCTAGAGTAGTTCGGGTTTGTAACTTCGCTTGAGCGTTAATTTGCTCAGTTACCTGTATTTTTCGGTTTTGTTCTTCTAATAATGCAGCCGTCAAATTTCCCAAAATGTATCGTTGTTGATTCGAAAAATCAGAAATGACGCAAGCCTTCGTATCGATATTCCCATATGTAGTACATAGCGAAACTCTTGCTACAGGTAATTTTATAGCGTGAGTATCTAAGGGCTGAGTTACCCATACCGCTTCGCCTGTAAAATCTTGCGGCCTAACATATCGCCTACAGATGAAGTCATAGCTAGCTCCACTGTCTCTTAAAATTTCAGACGGTTTATTGTTTACAGTGCCCAAACTAACGTACGGTGCTAACAGATCTACTACCTCACTTTCCGTATGGATAGCATTTAATTCCTCCTTACGTTTTAATTCCGGGCAATCAGGTCTAATGTGCCCAGAGACTCCACACTGGAAACAAATAATGTCTCTGTGCCTTTTTCCTTTCAAACTCTCGATCATTTCGCCAATCCCGATGTTTAAGTTCATTTACACTCGGCGTTTTTGGCCTTTCATTCTTAACTTCAACCTTTTCCCGGGGAGGGGGTCTGATATTTTCTGCCTTGAATGGTACTGAATATTTGTGAAAATCAGGGGTGCGAGAATCCGGAAATTTTTTTCCTTGCGTTTGGGACCTCCCGGGTCTCCTAAGTAATTCATACTTGTCTCCTAAGTCCGCTACGATATCGGGTGAAACAAAACTTTCCCATTCTTTGAGATGGAATTCCTTGAATTCGCTCCCCATTTTCCGTTTAAGCTGGTCTACTAGCATTAAATCCAGTAGACCTTCATATGTTGTAACTCCTAAGCTGGATACCCAACCTTCTAAATAGGTGCGTATCTCAAAAAGGTAATCCTTCCATAGATTTCCTGATTTCCGTACATGTTGTACAAATTTTTGTCGCATGGCTTCCGCCGATAATTTATAGCGTTCTAAGAGGAGTTTCTTTACAAATTTATAATGCCGCGTTTCTTCTGCCTTTTCCCTTAAAATAATATTTGACACTGAAAGCGGTAATAATGAAATAAGTTCCCCTGCCATCTCAATCTCAGGTACTTTCAAGTATTCAGCTTGTCTTTCGAATAGACAAAGGTACAAATTTATGTCCGTCTCATCCGGATTAAATTGTGGCATCCGGTTCCGCAAAGATGCCCCTGAGGGTCTTGGCACCTCTATCCGTTCATCAGCGCTCCTACGTTCCTGGGTTAATCTTAATTTTTCTAATTCGAACGCTCTCTCATTATCCCTCTCTTGTCTCTCCTTCTCTTTCTCTTCTCTCTCTAATTCTATTTGCCTGTTCTCTCTTTCTCTTTCTCTCGCTTTCTCTTCTCTCGCTTCTTTCTCTAACCGAATCTCGATAATGTTATCCAGGCATCCTTCCACAAAGGTGGGTTCATACCCTTCTGATTCCTCAATTAGCCTCCTAAGTTGTTTTATGGTCAGGGTTCCGTCTATTTCCCCTATCATTTCCCTGGCTAACTCAAGGAGATCTACCTTACGCCCTTTACTTAAATAACTCATGGTGAGATAAAATCCTTAATAACTTACTACTCAAATTTCACAATATTAACTTACGACTACTCAAACAATTCGTGAAATACAATAATAACACAAAACAAATACTACTCGATTTTAGAACGTTTAACCCAATTTCCAAAATTTCAAATTAACACAACAATAATCACTTGAAAACCAAAACAATAAACAATATGAATTTTCCTAGCACAAATGCACACAATACAAAATAAATACTTGCAATATTCTCTTATAATGTGCTAACAGTTTTCTTAAGTTCAAATTATGATAATTAAATAACTAATATATTTAATTTAAGCAATGTTCTCAACACACTAATTTCTCTTATCTTATTAAACAATTTAAATCAAACACCATCGTACACAATTTAAATTTTCAATTTATGCACTTTCAAAATTCCGAATTATAATCGATATAAAAAAAATTCTGATTTATACACAGTTTAAAATCTTATTCATGAACAGTTAAATTCCAATTAATATTCAATTACAATTATAATTTATACACACTTTTAAAATTCAAATTTATGCACAATACTATTACACAAAATTCCTTAATTCAACTTTACTCTTAATTCAAAACTTTAATATACCTTAGTCAATAATTCTTATCTTTGAAATTATTTTCTATCACTCTACAAAATATTTGCATACCAATTTAAGATTTCTTTCAATTGATATACATTTAATTTAAACACAATGCAACACAATTTACTATACTCTGATCTATCTAAATTCCTAGCACAACCTATACTCAATGTACTGTTGGTTCGATACAAGAGAACAGAATTGGTTACTCACGATTTTTGATGCTTGCTTCATCAGTCTCTAGCGTCGTCTTACGGTTGAACACCAAATCTCACTGTTGACTCTCAAATCACAGGGTCACACAAAAAGTCTCACAGTTGACTCTCAATATCACAGGATCACACAAAAAAAAAGTCTCACAGTTGACTCTCAATATCACAGGATCACAAAAAAAAGGTCTCACAAATGCAGGTTCAGATTCGGAACGCAAAATTTCTCATCTGATGTCTGGCTGCACAATTTCACCCGCGAAAATTTCTTCACCTAGCCTTCACTGTTTACCATCCCACCGCTGCCACCAATATTTAGAATACCACTAGCCTGTAACGTACTGGAAAATAGGTAGGCGAGGCCTTCAATGAAACAGCTAGAAATTTAGGTATTCTTGACTAAATATTTTATTCACTAGAATAAACTATGTACAGATATGTACAAATTCAATAAACGATAACATTCAGGGATCTCGTACAGAGATAATATGCACATACAAGGATGCGTGGGATACCGGAACAGTATGGCTAGGGCTTTAAAACACAATAGCTGGAAACTACTTAGTGCCGGGATTAATGTTGACTCGATCACCCCGTCAGTCGATTAGCGCGGTTGGCTTTCACAGCAGGTTCGGAGGTTCCGAGTGCGTATCACGCTGGGATTCGTGAAGAAAACACAGGATGCAAGTCGATCCAAAATTAGAGTGCAAAGTCACTCTAGGCTGACTACTTCTATGCAAGAAGTTAACTATCAATCAGCAATAACGGGGAAGGAATTCCCAAATCGAATGTTCGACTATCTAGCAACGGAGACGCTGGCGGTCTCAAAAAAAAAACAAACTCCAGACACGGAGATCAGAGCGGTCCTCGATCGACCAGGCTCTAGCAGGTAGAAGCCTCGAGAGAAGAAACAAAGCAAAAGCCCCCGTTCTAGTCCGGTCCTTTCCATTTATACTCCACAATATCTTCGCTTCTCGGTTCTTCGAGAAGCTTCCCGAGCCAGGGTGACGCAATCTTGCGGTCACTCCCAAGTCTCCGATCAGCTGTCCTGGTTCCAGATGTAGCAATTCTCAGATTCATTAACTTAACCAACTTAATGGCCTTTTTGTAACCGCTAATGGGCGGCAAGGTGCACTCAATTATGTACACAGTAAAGGTCCATTCAACAGGTTACAATGTTCAGACAGTTCGGAGCCGTCGACGCACCGTTTTTCAATTACGGGTTTTAGACCACCTGGTTCGAATATCGGCTACTCGTGAGTCCACGACGAAAGGTCACCTTTTGGGCTCCTTGTTCGTTTTGGGGTCATGTAACGGATCGTTACAGTATATATGTATTTTTATATACTTTAATTTTTCTAAACTAGTAATATTTAAACAAAGCAAGCATTTTCTTTTCGATAAATGGTCTTCACAAACCATAGAGATGGTTTATAGGATAATTTGGGGTTTAACTTCTCATCCCTTTTCATCGCAGTTGTCCAGATTTTAATGTGTATGTGGATCTTTGAAAACGCTGAAAAATATCTTCTCATTGCAATTAGTTACTGTATTTTTACAGAGTGGCACAATGCAATATTTATAATATGATTTTTTAATGCCAGACGTAATAAAAAAATTTCTATTATATGTGATGCTTTAAACAGGAACAAATTTAAAAGTCGCCTTTTACCTTTATGTAAATAGCATAGACGATCGGTGTCAACATGAACGATGACGTCACAAACTCCGCAGAGGAAAAGTATCGTTTTTGAGAGACGTTAAAGAGTCCGCTATAAAACCCATTAGAAATCACTAATTAGGCCCCCAAATAAAAGAAAAATAGGTGCTGTCCCGCTTACTTTTTTGTCTTCTATTGTTTAAAATTAAAATTAGAAAACGTGAAAATTCCTCATTGATGACAGCGCAAAAACGAAGCGAGAACCAGTCTTCCCGTCGTTTCAATAACAATACCAATATTTTTCAATGGGTTTTACGCTTACCACAGGTGTATTTTGTAAGATCGTGTAGGTGGGAAGTAATCTTCCCACGGCCCACGAAAGGGTTAAACAGGCCTTAATCTTTAACAGGTCTGTAATTTAATCTTTCCCCTGACCCTGAACTTTTTAAGGTAACTTTTTACTTTTTCAAGAAAATGAGAATATATAAAAACTTTTATCCTATCATCGTATTTGGGATTTGGTTGTTAAATGAAATAAGTAAACTTAAATGTACTACAAGATTATACTTTTGATTGCAAAGTTATGCAGAAATATATATGCATTTTAGAACTGTTCTGTGGGATCCCAAACGCTGAGGTCCCGGACGCGCATGGAGAAATTAAATTCATTAAATTCACCTATGTATGTAGGCTGAAGTTTGAGAGAGAAAATACCTCAGTGATTCAGAATTTTCTAAAATGAATTTAAATTTTCAGGAATTAATCCTGAACTAGAGACTTTAGGATTAATTCTCTCTAAACTATTCTTAATGGACTTGGTTCCCTTTGGATGTAAACCTCTCATTTATATCTTAAATAAAATTTTTATAAATGATTTAAGCAATTCATGAAAAAAATTAATGTTTTATAGCATGTTCTGGTAAAATACTTTCAAGTCAAGGAAAAAAGCGGTGTTCAGGCACACCAATCAAATCCCGTAAGATATCTTTTTAATCATTTGTTTTCAATTAGTGGGCATATAATCTCAGTTTTCAAGTTAGTTTAACGATCCGACTTGGAGGACAATCAGTCTTTGTCCACTCCAGTTTTGACGAAGTTATTTCAAAAAAGAAATCACTCTAATACCTAAGAAGCGATCTCTTAACATAACCTTGGTTCACCCTTTTTTTTTTTACCTGTCGGGAAACGATCCATTTTGATGGCGTTCTTTTTTTCGGTAGAATCCAGTTGTATTTATACTAATGAGATGATTTAGCGCGGAGATAACAAGTGCATGTTATGGAGTGATCGTGACATGACGGCCTTGTTATCTATGACAGCTAACCTTCATGGGGACTGGGTATTCCCCGTTTCTCTAACGGCACTTTTTTTCAGGTTTGCTTCTTTAACTTTCTTTGTGCGTCTGAATTAGATTATTTGATGAAATCTTGATTCGTTCAATGATACGGAGACTTTAGAATGGTGTAAGAAATAGAAATCTGTATTTTCCACATAAATAAATTCCTCCAGAAATATAAGCTGTAAGTTTTGAACTGCAAACATTTAAAGAAATAGTGAGTAACAGAATTTAAAAATATTTAAGTGTTTGTTATGGGATCTAAAAATAGGGAAAATTCCATTAATTAAAAAATATTAAACTTAAATAGTTTCTGTCTTTAGTATATTAAAAAGTTTGAAATGAAATTGTAAACTGTTATTGGCTGAACGGTGGTCGATTGGTTAGGGTGCTGGCCTGCGGTACCGGAGTTTGTGGGTTCGAATCCCACAGTAGCATGGATGTTCGTGGCCGTTCGGAATCCGCTTTAAGCTGTAGGTTCCGGTCTCAATAGCCCTCGTGTTGCAAAAAGTAGACCGTAACACTCCATACCAAACCAAACCAAATCTAAACTGTTATTGCCACGTCCATTTAAAAGAAAATGTTTATAAAGGATTTATTAAACGTACGTCTTTTAGTGTACGTTTTACAAAAACTGTTGTACGTATACATGTGAAATTTCGCCATCATTAGCAGCTATGTATCTAGTAGCTAGCATCATTAGTAGCTATCCAGATAGTAGCTATGCATCTACTGGATTCTGAAGTTTTTTTATATTATAATATATATTTTTATATTATATTTTTTTATATATTTAGTTAAGATAATTTCCCGGTAAGAACTTAGATGTTAAAAAATAATCATCTTGTGATATGAAAATTTTGTAGCTGTTTGAATGCAAATGTATGTCAAAAGAAGTAATTATATTATCTTTACTATACATATGGATAATATTTGTATAGCATATAAAAGAATATATTTTAGAAGTTACTCCTGAAAATCCACAGGAATTCTTTTCCACATAAATACCGATTCTCCCGCAATATAAGCTGTAAGTTTTGAGCTGTAAACATTTAAAGAAATAGGGAGTAATAGAATTAATGAAATATTTAAGTTTTTGTTATGACATCTAAAAATAGGGAAAATTACGTAATCAAAAAATATGAAACTTAAATACTTTCTGTATTTAGTATATTAAAAAGTTTGCAATGAAATTTTAAACTGTTATTGCCACTTCCATTTAAAAGAAAATTCTATAAAGGATTTATTTTACTTCTTTTGGTATACATTTTACAAAAACTCTTGTACGCATATATGGGAAACTTCTAGCTCATTAAATAGCAGCTATGCATCTATTGGATTCTGATGGTTTTTTTATATAATATATTTTTTATATTACATTTTTTTATATATTTAGTTAAGAAATTTTCCCGGTAAGAAATTAGATGTTAAAAAATAGTCATCTTGTGATATGATAATTTTGTAACTGTTCTAATGCAAATTATGTCAAACAAAGTCATTATATTCTCTCTACTATACATATGGATAGTATTTGTATAGTATTTAAAAGAATATATTTTAGAAGTTGTGTCTGAAAATATAATTTTTTTTTACATCAAAAGAAGTCTGTCTTTTTTTTGACCAGATGTGCAAAGTGCATTTTTAAGCAAATATACGAACTTACTGTTTAAGCCGATTTCGAACGGCTTAGAATATCTATGCCACAGAGGGATTCGAACTCACGAACTCTGATGCCGAAGAACAGCGCCCTTTTCATTCGGACATAGTTTGCTTTAATCATTTGCAGATTAACACAATTAGTAAGTGTGCTTTACGCTGACCCATCCGAAGGCATACAGCAGCAACTAATGATGACCGTGCCGCAACAGTGACTTCATAATGGCTACCAAGCCACCGCTGACCTACGAGAGGCCCGTCATGGTCCGATTTTAATGTGGTCCAACCCGGTAAGGAGCAAACACTACAGAGGTAAGCTCGAGACTACCAGGGAGAACGCTAGAGAAAGATCACTCAGGTACCCCGGGATAGTAAACCCGTACACACCTAAAGGAGGTGTGCCCCTGGGGGCTTAACACAATTAGTAAATTTTACATGCAAAATTTTGTCAGACCATTTACTGCGTTTAAAATTTTGCAATGTAAAACTGTTTTGTAATGTAAAACTGCAATGTAAAATAAACAATAAGTTGATGTGTGCATAGTATTTGTGTTAAAATTTAAACACGTATTTTTAATATTTCTAAAATAACTTGTTGTACAAAACATAACGTATCAACTAAAAACTAGAAAATACATTTTCTGAGTATAAGCAATAATTAAAATTTTAATATCAAATTTGTCATTCACAGGATTTTGCAGCTGTCTTATAATAATCCAAATGGAAGTAGAAATTGATATTACAAAGTATAAATTGCTAATATAAGAAACATAATGAGTAATATTACTACATGTATAATCTAATATTGTAAATTTGCGAAATGTATGATATTGAAGTGATTTTCTAAAATTGATTTGTTTGAATCAGTGCTGTGAGGATACCATTGAGGCATGGAAGTGTAAGAAGGGATATCTCGGTAAACTAGTAATAATAAGAATATGAAAATTAAAAAAAAAATGTTTAAACATCGTATTAATTGTTATGATCTGCTAGCTATATTCTGTAATACAGTGGACTCCGCTTAATGTGATCGCGGTTAATGCTATCAATAACTTATTGTGATCGAAATCAATTGGTTCCAATTTTATCTATTCATTTGCATGTTAAAATTATCCCTTTATGTGATCATTACATCGGTTAATGTTATCAGTTTTCGAAACTCATTTTAACTGGCAAAGGAATATTCAATGTATTCAGAAACCCATTTTTTTCTTTCCCTTCGCTGTTATTTGAATTTCCGAGAATGCTATCTCTTCCACCTAGGGAAATGGGGATGAACAAAGGAATGGGAATTTACACGTTCTTGGAATTTTTCATAAATATGCACACCCTGCTGGTGGTCAATGGTTGTCAGATAAGCAGAAGGTAACACATTTTTATTGGAACTGAGAAGGAGCGTATTTACATTTAATACCTTGCTGGCTTACATACAGCTTGTGGGGGGTGTTGCAGTGATTCACCTTTGACGTGCCTCAGTGCGGCTCTGGGGAAGAGCAAGAGGTTGTTTTACTACGGTACTTCACCTAGGACAGCTATCAGCCTCCTCGTGGCGCCCCCTGGTAACTAGGAGTGTCCCTCCTAGGCCAATGATAGCCGTCTGAAAACCTCAAAGGGTATACCTCCTTTAGGTATACTACGGTACTTCACCTAGGACAGCTATCAGCCTCCTCGTGGCGCCCCCTGGTAACTAGGAGTGTCCCTCCTAGTCCAATGATAGCCGTCTGAAAACCTCAAAGGGTATACCTCCTTTAGGTATACTACGGTACTTCACCTAGGACAGCTATCAGCCTCCTCGTGGCGCCCCCTGGTAACTAGGAGTGTCCCTCCTAGTCCAATGATAGCCGTATGAAAACCTCAAAGGGTATACCTCCTTTAGGTATACTACGGTACTTCACCTAGGACAGCTATCAGCCTCCTCGTGGCTCCCCCTGGTAACTAGGAGTGTCCCTCCTAGGCCAATGATAGCCGTCTGAAAACCTCAAAGGGTATACCTCCTTTAGGTATACTCGGGTGTCACGAACCCGGGGTTTCCTGAGTGATCTTTCTTAAAACTTCCCTGGTAGTCCCGAACTTACTTTTGTAGTATTGTTCCTTACTGGGGTTGTCTAAATTAATTTCGAGCCATGACGGAGCCTCTCGTAGGTCAGCAGCACCCTGTGGTGTTGTGGTTACGTCGTGGCGACCGGTTATTCAGATCTGTATGGCTTCGGCCGGGTCAGAGTAAAACTCACTTACATACAGCTTGTCGATATGGAAGCCATAAAACGAAAGGATTTAACATTAAAACAAAAGATCAAAATTTTAATTCATATGACAAGTTTACGGAACTAATGAGCCAGATGGAGAATCTCTTCATATAAAGCCATCTCCTACAAGTGCTGAAATGAGAAATGCATTGAAAGTGTTGAAACGTGGAATACAACACTGCTCCGAGGACTTTAAAAAATATTGATTACAAACAATTTATCAATGAGCTTCTTACAAAAAACTGTAAACAGTCAACAATTGATAAATTTTTTTAATTATGTATACAATTATTTTGTTCTAAAGGGTAATATATATAAATACAAGGTGAGTTTTTTCATTTTATTTTGAAATTTGTAAAGGGGGGGGGGTTAAATTTATTTAATTTTGCTTACCGTTTATTATTATCAAAATCACGGTGTCCCAAACTGATCACATTAAGCAGATTCCACTGTATAAGTTACAAAATGGGGGATATTATTGAAGTTATTTTATCAATAAAGTTTTATAGGTCTCTAAACAAACCCTAGACCTAAATATATTGCCAAACCCATATTAAACATTAGAATGATATCGTTCTACGTAATGTTATCTATAATCATTCATGCATATTTACAGTTATCCTTACATGTCATTGTTTTTCATATAATGGTGACTTTCTCCGAAACTGAAAAACTACACCAAAAGATTTAAGTTTTCTTACTATTCGAAGTTGTAATGTACCAGATTATACAGACAAATAGTTCCAAATAAAAATAACCATGAATAAAATAATTTTTTTCATCAGCATTTGCACGACAGCCCTTTGTGGGCCTGGGCCTTCCTTAGAAGCTTTTCCCAATCTGCCCTTCTCCCAGCAATTGATCTCCAGTTCTTTACCTTTAAGATGGCAAAATCTTCATCCACACAGTCTTTCCACCGTTTCTTAGGCCTTCCTTTTGGTCTTTTATTGGAAGGGAGTGCATTAAAAACCCTCAAAGTTGTACGTTCTGGGCTCATTCTCATTACATGCCCTGCCTATCTCATTCTATTCAGCTTTATAGATTTGATAACATCATCACTGTTAAAGATCTTATATAATTCAAAATTATATCTTTTTCTCCAGTTGTTATTTTCAAAGACAGCACCAAAGATATTTCGCAGGATCTTCCTTTTTAAGGTTGCCAACATCCTCTCTTCTTTTCTTGTTAGGGTCCAAGTCTCCGAGGCATAAGTCAAAACTGACTTGATCAATACCTTATACAGTAATATCTTTGTGTTTCTTTTTATCAAGTAGGATTTCAGTAGTGATCTTAAACCAAAAAAATAGCGATTGGCTGCAGTAATTCTTTTTTCTAATTTCAGGATTTATGTCATTTTGGCAGTTTATTTCTGATCCTAGGTAGGTAAAATTTTTTACAGATTCAAATTTAAAAGAATCTATTTCAAAGAATTTGGGGATGGTTTCTATCTTACCACAATACATATATTTTGTTTTCTCCACATTCCCTCTAAGATTCATTTTTCTAGCTGATCTCTCCAGTGCCAAGAAACTTTCACCCAGTGCTGTCTTAGATCTTGCCATTATGTCCACGTCATCGGCATATGCCAAAATATGTACTGATTTACTAAATATAGTTCCTGAAGTATCTAAGTTAGCATCTCTAATTTCTTTTTCCAGAGCTATGTTAAACAGAAGACATGCCAAAGCATCAACTTGTCTAACTCCATTAGAAATTTAAAAAAATAATTTTTTTTTTAAATAGCTGAAATAATTAACCGAGTATTTAAAAATAAAATGTTAAGAAGTTCTGTACTTTATTAAATTCTTTTTATGTTTCATAAGCTAAGAACTCGTTGCTGATATTATTTTTAGTTTAATTACAGTCCTTTTCTGATACATTATTATTTCTCTTTTTATTAGGAGTTATAATTAAACAAGGATAAATGAAATATACAAAGGGATAAATTATTCAACTTTATGATCATTTCATGTTCTACATAATTTCTTAATTTGTTGGTTAAAAGAAAAAGGGTATCGAATCTAGAAAGTCGTTAAATTCAGAGTCGCTTAATCACAAAAGTGATTAATACAGTGAGTCATTATTAATGATCATTTTCATTGATCTGACTTTTTTAAGCCATTAATTTGAAAATAAATTAATGATTCGAATGTATAGAGTATTTCATTTTGTTCTCAGTGTTTCCTGTTTTTCATTATTCGAGATTTCTATAACATTGCTACACTCTCTATTGACTTTCGTTGCTGTAAAAACTGTTTTACAGGTAGATTTCTTTAAATGTGGTTAAAAAAGATAAAATAGGTATAAATTATACCGTATCTGAATCATTATATAGAAGAAATTTAAATCCGTTTAATAGGTAAATTAGAAAACTTCATCTTTTTGAATTGTATAAATCTGATTTGTTTATAGGTAGATTTATTTAAATGCTATAAAATACGGTATTAATTATACCTTATGGTATAATTAATAAGTACGGTTTACCTTCAGATACAGTTTAAATTATACCATATGTGAGATATTATGAAAAAATTTAAGTCAATTTGATAAATTCGAAAACGTCATCTGTTGTAATTGCATAAATCTAATTAGTTTGCAGATATAGTGTATTATATATTCTATTGAAGAAGTGTAATCTAAAAAGAATAGCTCTGTTCCCTTTTTTGTTTATAATTAAGATTATTTGGAATAAATTAACTAATGTTGCTTATAATACTGTTTAAATTGAACTTTGTTATTTAAATACTATTTAAAAAAGAATCTTTATAATCAAGAATAGGTCTTGTAAATTTTAGCATGTAATTGCACGTACTTTCACATCTTTACTGCAATTGTTTTATGTTGCATATATTTTACGTATAATTGGGTTGAATTTCTTTTCGATTATAATAGAAATCATTATCATGTCAATATCAGAAGTAAAGAACTCTTGTTGAATTATTCTAGTAACTGATCTACCATTCCGATAATCGTTAGAGGTTTAACTATCAAAGTCCTCAAAATTATTTCAGAATTGTCCGACGTATTCGTTAACTGTGACTGAGGCACTTAAAATATGTTCGTGGTCACAATGTTCTCCAAGTTCTCAAATACCTCTGGGGGTGGCAGGCCAAGCTCAGAGATCTTCTTCTTGGTCCCTGCTTCTAAATCACGAGAACCAAGCGGGGACAGTGTTACTATATACATTGTTACCCTATTATACTTTAAGCTACACTTGTTCTCCTGGTGGTGCTAAAGGAGTAGCAACTTCACAGCCATGCTTAGTATAAGGATATATATCTGTTTTGCCAACTTCATCTGAAAAAAATTCAGGACTTCTCTATTAACACCGAAATTTAGAAAAAAATATTGAGAAATTGTTTACAACTATTTTGCTTTAGGAATATTTCTTGGATAGATGAAGTACGTAAAAGTTAGAAATATTGGGAACCAAACAGTTCCATTCACTTCATTTGATAGTTTGTTTCTTTATATATACATGTATATCAGGTTAAAAATGGGGATTAAGAATTAAGCGAGTTATAATTAAAAATAGATAGAACTCATTAACGACAACGTAATAGGCGAAAGACACACCCTCGAGCGGAACTATACAGAGTAAAAGAGTTAATGCGGAAGTAGACATAGGAATTTTGCTTAGGTAGCATCGCCAATAAAGACAGTTCTGAGTGGGAACTCGGGCTGATAATATCCTCCGCGCTTGTAGTGGCAAATTATGAGAACAAAGGATTTCTAAATGGCTTAGCTATGAACATAAGGATTACAATAATGAAGATTTTATACATGAAATGAAATGTGCCTTCCATGCCTAAGCCACTCATCTATGTCATGTGTATATTTCAAGTTTCCAAATTTTGTCCATGCCTTCTCACTAATACTTCAGTCCTCACGTATCAAAACAGAGTAGAGCGTAGTTTCTTGTATCAAAACAGAATAGCGGCTTGTTGCCAATTCGATCTGAAAAGGGAAAATTTCAATTTTTATATTTTTCCTCATTAGGGGTGTAACAGGAAGTCTAGTAAAATTGCATCTTGATGGTTTAATAATCGTGGTTAAAGATACCTTTTATTCGTAGGAAAATTCAAAATCGTTAATATGAGGTTTCTTTTTCTATTTACACTTATAAATCTATAGAAGCCAAGGAAATGTCGAATAATTTGTACTTCTGAAGGATTTTTTTGGTTTGGAATGCTACGGTCTACTTTTTGCAACACGAAGGCTAATGAGACCGGTACCTACAGTTTCAAGCCGATTACGAATGACTACAAACATCCATGCCACAGTGGGATGTATTTCTGAAGGAAGAAAAGACTAATTGACAATGAAAATTTTAAAATTGTTGACAAGTATGAGAACCAGAAGTTTAATCCAATATTTCTTCAATATGAATTCACTCTATCAGAAATAAAAGCAAGATATATGAGTCACTTTTAGAATAAAAAATAATGCTCCGTTCCATTTTTTAATTTTTGTTGTTCTAAATGTTAAAATAGAATATATGTATACAATAACTAGCATAAAGAAACTATTGGTGTAAAAGTTTTTCTTTTTTATACAATAAATAACCAATTTAATCTCTAATAAATACAGACTGATGGAATCTGGCAAACCTGCTTTTTCCTGCAAACGAGGATAGAAGTAAAACCAAAAATGCACCCTGTTCATTATGTACTAAGCAATCTTTCAGCAAAAACTTTCCATAAAATAGGTCATAAATTCATCCTATTTTTCAGTTATTAACTGGACGACGGGTTTTAGATAAATGCGTCAGCTTAATAACAACGTTAAGGTTAGATAAGCCAAGGTAGATAGGAAAGCCTGCTTTGTGCGCGGCCAGCAGTGCGTAACTTAATGAAGTAATTTGAGAAGTTCCCGCAAAAAATAGACGTGATAGCGTTACTGGATTTTCGTGCTTACAACTAGTGAGAGTGGCAAAAAAGTGAACAAAATACAGTTCAATTAAGGTAATCTCAAGCGAATATCTTTTTTCTTTCTGGTGTGTGAAAATATTTTAATACGCACGAACTAGCATGATTAGCATAAGAAAATGGCTTTTTCACACTTGTGGGGAAAAAACGCAAGAAAGAAAATTCTACACATTTGTCAGCATAATGCCACAAGAAAAACTCAATTTGTGGTCGGAGAACTTGTGTTATAAAGCAATTACCTACGAATAAAATTACATTTTGTAATTAATTACCCTAAAAAGACTTGCTTACGTGTGGCTAGAGCCATCTTTCATAGCTTAAAGGAAAGGAAGATATGATAAGTAAGATGATGTACGGAAGGAAATCTTTAGATCCTTAGATTTACAAATACAGTTACTTTATTCTTTATCTTGCAGGTTAAGGAAATCCAAATTTGAATTGCTAAAGGTTTAAATGATTTTGAAATTCATTTGATGTTGAAAAAATGGTGGCTATGGTATTTTTTTACGGCCCAAACTTTGCATCTCCTATATAATAATAGCCTAAGTTATCTCTCCGTCTGTCCTTGAATTTATGAAGTAGTTGGACCTCGAATGGATAGGGGTATCCATATTGGATTCTTGATGAGTTAGGGTTAGCAAAATTCAAAGAAAATCTTTAAAACGTTCGAAATCCCCCTCCTCCCTTTTCGAGCGTTTAATAGCATTATTTAATGCCCTATTTTTCTCGGCTAAGAGCAGGCTATTAAGTTTATCACATAATAAATAGGTAAAAATAACATTTTTATTAGAATTATGACATTATTCCTTTAACCATATCATTTAATCATTTCTTATTTTAAATTGCTTTAATATTGTTTACATTATTTTCATATGTTTTATCCCTGAATTGAGATATTACGTAAGTAATTTTCTTTCACATTTGGCATAAATAATAGATTAGGTACATGTGATAGCTTTAAATTTAATCATTGATTATTTTTCTTGCAATGAAAATTTTATCATCGGTATTAACAAGAAATAATTTTCATAAAAGTCTATGAATCTATTTCACAGACTAATAAAAACCTAGAGTTTAAGTTATATATCTTTGAAAATTAAGAAGTTTGTTCGTTTGTGTGTTTGTTTTTTATAAATAACCACATGGTTTGACTAAATGAAATCAACGTGATTCTAAACTGCATTCTCAGTATCAGGAGATATTAGAGGAGTATGAAGATAAACAAATTATTGAGCGTTTACCAGATAATTCTCAGCCAAGAAACAAGCAATTTTTTACGTGCCTATAAGGTACTTTAGAATTCTGGAAAATTAAAAATTTTACTAATCCTGTTATATGACGGGCTAAGGAAATGTTTAGATCTTCACATTTACAATAACATTAAAAGTGCTAAAAGCACTTTACGCAATAAGTGCTAAAATGTTTAACATGGCATATAAAACGAATTGGTGGAAAAACTAGAGGAAGGAAGGAAGCCGAGTACAAAATGTGTACGATATGAAATGAATAAATGTAATTTAGATTTCAAAGATTGAACTTTAAGCCTTGCACTAAACATTTCTGGAAGAATAAGAAAATTTTATAATTCATTTTTATACTTATCCAAAATGTAACAAATATGTAGTAAACATTATCTAACTTGAAACTTAATTCTTGTTTGATAATAGTTTGTTAACTTCCATTTCTACATAAAGAGTTGGATTACATTAAATGAAATAAACAAATATATTATGCTATAAACATGGGGTTTTCGGAGAATCAAAACAAGTAAAAAAATGCTCATCTTTTAAAAAGGTTTTTCAAGGGGAGTCTTTCTTAGGGCATGAATAGTTCGAACAGTGTTGGATTTAACCTTTATAGGGGAAGGGGGTCCAAAACAGCATATATCCCGTAGATGAATTGGTTCTTCAGAGAGCCCCTTTGTTAAGCATTAGATCACATTGTCACTAAATTTTGCATTTTATATCATAACTTACACTTTACTTTAAATGATTTAGTACTTTTAATCAGATGGTAATACAACACTTAGATGATGGATTTCAGAATCAAAGAATTTGAATTTGAGTATCGTTGTTGATATAGCATTTTGAAGTCGTCATAAAGTAGAGGGTATAATTTTAAGTAGCCATAGATTTGAAAAGTTTAACTAAAGTGCTCCTTATAATTTGATTTTAAAAACAGTTTATAATCTATGTAATTTTATAAAACCTTTATAAAAGTACATCATTATTATCATTATTGGCCTGGTCAGACAGGTCAGCGTTTAACATGGTTTTTCTTTGAAGATATTTTGCAGGTGTTTTAATCTTGATCTCTGATCTCCAATTCTTTACATTAGGTTATTAAAGATAGGATATTAACGAACAAGCTAATCGCAGTCGTAGGTTGCTTTGTTTCTTACTTCCAGTAGGTTTATATTGTAGAACTCTTTCGACAATGTGTTTTCCCACTCATTTGGTCTAAATGAACTATTCAGTTCTTTTTACTAACTTTTGTGTATTTGCAATGATGTTAAGCAGTTTTTAAATTTTGTGCGCTTTAGATTTGTTTTCCTCTTGCAAACATAATTCCCAGTTATATCAAAAAGGATATTTCATAACTGAAAATTAGATGGTTTACATTTATCATATAAAAAAAAAATTGCCGTAAAGTAACTTATTTATAAAAAGGGGAATAATTTTAAAATTTAAATTTGAACCATCATTGCTTTTTTCCAAATTTAGATTACGTTTGATGTGTTAAAACCTTTATAAGATAAAATTTTAGCTTGTAGGAGAAAACTGAGTGCAAAATCGTTCAATCCTACACTAAATTTTACTCTTTCTCATTACACAAGTGAGAGATTTCCCACTTGAATAGTTTATAAAGCAGATCTGCATTCTCGTTATTAAGGTTAGAGATAATATTACAAAAACAGATAATGCAGGTTATTAAGTTACTAACAATTTAAATTTTCTTCACAGCATCACTGTACTATTTTCAGTTAAAAGTTTTCTGTAGCTGAATTTTAACTAATAGAAGAAAACTGACTGGAAAATATTTCACTCGTAATGTTTTCAGTGCAGAAATCACACTTCTCAACACGTTGAATACCACGGCAATTTTCAGAAATCCGGCCTAAAATGACAATTTGATTTAATCACATTATATTATCAAAAACTCCAATTTGTGGACAAAATTCAACAAAGTCCTGAGTTATTTATTTTCCAAGAACATTGATTTTTGTTCTTTTCGCAGAAGCCATCTATCGATATTAGAACTGATACACTACGAGTTTGTTCGTAGCTGCACAAAAATAGCAAGTAAACACAATACGGTTTGGTTTTGGAGTGCTACGGTCTACTGTTTTGCACACGAGGGCTAATGAGACCGGGACCTACTGCTTAAAGCCGATTCCGAATGGCTACGAACATCCATGCCATAATGGGATTTGAACCCACGAACTCCAGTACCAACGATCAGCGCCCTAACTTATCGGCCAGCGTTCGGCGTAAACACAGTACGAGATAACTCGTAGTTGGCGTCCTAGAATAGAACGCAATCTACGGGTTATCTCGTGGTTGGCAGTCAGAGTGTTAATAGTTTTGAATGCAGATATGCATGATTCGAATCGATTGAAGATAGTATTGCAAAAGCAGATAACTCAAGTTTGAAATTAACCCCCAACGATTTATATCTTCTTCACTGACACCATGACGCACGCACTCCTGTCAGTTATCCCCCAGGAAACTCTCTCGCTTCAGGAAATTTAAAGGTCCTTTCATCTATGGCCATTAATGTCCACTCGCACAAAGGAAATGCGATTAAAATAGTTGAGCACGAAGCCCGGCGCCTCTTTTGATGGCCAGAAGAAACAACAGCGAAAAAAAAATCAATCACCCCTCGATCTTAATGAGCTTCCTGTCGATTCCCGATTCGCGGGTTTTTTCCGGTTTTTCGTGAAAAATTTCCGCGTAAGCCTTGGGTGTGGTCTCCAGATCGCTTCCTCACAGTTTGTTGTGATTGTACCGAAGCAGAACAGGAGCATTTTGGTTATTTTTTTGTGCATTTCGGGTGACACGTCTTATTAAGTGCGTATTCCGGCATTTATTCTTTTGGACAGATTTACAGCTTTAGATTTATCGGTCTGTCGTCCATTTTTTTTCTTTCGCCCATTGTATTTATTGGTCACTTAATGAGTTGACGGTTCTTCGGCCTCATAGAAAGGTAATGGGTCTATTTTAAAAGCGTTCATAAACAGAATTCCGTAATGACGCACAACCTGGCAATTTTATGGCCGAAATGTGGCTAAACATATGAAATCAGCCCAGCATAATTGCTAACTTAAGGAGATTCTCGAAGAGGAAATGAGTTTTTGCGTGACGAATTAGAAAAAACTGTTCACTACTATAAAACTTATAAGATGCATTTTTAATAGTCATGTAAGCATCATAAACCGTTGTTAAATCCATTAGGACTTAAATAACCCAACTATGATTGTTTTAAATAAGGTCAAAGCTTCTGTGTTCATAAAAAGCTTCTGTGTTTTACAATGGAAGGCATCGTGAATAAATACATTTCCTGAAATGTATTTATGCTGTGTTCTGTGTGAGAGGGTGTGTAATATGTAATATGGAATAAATAAAAATATTCTTTTAGTAAAATTCTTCAATAATGATTACTAAGTATATTGGTTTGGTTTGGTCTGGAGCGCTACGGTCTACTATTTTGCACACGAAGGCTAATGAGACCCTAAGTATATTGGAAAACGCCATATAAAACATTTATGCTAATGTCTATTGTTGTTTTTCACTCGGTAGAGTTTTCGTTTACAATAGAAACATTTGGTACACAATACTATTTAGTGCTTAGTGGAGATAGATATACCTCTGGAATTTCTGATTAAAACCTACCAGGCACAACTAGGAAATCCCTGAATGAGCGAAGAGAGTGGACTATAAATCTGTTTGAATGCTCTTACAATGGATTATCTGTAAAGTTACGGGAAAGGGGGATCAGGATAGTATTTTCTCTTTTCTTGAGATGATTAAAATTATGACTATTCTTTAGCTTCACTTTATAAACGGCTTATTTCCATAATGGTAGGCAAGCGTCTTAGAGGTGTCAAATCAAACTAAATGAATAAACATCCTAACAGCAGTTTAGCAGATCATAATAATTAATCTGTAACAAGAGTCCTTTCAATTCTGTTCAAAGATATACATAAAAGGCGATTGGGAAATTTAATGTTATTTAAAGTTAAAAACTAAGTAAATTGGTAGGAGTTTTTGTTAATATTTTAAATATCAGTAAGTGTTTTTGGTTTGATTTGGAGCACTACGGTCTACTTTTTTGCAAAACGAGGGCTAATGAGACAGGAATGTACTGCTTAAAAGCAATTCTCAATAGTTACGAAAATCCATGGTACTGTGGGATTCAAACCCATGAAGTCTGGTACCGAAGACCAGACTTCATGGGTCATCACCACCCTAACCATTCGGTTTAAAAGTGAACAGATGATATCTGAACGAAATAAAACAATTATGGAAAATGCTCAGTGAGAAAGAAATGATATTAACTACTTGTCTAACTCGTTCAATGTTTGCTGTATGTTTGAATTCGCTTCTAGTTGATACATAATGGTCATAGATGACTCTAGAAGACAAGCTTTGTAAAGATTCGGGGAAGTTAAAAAACCCAAGCATAGTTAAAACATAAAATGAAAGCGCAACATTCAAATAAGTTTCCGATAACATGAAGTAACGAGGATTAAATTAAGATCTCCCTTGGTCAGTAGCATAATCTACTAGAGAGATTGAGCACATCAAGAGTTGTAGTTTAGATTCTAGTCGTTCTAAGTGATAATATATAACAACTGTTAACAGTATTTTATGCTTAATTTTCAAGATAAACAAAAATATTTTAACGCTAAAAATTGTTGAAAGTTTATTGTTGAGCTTTTACCTCTTTGTCTCCTTTCAACAACTCTATTTTTAACGCAATTTTCATCATAACGATCTCACCAATAAACACTCAATGCCAAGGATCAGTATTTTGAGTCTGGTAGTTCCACCTCCTATTGTCACCTCACATTCACGATTCTTCACAATCACAAAAGAATTTCGTAGCTTCTACAAAATGTTATTCAAGCTAAAGAAGACCTGTAGTTCACGAGTAAGTTAATCATTTGTATTCTAATGACTTTCACTGTTTTCAGGTTTTCTTTTGTAGAATAGATTCATATTAACTTGCAAAATCTTTAAGATTTAAAGAAAGTTTTTTCCATATATATGTATATGTAATATAACAAAGTTATTACATTTATAATATCTCTTTAAAATTTCCTCTTCCCATTCTCATTCTTTCATATCTATTTTCTCAGCCACAAATATCTCGTTTTAAAGAATTACGCAGTGAACACGTCTAGCAGTGAACTAGGAGCAAAGAATTTAAGCAGTGAACAAGCCTAACAGTTAACTAGAAGCAAATAAAGCATAAAACTAGGAGCAAATAATTTAAGCAGTGTACACGCCTAGCAGTGAACTTTAAGCAAATAATTTAAGTAGTGAACAGGCGTGTACACTACTTAAATTCTTTAAAACCAGTCCCCCAAAGCTAACTCTGAAATAAATGCTAATTTTCTGTCCCCTCGTCACATTTTCCAGCTTTCTAAATAAAATAGTTCACATTTTTCAGTTATATAAGTTCGTTTCTAACTGTTAATTTCACTGACTAACTGCTTTTGGAATATCTCCATGACATATATCGTTGTGGGGCCAATTTTGTAACTGAAAAAAATTTCACGTATCATTCAATGCTCTGCTCTTGTCGCACAAACATGTCTTTTACCTAGTTTTAAATAAAGTAAACTTCCACCACGGACTTCGCTATTAGTTCAATGGAGCTACGACTGCAATATAATTAAGCTCACTAACTGTCCAATAAGCACGGAGAATCAAAAATAATAGGGGCTAAATTTCGTTTGTAACCGGCGGATTTATTTCGCCGTGTTACATACATATATACCAAAGTAATCAATTGCTTGAGGGACACAGATTAGGAAGAGGGAAAACCCATTTTATTCTCCAGAAGAAGCCAAGACTGTCAAATAATTTGCCATGAAGAATAACTTCGAATGTTCCAAAATCCATTTGAGATTAATTCGGTTATTACTTGAAGTATTTTCATACAAAATTTTATTTGCATTACACTACGTCATCATCAGACAAATAGACAAACTGTCTCTCTCCTTGTTTTATCAATAACAGGGACAGTGCAAATTGGTATGAAATGACCTAGCAGTTAGAGTACTATTGGCAGCTGTCATGAGAAAAAACCTTGAAAATAAATTTTAAACGATAATGCATATTGCAGTTTATTAAAGAAAAAATGTTTCCTGTGTTACTCCACATAAGTTTATTTATCAAATATATTCATAGATTAATATTAGGAGAAAAAAATGTTAATTTTATGGATTCAACTATAATATAAAATGGTTTTCTGTTAGGATTTAGCAAAGTCGGCAACGAAGTTGAAATAAGAAGAAACGCAGTCACTATCTCTGTGATGTAGGAAGGGCCATTTAAGTAATATCAATCGACTCTGTTGGTCTTTTATTTAAAACAAAAGAAATAAATTGACAGAAAATATTATTAGCATCAGATCCTCGTTTGTAACTAAGCGGAACATCTGAGCTGTAGGTAGGTATTGAGTTTGATTACATGAGTTAGATTAATGATTTTACACGATAAAAATGCAAAAGAAGATTACACTGACATTCCGGTACTGTAAACCAATATTATTTCATCAAGTTCATTGTCTGCTATCTTCCGTCGCATATCAAAGAGCCGATTTGTTTTTAATTTTAGTCAGTCTGAGAAACATACCATTATAGAACGCTGAACATTGATTACAAGCATAATCTTTCATTACATAAGGTGGATTCCCATGAGCGATTGCAGGGTAAATAATCGCTGTTGTAAAAAGAAAACAAAGCAACGTTTTAAGTCCAAGCATAAAATATGGCATTCATAATAAGGGAAGATATATGGATAAAAAAAGTCGAGCTTTAATTATATGTGTTTGAAATTGATTACAATTTGTATTCGTAAAATATGCGATGATGCATGAGAATTATTTAATGAACCTAAATGGAAAAAGTTGCCAATCAAATACAAAAAATAATGTTTAAAAAATCTTTTAAAAATAATAGAATCTCGGTAGCTTTTAAGGGGAGAGGAATAATTTTAAATAGCAGTTCAGCCAAAAATATATGTTTGAAATTGAATACAATTTGTATTCGTAAAATATGCGATGATGCATGAGAATTATGTAATGAAACTAAATGGAAAAAAATTTCCAATCAAATACAAAGAATAATGTTTAAAAAAATCTTATAAAATAATAGAATCTCAATGGCTTTTAAGGGGACAGGAATTATTTTAAATAGCAAAATTCAACCAAAAGCAGGAAAATTTTATCTTGATGAAGTACAATTATGTTTGATTTTTGTAATAGAATAATTACTTTATTTCTTTAAAATTGTTTTATATCATACATCTTTGTTTTAAAAGTTTTAAAAGCCTTATTATCGTAGTTAGATATTTTATAACTAACTGGTTATTTTAAAATGTTCCAGATGCATTATTTTTCTCATAATCTATTCGGACATTGTTTATTAATATATTTATCATAAAAATATTACAAAAAACTATTTTAGTCTGGCTACTATTTTTTAAAACGGGAAGTATCTTTGAGTTAAAAGCTGTTAGAGAAAGAGGGTAATACTAAGAAAAATTAAAAAATACTAAACGATACTATGCTTAAATAGCTGGTTTTTTTTTAATAAATTGTACTTAATGTAATGGAAAATTGGTACCCAATTTTATATCTCTTTAAAGACTAAATATATAATTAAGAATTTAAAGAAATATCCCAATATGCATTGCACTAGAAAATTTTTAAGGAGTATTATTGGAGATTCAAATTTTATGAAATGTTCGTGTTTTAATCAAAAACATATTTTTGTAGATTTTAGTGTACTATAAATTCTATGCAAGATAATTGTATGTATTCTAAATAAAAACCCCTGTAAAATTTGGATATTTTAAGAAATCAGTTTTAATCGTCACTTATTGAATTCTATATTTTATCTTTTGTTAAAAATATTTATTATATATATTTATTCCGTTTAGGAAATAAATTTTAGATAAATATTTGCTCTAAAATTTTTATCTTCTTAAATTTTGATTTTAATTTAATACATAAACTTTCACATTTTCCAAACTTCTCTTTACGAGTTTAAACTTTGTATTAGCTACATAACTTCAAACAAATGATACATGAAATACAACCAGTAATATACAATATAATAAATGATATTCAGTGATCCACATTGTCATAAAAATATTTCAGAATCATTTATCTGGCTTTATATAAGGGCGTATACGTATTTGCATTATTAAAATTCAAGAATTAAACTAAAAAATAATATACTCCTGTCTGAATTAATGATTCCGTTTACATAGGTAAATTAGTGAGACTTATATTGTCTACTGTACTTTGAGTGAAAAAAGAGATCACTTAAGTGTTAGTTTAAAGAACATAGACGGTAATGAATTCATATCTTTTTTGTTTTAAATTTTGTACTAATCTAGTTTACAGGAAAGAAAAGACGATTACTTCATATTAATTTATTCTTGTTATTGATACTGATAGAAAAAGTAAAGATTTATTTTTTAAAAATTATAAAAACAGCAGACAGCCTATACTTAAAGAACAAATTCTATTATCAGATAAATGTAGTATCCAGAGTAGATAAGAACCAACCATTCATTGTAATAAGAACATACGACAGAAAATATTATTGAAATTTAGTGTGAAATTACAACTAGTCTTTATTGAGCTGCAGGTATGATAGTGATTAATTATGCACTGTATTAGGCTTTAGATAAGATGGTGGGATTTATTAATTAAACATCTTTTTCCAATGTAACAAATTCTCGTTACATCAAATTTCCAGATACAGACTTAACTAAGACCTTAAGAAAAAGCGGCATAACGTAGAAGAATAGCAAACGGGCCTTTTGTGAGCACTTGAACTGAGCTGTTCTTTACCTTGTGAAAGGATTTTGTTTCGCGCAGAATAGGATGCTGAATAGAGGATTCTTAACACCGAGGACCATCTCAATCATTCTGTCTGAGAAATTCATTGGGATGCTAGCGAAGTGTTTCCAGTGTTCGTTTCAATGGCATCTCGAAGAAAGACTCTCACACGACAGCAATCCTCTACCATTGTAAGGGAAGCAGCAATACTTTCTTCCAAGGGTTGTTCAGAGACATCGATTAATCATCGGCGAGATTGCTCCCGATTACTGCAAACTTCCCTGGCACCTGCTGGCGAGAGAGTATACATGAGCTTTCCCCACCACGTCGTCAAACAGCTGTCTGATCAGCTGAGATGGACATTTTGAGGGCAGAAGACGATATAAAAGACCAGAGTTCGAGGCCGAGAGAGAATGTTTTGACCGATCGAGACTCCTATGAACTCATTGGCCCAGAACGTCGAGGGAGCGACTGAGAGTGTCCTCCCCCCTTTTAGGAAGCTGTTTCCTGCAACGATCGTCATTTCATTTGTAGATATTTATCGTTTCATCTGTATTTAACATAACTTCAACATTGTGTTTTTAAAATAAATACCATTAGTGTGTACGTAGGCCTCCGCTATCCTTTTCGGGCTCACTTAGAGCCCCAGTACGTTACACCAATCTTCAGTTCACCATCATTTATAAAACAATACAAATTTACATCTCAACTATTTCAGCTTTTCAGTTGTACTAAAGATTTGAGTTTTTTTTAAATTTTAATTACCTACTTTTTCTTTAACTGTGGACAAATATCTCCGTGAGATTTTGTTTGTTTTGACATTTTGTCTTAGTTTATCCTGCATTCTGCGTAAAAATGTAAACAAAAAGATTTTTTTACCTTTCTGCCCAAATGCATAAAATACCATCATTTATGCAAATTTCTGCATAAATGATGCCCAGAAACCAACCCTATTCTCTACACTTGCTGATTCCTGATTTTTATAAATTACATTTGAGCAAAGATTGATGTTTTCGTATTCTTTGGAGAATTTTTCAAAAGTAAACTGGTTTTATTGTAATCTAACCATCAACATCTTTTCTCCAATGTTTATATTAGGTTTAATGCAAAGTGCTAAAAAACTGCTCGAAATTGTAGGAAAATAATTAGTATTTTTAGTAAAAATTAAAAAAAATGCCTCTTGGGTTATATCCAATTGGTTATATCCAATCTAAATCTATCCTCCGAATGTTACGACACTTTGTTTCTTTACCTTAAATGGAGACTGCATAACCTTTATTTTTTGCTTTAGAGGAAATATAAAACAAAGAAATATTTCATTTATGTATATCACCTACTTTAATAAACCTCATTGTACCACGTCATTTCTACATGTTTTGTTCCAACGTGAAATTAGTGGAAACAGTTTGAGACAATGTCATTTATGAAACAAGAATAAAAAAATCACCTTTTGAGACGCATAAAATTAACAAAGAGAACAGAGGCAATTATTGTCAAAAACTGTAAAAAGGAACATTTGAGTCATATATTAGTTTTTATAGAGCTTTTTAATCGTTCTTGTGGAGAAGCTTGTTTTGTTACAAAATAGCTGTCTGTTTTTTGCTTTTCTCATTATCATTGCTTATTTTAACAGTGGGTTATTTTTTACTTTTATTTAATATTTCAAAACAAAGATATCTCGTGTCTTTTATATGTCATTTGAGTTCGTTGTTTGGCAACGATAGAAAGGTTGTTCTATACCAGGACTGTCAGCTTCTATCAGACCGTTGCCACCCTAACTACTATAAACATTCTGAAAGGGGCGAAAAAGAGTAAAATAATTAAAATGTCATTACATTTTGTTAACAATGAGATAATTTAAACAAAGATAAATTTGGAAAATAAAATTTAAAATTATAGTTAATTTAAAGTTAAGCTGAAAGGTAAGTATAGTTAATTATAGTTTTTTAAAATTATAGTTACATTTTGTTGAATATCTAGAAAAATACATGAGGAATTATCCTGAAACCTATGAGTTTTCCCCTAATCCCCATAGGTGGTCATCAACAAATTAAAGAAGAACGAATATGTTTTGGATAACCCTGTTAAAAGTAATGTATGAAAAGCGTTGAAACTTTAGCACATGATTAGGATGCTTCTTGCAATAATCTGCTTTCATTGTTATGAGGATAGCATGTATACTCGCGGAGAAATTAAGGGTTTATAAAACAATTCTAAATTTCTCCAATTGTTTTGCTCATTTGCAGAGTTCTCAATATCAAATAATGCTATTTATTTTAAGGACGCATGTCAAACAACATTGTACACAATACCTTGCAATTCTATTTAAAAAATAATAAATATTGAGTGAAAGAGCAGGTTTACTAAATAATGTTTCACTGCGCAAGAGCGAATGTAATAAAAATATAATGTGCATAATATATTACTTAAATGTATAGAGCAACTTTTGTGAAAGTCCTAAAAACATAACTTAAAAATTTAGAAAGTGATCGTCCATAGAATAATCTCGAAATAATCCGTTGTTCCTAAAAGGAAACAAAAAAAAAGACGAGGGGCTGCATCCAAAATGTCATATGTTATTAAAATTCCCTGGCGAGTAAATGGGTAAATCTATAATATTTCTATCACTGTATACTATTTTAAAGTTGAGGCTTTCATAAAAGCGAATGTTTGTTCTGGCTGCAGAAGAAACATTGATACTGCTGTTCGCAATATAGTCTACTATATTCTGTATTTATACAAAGTATTATATTTGGACACAGCCCCTCATCTTTTGGCTTTCTTTTAGAAATAACGGATTTCGAACTTTTTCTATCGATGATCATTTTTAAAATTTTCAAGCTGTACTTTTGGGACTTTCATAAAAGTTGCTCTATACATTTAGCTAATACATTATGCGCATTATATTTTGATTGCATTCGCTCATGAACAGTGAAATATTATTTAGTAAACCTGTTCATTTTTCATCCAATATTTATTATTTTTTAAATCCAATTGCAGGGTATTGTGTAAAATGTTGTTTGTCATGTGTCCTGAAAATAACATTTTTTGATATTGAGAACTTTGCAAATTATAAGCAAAACACTTGGAGAAATTAGGGATTTTTTTTTTATAAAAACCTTAATTTCTCCACGAGTATACGTGCTATCTTCATAATGAAAGAAGATTATTACAAGAGGCATCCTAATCATGTGCTAAAGTTTCAACGCTCTTCATACATTACTTTTTACAGGGTTATCCAAAAAATATTCGTTTTTCTTCAATTTGTTGACGGTCCTCTATGAGGTTTCGGAAAAAAATTCTTAGCTGAACTTCAACAACCCTGTTTATATGCCTGAGTTTTCAGGATAATTCCTTGTGTATCTTTCTAGATATTCAACAAAATGTCTAGAATCCCAAGTGACCGGTCACCATTGGCAATATAGTGTACAGTATTGGCAGTATATTATAGTGCATTTTTTATTATTTAGTACCATTTTGAAATTTGGCTGGTGAAGCATTATGAATGACGACTTTGAAATGCCCATTGAGTACACTGATCTGTTGGTTAATTACACCCTCCATTCCAGAAAAACTAAAGTGTTTTTAAGTCTGTTTGTGATTATCCAAAATAGTCCAGTCATTTGAAAATTCCCACGAGTTTAAAATATGCTCTATAATTGCTTTTCTTAATGAAAACGATGTGAAGGAATTAAAAATTCTGGAGCAGATAAGTGAAATGTGTGAGAAAATATTGAGGAAATGAATGCTAAAAAAGTGTATTCGTACTAGAGAATTTAAAGTGACCTTACTAATATGCATGATGGCGAACAAAGCGTGTGATTTTCTGTCAATACTGAAGACTTGGTGGAGAAAGATGATGGAACTGTTTAATAGAATTGGTTGTGATTCCTTCTTTTTAAAATCAGTTTTTTGAAATTTTAAGTTACCTTACAATTTTTGGTACGAATTCTTCAATTATCGTAAGTTTTTATCACTTTGAGAACCGAAAAGGCTAACTGGGGTGCACCGAACCAAACACTTAGTGCGTATTCAGGTCGCAGATTTTTATGAAGAGGATATTCAAAAGCTGGTTATATGATACCGCAGGTTCCTTGTTATTGGTGGCCAGGGTGTTAAAAAGATGGTTAAAATATAAGTTTTGACGTAAAAATAAAATTAATAAAAAGGACACTTGTGTGTTTTTAATTTTTAAACGTTACTCACTTAAAAATCATGTTCCATAATTTAAGTCTAAATAATGGAAAAATGGCAATGAATGAAAGTAGTGTATTTTAAAATTGCGTCTGCAAAAGGAATGCCGTTTTTTTTATTTAAACATGCCTGAAATATTTTCTGTTATACTTAAAAAAATAAGAAATTAAAATTTAGATTGTTCAAACAGCTTACAAAGTTTAAGTCTTCGATAACATTTAATTCCATCTAGCAAATAGATATACAGTTCTGCCTTCATTACTCATATCCATGAGTATAAAAATAAGCCCCCTATATTTAAATGATGCAAATGAGTATCAATATGCACATTATGCGAATATATTATTAAATAAATTCTTCATTATTTGATATATTCATTATTCATTATTTAATATATTCTTCAATAAATTTTTATTGAAGAAATTGATATTCTTTGGTGGTTAAAATATCAACAGAGGGTTCACATACTGCTCACGAGTTGTCAGTTGACATCGCTGTTTTAAACCCAAAATATAGCTTTTACTCATACAAAAACCTCACACAGAAATAGTACCACCAAAATGATGACTCTTGTAGCATTTTTTTTCTAAAAGAAATACTTTCTCCAAGTAATTACAATTCAACCAGTCTTTCATTCATCATTCCTTTCATTCTTAAAGAGGTCTGTTTAAAGTCTTCATTTTATGCCGCCCTTCCCTTTGATATTAGGCGTTCACCTAGTTCTAATGCGACTCGAAATGTGTGATTAATTATTTGACAGTCTTAGCTGCAATACCAGTCGATGAAATCATCATACCGTAACCTTTTATCCAACAAGTTCTGAAAGCATAGATATTCATTATCTCCAGACTAGATTTTCCTTAAAATATTGATGCCCCTTTCACAGCAATAATTGAAAGTCATATCTTCCCATATAGAATGTGTTATTGAAAACTAAATTCAGGAAAAGATAAATGTCTTCAACTATTAAATTATTCATCTATTTTTTTCATTCTCATTTTTTTCTTTTTCTGAAGTATATATCAGTATTTATTTTATTTAAAAAAAAAACGCAGCACAATTATTTAAAACACCTTTTGAGGAATTATCCAATTTCAAAATTTATTCTAATAGTGAGTAGGAAATAGAAATAAAATTTATAATTTAGACAATTCAAAAGTTTATATAATTGTAAAATATAAGTAAAAAATAAATCTCGAAATAGTGGACCACATAGGTTTGACTGAAGAACAGGGGGGCTCCATCAACTTGGCGATAATGTTCTGAGCATTGTAGCATAACGTTTTCTTCTAATCTCGCCGTGTCCAAACAATGTGTATCTGTATTTGAATTCATATTATATTTATATTAGCTGTTCTTGTGGTTATTCATTTCTTACATATTAAATGAGTTCCATTTCTTTTATATTAAATGATAGTAATGCTTAAAAAGTTAGATATAATGAACCATTAATGGTTCACATGGCTAATTTTTAATAATTTGGAGCTTTTTACTTTGTAAACTGTTGAGGGATTAATTGCCCATAAATATAAATTTCTGATTTCTAAGTGGCTTTGGTTAGTTAAGTAAAAGTTATGGAGCTTTTTACTTTGTAAACTGTTAAGGGATTAATTACCCATAATTTCCGGTTTCTAAGTGGTTTTGGTTAGTTAAGTAAAAGTTTTGGACCTTTTTATTTTGTATACTGTGGATGAATTAATTGCCCATAAATATAAATTCCCGGTTTCTAAGTGGTTTTGGTTAGTTCAATAAAAGTATATAATTCTATCACAATGGCGCACGCTACATCAATTAAAGTCACCAAAAAAGCAAGGGATACAATGTTCGGATAGAATACCTTTGTGTTGTAGCAAACACCAATAATTTCGCTAAATTTTCCAAGGGGCACATTATTCTTCAGTGTTACCGACCACTTAATTTAGACAAAGTGCATACCGTTCTGTAGTCAATATATAAATGTAATAAGTATTTAAATTAATCTTGTATTAATCTAGTTACATAGTACAAATCAGAATAATAATCAATAGCTAAATCTTAACGTTGCATTATGTACGATGACATTTTTTAAAATTGTTTCAATGAAAAATAACATATTAAACGCCTACCACAACAAGATATACTACATTAAACTAAAACAGATGCAGCAAGTTGAAAACCTTTACATTAGCATGCAATATGATACCTATCTAATAAATTAATTTTAAAATTTACCTTAGCATCACGTTCATCGAAATCTAAATATCTTTTATTCAAATCGTCTAGATAAAAGGCGCAAATGTTTTAAATTTGTTTAGCTATACTAACAATTATATGAAACATATTTCGCTTGTAGATGTTAACCTTTTTAAACAGTCGTTGCTGTTTTTTTAACGCTTCAGACCCTATCAGTTTTTACAATCAATTTCAACTGTCTGCAAATACACTCATATAAATGCAAGACCGAAATTTATGACTCTGAAAATGAGCTTCGGAGCGCTGGGTAATGAAATCATCCAACGTGAACCGAAAAACAGATAACCAGATGTCAATAGATCCGAGTAGACGGCTATCAAAGAGGAGCCCTTTGCCCCTCGCCAATCTTCATTTACCAGTCAATGCATGTGATTGACCGTTACCTGTGAAAACCACAGATCGGGTGCAGTTCCTATTGTTTTCTATCACGCACGCCAGGTAATGAACTGGAGTGGCCCCCGTAAACCGCGACAAAAGTTGAAACATATGGCCAGCGGTTTATGACGAATTAACTGGCTATGGATGTGGAGCTATGCGTTGCCTAAGGGCTACTAGAAAATGATTTTTATCCTGAATTTGGCACAAA
>CM063505.1:140809550-140904550 GCA_032207245.1 Pardosa pseudoannulata
TAATTATTTAAATTTGGATTGATGGATAAACAAAGTATTGTTCCAACTGTATTAATTAATTCGTAGTGCAAAGGTGTTCATGATCATCATTTTAATAATTGATAGATGTTTTTCTCTAGAAAGGAATAAGATATTAAAAATCAACAAGACAGGAATAATAAAGTGCTATGAATAATATGTAGGTATGACAATGGATAACAGAAAGAGAAAATGTATTATCATTTTTAATTGTTAGGTCCTTCAACACATTGGTAATCAACCTTTTGTAATGGTTAACACTTTTACCCGGGATAATTATTTAAATTTGAGTTAAGGAATAAACAAAGTGTTACTTAAAATGTAATAATTTATTCGTAGGGTAGGACTGTTCATGATCGACATTTTAATAATTGATAGATGTTTTTCTTCAGAAAAAAATAATAAGATATTAAGATCCGATAAAACAGGAATAATAAAGTGTTATGAAGAATATCTAGATATAGCAGTGGATAACAGATAGAGAAAATGTATTATCATTTTTAATTGTTAGGTCACCTAACATAGTGGTTCTCTACCTTTTTGTAATGGTTAACACTTTTTCCAGGAATAATTATTTAAATTTGAATTGATGGATAAACAAAGTATTCTTCCAACTGCAGTAATTTATCCGTGGAGTAGGGCTATTCATGATCGACATTTTAATAATTGATAGATGTTTTTTTCTCTAGAAAGAAATAAGATACTAAGAATCAATAAAAGGGGAATAATAAAGTGTTAAGAATGAGATCTAGATATGGCAATGGATAACAGAAAGAGAAAATGGTCTATCATTTTTAATTGTTAGGTTACCCAACACAGTGGTTCTTAGACTTTTTGGAATGGTTAACACTTTTTTCTCGGGATAAATGTTTGAATGTGAACTGATGTATAAACAAAGTGTTGCTTCAACTGTAATAATTTATTCATGGAGAAGAGCTGATCATGAATGGCATTTTAATAATTGATAGATGTTTTTCTTCAGAAAAAATAATAAGATATTAAGAATCGATAAAAGGGGAATAATAAAGTGTTATGAAGAAGATCTGAATATAGCAATGGATAACAAAAAGAGAAAATGTTTTATACTTTGTAATTGTTAAGTCAACTAATACAGTGGTTCACAACCGTTTTATAATGGTTAACACTTTTTCCCGGGATAATTATTTAAATTTGAATTGATGGATAAACAAAGTGTTGTTTCAACTGTAGTAATATATTCGTGCAGTGGGGCTATTCATAATCACCATTTTAATAATTGATAGATGTTTCTTCTCTAGAAAGAAATAAGATATTAAGAATCGATAAAAGGGGAATAATAAAGTGTTATGAATAAGATCTAGATATGGCAATAGATAACAGAAAGAGAAAATGTCTTATCATTTTTAATTGTTAGGTCATTCAACACATTGGTTCTCTATCTTTTTGTAATGGTTAACACTTTTTCCCGGGATAATTATTTAAATTTGGATTGATGGATAAACAAAGTGTTCTTCCAACTGCAGTAATTTATCCGTGGAGTAGGGCTATTCATGATCACCATTTTAATAATTGATAGATGTTTTTTCTCTAGAAAGAAATAAGATATTAAGAATTGATAAGAGAGGAATAATAAAGTGTAATGGATAATACCTAGATATGGCAATGGATAACAGAAAGAGAAAATGTTTTATCAATTTTAATTGTTAGGTTATTTAATACATTGGTTCTCAACCTTTTTGTAATGGTTAACACTTTTTCTAAGGGATAATTATTTAAATTTGAGTTAAGGAATAAACAAAGTGTTACTTCAAATGTAATAATTTATTCGTGGGGTAGAACTTTTCATGATCGACATTTTAATAATTGATAGATGTTTTTCTTAAAAATAAATAAATAAATAAATAAGATATTAAGATCCGATAAAAGAGGAATAATAAATTGTTAAGAATAAGATCTAGATATGGCAATGGAAAACAGAAAGAGAAAATGTTCTATCTTTATTAATTGTTAGATCACCTAACACAGTGGTTCTCTACCTTTTTGTAATGGTTAACACATTCACCCAAAATAATTATTTAATTTGAAATGGTGGATAAACAAAGTGTTGTTCCAACTGTAGTAATTTATTCGTGGAATAGGGTTGTTCATGATCACCATTTTAATAATTGATAGATGTTTTTTTTTCTCTAGAAAGAAATAAGATATTAAGAATCGATAAAAGAGGAATAATAAAGGGTTATGAATAAGATCTAGATATGGCAATGGATAACAGAAAAAGAAAATGTATTATCATTTTTAATTGTTAGGTCACCTAACACAGTGGTTCTCTATATTTTTGTAATGGTTACCACTTTTTCCTGGGATAATTATTTAAATTTAAATTGATGGATAAACAAAGTGTTGTTCCAACTGTTCTAATTCATTTGTGGTGAAAGGCTGTTCATGATCATTCATGATCAACATATTAATAATTGACAGATGCTTTTCTTTAGAAAGGAATAAGATATTAAAAATCGATAAAAGAGGAATAATAAAGTGCTATGAATAATATGTAGATATGGCACTGGATAACAGAAAGAGAAATTGTTCTATCATTTTATTTGTTAGGTCACCCAACACAGTGGTTCTTAGACTTTTGAATGTGAACTGATGTATAAACAAAGTGTTGCTTCAACTGTAATAATTTATTCATGGAGAAGAGCTGATCATGAATGGCATTTTAATAATTGATAGATGTTTTTCTTCAGAAAAAATAATAAGATATTAAGAATCGATAAAAAGGGAATAATAAAGTGTTATGAAGAAGATCTGAATATAGCAATGGATAACAGAAAGAGAAAATGTATTATCATTTTTAATTGTTAGGTCATTCAACACATCGGTTCTCAACCTTTTTGTAATGGTTAACACCTTTACCGAGGATAATTATTTAAATTTGAGTTAAGGAATAAACAAAGTGTTACTTCAAACGTAAAAATTTATTCTTGGGGTAGGACTGTTCATGATCGACATTTTAATAATTGATAGATGTTTTTTTTCAGAAAAAATAATAAGATATTATGATCCGATGAAAGAGGAATAATAAATTGTTATGAATAAGATCTAGATATAGCAATGGATAACAGAAAGAGAAAATGTTGTATTCTTTTTAATTGTTAAGTCACCGAACCCAGTATTTCTCAGCCGTTTTATAATGGTTAACACTTTTTCCAGGGATAACTATTTAAATTTAAATTGATGGATAAACAAAGTGTTGTTTCAACTGTAGTAATTTATTCGTGGAGTGGGGCTATTCATGATCGACATTTTAATAATTGATAGATGTTTTTTTCTCTAGAAAGAAATAAGATATTAAGAATCGATAAAAGGGGAATAATAAAGTGTTATGAATAAGATTTAGATATGGCAACGGATAACAGAAAGAGAAAATGTATTATCATTTTTAATTGTTAGGTCACCTAACACAGTGGTTCTCTACCTTTTTGTAATGGTTAACACTATTTCCTGGGATAATTATTTAAACTTGAATTGATGGATAAAATTTTTAATTGTTAGGTCACCTAACACAGTGGTTCTCTACGTTTTTGTAATGGTTAACACTATTTCCCGGGATAATTATTTAAACTTGAATTGATGGATAAACAAAGTGTTGTTTCAACTGTAGTAATTTATTCGTGGAGTAGGGCAGTTCATGATAACCATTTTAATAATTCATATATATTATTTCTCTAGAAAGAAATACGATATTAAGACAAACAAAAAATAATTGATATTAATTCTCTGACTGCTCATCCCGCGATTTCCACGGGCAATTCAAATGTAGCAAAATATTCTCATCCCGAGATTTATGCGGGCATATGTTTTTCTTCCTTTATTATGGAGCATATCCCGCCTTTTCACTATTTAACCAGGGAAATATATTTTATATAGTATTAGATGTTCAATTATGTAATAAATAGATTTATATGACTAGAAGTACAGTTATATTAGATAATAGAATTATAGACCTTATGTTATAAATAGAATTTAACTGTAATTAAATTGAAATTTATTAAAAAATAAATTTTGTATGTGATAACATCTGGAATTAGTTTTTCTGACAGCTTAGTTTCTCATGATTAAAAACCAATACCAAAATTATTTTTTAGAAACACAAAATGCGTATTTTCCTTTTTTTTCAATATATATATATATATATATATATATATATATATATATATATATATATATATATATATATATATGTATATATATATATATATATATATATATATATATATATATATATATATATATATATATATATATATATATATATATATATATTATATATATATATATATATATATATATATATATATATATATATATATATATATATATATATATATATATATATATATGTAATGAGACGGGCTTCTCGATGAGTGGTTGCAGTCATGGCCATAAAAACGATACCGTTTTAGCTTTATTATGATAACGTTGGACGGGTTCCCACTTCATTATAGAGACAGGACAAACTGAATAGTCAGCTAACTTGAAGTTCTATGTACAAGACACGTAACACCTGGGTCAACATCTGTGGGAAAATATCTCTAGAAAAATATGTCTCCAACAGTGTGTAGGATACTGTAAAGAAAATTCTCAGGGGTTTTCAAAACTGAAATCAAGGGCTAAAAATTCCCTCATCATTTTGCATTCCCCTTTTTAACCCTTAACCTTAATTGGCCATTGGAGCTACAGTTTACGCCCTCAGATAAGGGGCCTGACCAATTGTAATACTAGATGGCCCTACCGGACAATTTAGGAAATTTCCAAATAAAAAGGAGATACACGCTGTCGGAGACAGATTTTTCTAGAGATATTTTCCCACAGATGTTGACCCAGGTATTACGTGTCTTGTACATAAAACTTTAACCTAGCTGACCCTTCAGTTAGTCCGGTCCCTATGATGAAGTGGGAACCCGTTAACCAACGTTATCATAATAAAGGTCTTCAGCTAAAAAGGTATCATTTTTATGGCCATGACTTTGTACATAGAACTTCAAGCTAGCTGATCCTTCAGTTTGTCCTGTACCTATGATGAAGCGGAAACCCGTCCAACAAAGTTAGCATAATAAGGTCTTCAGATAAAGAGGTTTCATTTTTATGGCCATGACTGCAACCACCCATCGAGAAGTCCGTCTCATTACATATATATAATTAAAATATGAAAAAAAAACGCAATTTTTGAAGCTGTTTCGGTTTACAAATTGAGCAGTCAGAGGGTTAAATGTATAAAAAGACTCTTCTCATTGTGTTATGTAAATATATCCTTCATCGGGATAGTTGTATAACATTTTATTTACTAAATATGTAGTGTCTGCTAAAACAATTAACTGTTGTAGATTAAAATATCACATAAAATTTTAAAACGTCTGCATCTAGAAAACATGTCTATCTTGTAGTTTTATCCATCCTCTCAAAATTCAAGTTAATCAGGTTTAACCGTATTTCAAAAGCACTGGAGTGGTAAAATTATTTTATCTTTTTCCCCTTTAAATTACACGTAAAAAACTAAAAAATGTAGGTTTTCAACAGAACTGGTGATTTTTTAAGAAACAAACAACATCTGGCATGTTAATGAGAAATAGTTTAAGAATCAAATCATTTTTGAAACTGGAAAACTTTTTTGGCTTTTTTATGTCCCTATTCTGAGTAAATATTTTTAAATTATCTGTAAAAATTAAGGAAAAAAATAATTAGTACACAGTGATGGCGGCGTAAAATGCTATCAGTATTAGCTTGTTATTTTTATAATGCATACTAAAGGTAAAACAATTACTAGCATTTTTTTTATAAATTAGCATTTATCATGTTGCTAATGAGGATATTAAACTTTCATGTATAAAGATAGTATGAATTAACATTATAGTTATTTGCTTTATTACATTAGCATACGACAGAGACAAATTATTTTTAGCTATGAATATTTATATTCATGTATAGATGGATGTACATAAATATGAAATGATTATTATAAAGTACTTTTATAGAAAGATCTATAATTTATTCGGCAATAAAACGAAATAACATTCACAATTAATAAAATGAACAAAACCTCATGCAATGAGTTTTGTAAACACACGCGTCTTTAATTACAGTATACTTTGGCGGCATTTTTTTGTCGCCAAACCTAAATAAAAAAAGATTTGTTGTCTCCGAAACAGTGTATATAGACCAATCGCGTGTAGCGAGTCCGATAGCATACAGAATGTGTACATAGTTAAGGTCGCTGCAAACACTACTAGGTTCACATAAATAAGGGATTTCAGCTCTGCACACATGTTTATGTGCTGCCAACTACCTGCACGGCGATGAAAGGTCACGTGAAGTTGTCACGACGTCACGCGTAACAACATTTGACGCTCACGCACGCCAGGTGGTGTCACGCGAATACATGTCATCGAAGTATTTATGCATGTTTAATGCTCGTGATAATGAAATACTGATTTAACTACCGATTGCGCCTCAATAGAAATAGCCGACATCTAATAATTATAGATTGAAATGAATATGACTGCTAATGGTAATTGCTAATTATTTAGTTGTCGGACTCAGAAAGGAGATGACTCATAGTCCTGTATTAAATATAGACTGTGACTAAAGAACTAACGAACTGATGGAAGAGATACGTAATAAATATTCATATATTATACTTGAACATACTTTTGTTTTGTATTTCATGTTATTCAGCTGTGTAGATCTTATGGTATATTTTCAGAGTTCATATCAATTATGAGTTAAAAATGATTCCAATTAAGTTACGTAAGAGATAAACATGACCGAGAGTTGCAATAGCATACTTTTTCCAAGTTGATAGCCACATAATGGCTTGTAAAACCAAACAAAGAGATATTAAGGTAACAGTGGACATTTGAAACTTATTTGTTTTGGCTTGCACAAAAAATCTAATATCTTAATAGTGATATATAAACGTAAAACTGCAACGTCGAAAATACAGTAAAATATTTTAGGTTTTCTAGAAGAATAGGGTTCCTTTTAGAGATCTTGAAATTTCTTCTAGCCGAAAAACTAATATCACCTGAAACAGTATTAGAAAAATGTGTATTAATGGAAAACAAACATGAGAAAAATTCAAATTTATATACATAATCGAAAATTTTTTTACACTACTTAAAGAACATGAGTAATTTTTTTTAAATAGCAATACTTTCATGTAGGGAAAACGATACAACAGTCCTGTTCGGAATTTTTTTTTCCATTATCTAAATACACCTCTTAAATAATGTCTTGTTCTTAAACAATTGAAAAAGAAATAAACAGAAAAACTGGCGTGAGTAGAAAAGAAAGTTATTGTATAAAAGTAAAGATATTGTATAAATTTTTATATTAGAAGTACAAGTCTACATATTATAGATTAGAGAGTTTTATGACGACAAATAAATAGCCTTATTTCATTTAATATGTTATACATTAGATATGCTGCAGACATTTATGACAAGTTTATTATTTTTTAATAAAGTGCTATTCGTAAGTATGTATATAGGATAGGACTCGTCATAGAAACCAATCCACCAGTCCACTCACAAATTCTTTATTCCAGGATATATGCAGAGAGAGACAATGGCTACACCATCAGTTTCATTTTCTTTGTTTCATCAGCACAAACAGCACAAAATTATTAGTTTTAATCTTAAAGTTTTCAATAAAATTCTTTGTATTATTTCATTTTGTTTTAGGACTAATGTTTTTTATTTCTTTGAGAAAAATCTTGAAAAAATTGAAGAAAATGTAAAAACATTTAAAAATTGAAAAATATTTTTTTAAACATACATATCACTTTTCTAGAAATTAACATATTTTTATAATTATATATATATATATATATATATATATATATCTATATATATATATATATATATATATATATATATACATATATATATATATATATATAGATGTGTGTGTGTGTGTAAATAAATTCTTTTAAAATATATATATATATATATATATATATATATATATATATATATATATATATATATATATATATATATATATATATGTAATATATATATATATATATATATATATATATATATATATATATATATATATATATATATATATATATATATATATATATATATATATATATATATATATATATATATATATATATATATATATATATATAGATAGATAGATAGATAGATAGATAGATAGATAGATAGATATAGATATATTGATAGCTTATAAAAACATAGAAAATATTTAATTTTAAAAACAAAGTTTTAAATGCATATGTATCAAAATGACACAATTAAAATAACTGAATGGCTGAAAAAATTACATTAATCACTGTTGCTTATGACTAAATAAACCATTTCTAAATAGGGAACACATCCCACTCATTCATTAATATAACGGTAGACCCTTTTCATTCTAAAGTCATCGTTCACTTTTCTTCTTGTTCCCTTTTTAATCATGAAGTAATGTATTGCTTCAAAGTTTCTGCGTCATTATTTTAGTTTTATAATTTAGAGATTGTAACAATCAAGCAATATTTATGTATTTTTAGACTACTTGTAGAATAATGTGAGTTAACTACATTTGGCTTTTTGGAGTCCTATGATCATTTTTTTTTAAACTCGGATTAGACCAGTAGGTATACTCTAATGAAAAATGTGGGGATTTTACTGTGAATGGGGAGTAAGCCACGATGGTGATTAAGCTGAAGTGTAAAATACCGTGGTTCTCAATCTTTTTGTGATGATTAACACTTGGGTCAGGGTAGTTATTTGAATTTGAGTAGTTGGATGAACAAAGTGTTGTTTCAACAGTACTAATTTATCCACGGAGTAGGAATTTTCATGAACAACATTTAAATAACTGATAGATGTTTTTCTCCAGAAAATAATATAAAGAATCGGTAAAAAAGGAATAACAATACCTATGAATAAGATATAGATGTGGCAATTTATTACAGAAAGTGAAAATGCGCTCTCATTTTTAATTGTTAGGTTACCTAACACAATGTTTCTCAATCTTTTTTTGAAGCGATTTACACTTTTGTTCGGGATAATGATTTGAATTTGAGATAATGGATAAACAAAATGTTGTTTTGAATAAAGTAATTTATTCGTTGTCTAGGGTTGTTAAAATTCTACATTTTGGTGATTGATAAAACTAGTTGTGTCCTTTTTCATTGTTAGATTACGTAACATAGTGGTTCTCAACCTTTTTGTAACGTTTAACACTTTTGGTACCAATAGAAAAATAGAGAAACACCATCTTTGTTAACACGTTTAACAAAGATGTCTTATACCAAGCACTAGTAACCTAAGGTTGGTTTGACTAGAGCGTTATGGTGTGTTTTTCTGCTACACTAAGTACTTATGATGTAAAAATTCACTGTTCCTGGGTTATTTAATCCTTTTTTTTTGAGGAATATTGGCCTTATCTATATTTTTTCATCCACTTATAGTAAGTAGAAATCCTTATATATTTTGAATGACGTAAATTTAATTGTAAAATAATGTTTATTTTTTATTAATTAAGCAAAAAATCTTATTTTTCTATAATCTCAATCAATTCTAAATTTTATTTGAATTTATCTCTGTTAAACTATTTAGTTACATCACATTTTTTGATTTGGTTTGGATTGAGGCACTACGGTTTACTTTTTGGCAACACGAGGTATAATGAGACCGTTACTGTTTAAAGCCTATACCGAACGGCCACAGTGGCATTTGAACCCACGGACTTCGGTACCGAAGATCAGCTTCCTAATCATTCGGCAATTGTTTGGCAGAAGGGCAGTTAGGGGTACCCGGGGAGATTATATGCTACTGTAAGGTAATTTAGAAAGATTATTGACGAATGAGCGTAATACTGAATATACTCATACTTATGTTAAAGCATGAAATAAAAAAAAATTCTACAACTTAGTATACCTTTTGATAAAATCAGATTCTTTTGTATTAAGTTACATTTTTATGTTTTAGAAATATTTTAAGCCTGAAATGACATAGTTGTTAGAGTTCCGGGCTGAAGTGCAGGGTTTCCTGTAAACTCCCGAAAAATCTGTAATAAGCGAAGAATGTGCGGGATAAAAGGAGTCAAAACGTCCTTTCTGTGCGAGAGCAATAAGTGTGGGAGACATACAAAATCTGAAGTAAAAATTCCCAGTTCTCAGATGGATGTAACCGTTTGGTTCTCTGGTGTACTCGGTTGGTTGGTTTGGAGCGCTACGTTCTACTGTTTTGCTACACTACAGCTAATGAGATTGGGAACTACTGCTTACATTCGATTCCGAGTGGCTACGAACATCTATGCCACATTGGTATTTGAACCCACGAACTCCGGTACCGAAGATCAGATTTCTAGCCATTTGTACATTGTTCGGCAAAAGAATAGTTCGGGGGCACCCAGGTTTGAACCAGGGAACTTGCACTTTATGGTTGAATTATATATTTATTGATATTAATTTATGAAAACATTATTATTAATATTTCTTAAATAAACAACATATTGAACTATTTTGAAGAGAAATGCCATTTATATTTTCCTGTCAGATGGTTTTCATTGTACTAAGCGAGAGAAAAAAGTTTCAAAAGCATATTACCATTTTAATAAACCAAGGTGTAATAAAATCATGGTTTCTTACAGACTTCATTTATATTATATTGTCTTCCTGTAATGAAATTTTACAACTTTTTAGCGAAAATTACAGAATATTTTAAGCAGCTCTACATATGAATTAAGTTTCCATTAAATAGAAAGTTTATTCTCAAAATTTGAAATAATTTTTACTTTCCTTTAAGCTTTAAAAGGTGTATTCTGATGAATCATTCTTATGATAGAATCATATCTTTAACCCTTTGACAGTTTCATTTTTTTCCAGAATTAGGTAAAAAAAGGCACATTTTTATTGCATTTTTTGCACATTTTACATTTTTAAGTAAAGATATGTTATTAAAGTTAACATTTCTAATATTTTCAAGCATTTAGTATAACTTTTTTCTTTCTATGTAAGCATCATAGAACTGAAGTTTACCTTTAGTCACATCGATATCCAAGTTAATTTTTGGAATTCCAGTGAAAGCAAATCTAGGAGGTGGATACGAAGGATTATCACAATTAATTTTTAAAAATTGTCTTGACTGATTCCATCTGTACTACTATCAGAGTCATTACTATCCAGGTCATCTTGTAAACTTTCGCTACTATCATTTACAGATAATTCAGTTTCTGATTCCGAGTCACAGTTCAAATTACAAGAAATTAGCTCCATACGCTGTGAATTATCCATTATTTAAAAGTAAAAATATATTATTCAACTCTTACATCAATAAAATTATCAGGCTGTTAGTAAAATATAACCAGAAAGCTATACACCGAAAGATAATAATTCGTTTTCTGATACAAAACATGCGATAAAACAAGCGCTTTTGAACCAATTATAGTAGAAAATACAATAAACTGCAAACTATCATTTACTGGATATCTATACGAATAATTTGTTACTAAAATTGGAAAAAATACGGCCGAAACAGCGGAAGCGAAATAGAAATCAGATTTCCCGTACGCAGTACGGGCAAATCACTAAAGGCCCGAAATCTGTACCCATACGGCGTACGGGCAAAACAGGGAAGGGGTTAAATAAAAGAAAAAGAAAAAAAAATCTAACTTTGCAGAGGTGTTAGAACAAATCACATAATTTTAGTTAGGGTTCAGACATTATCACGCTAATAGCTATGAAAATTTAACAACAACAAAAGTGTTATATTTATGTTAATAGCCATGTTATAAACTCGTCCTAACATGAAAAAACAAATGCTTGAAATACAAAAGTCCGCTTTTAAAGAATCATTTTGATGTTAACAACTTTAATTGGTAAATGAAAAAATTTTAATGTTAGCCATCCAAGTTAAATATCAGAACATTACACCCTGTGGGGTTTAACAGATTCTTGAGGACAAAAAATAGTTTGCTGGCACGAACTTACGGGAAACCATTTCTTTGATGCAAGGTATTAAGAACAAGGTGTCCTTTGTTGCCGCAGATGCTATCCGAGGAGGAAGTAATAAACTTTAAACAAGCTCGTTGTAATGACCGAAGATTTCACACATCTCCTCCCCTCTCATTATGGATCTTTTCACCGATGAAAACAATCTTACTTTCAAGAAGGAAGAAAAACATGGAATTTCTTTATTACCGTATGTAAGTTAGATTTGTAGGTGTAAACGTACTAGAGGCAATTTGTTATTGTTATTTGCTAATGCAGGGATGGGTATTTTTTTTTCGGAGTTGGTCAAAAAATTTATTGGGATAATATAGTTTATTCTAAAATTTAAACCACTGTAAAAATATATCTATGCCAATTCATTTTTAAGAGCATGATACTTTGAATTAATTTCACACTCTTTAGTAGTTTCCTTTTTTTAATAAGCCTAACGATGGCCGAATGGTAGAGCACTGCTGTTTGGTACTGGAGTTTGAGGGTTCGAATCCCGCCGATTGCATGGATGTACGGAATCGGCTCTAAGCAGTAGGTCCCGGTCTCATTAGCCCTCGTGTAGCAAATTTGTAGACCGTAGTGATCCAAATGAAACGCTTCTTGGTAAACGTTTTTTTGAGGGTGAAATATTTTACGAATATCCACAATAAACCAAACGAGTAGCTGTAACACTTTATCGTTTAATAATTTCATTTATTGACTCTATCTGTCCACCTTCTTTTTATATGAAAAAGTAATATTTGATAATTTTACCGAAAGAGAAAGGAACTGTAAGGAGATTATGAACATTATCCCATTCACCTATATTAAATTATTTTAGTTTTGGAGTTCCCAAAAGAATCATCTTGAATATGTAACAATGGCCATTCCAACTGTGACTAAAATAATGCATATTGTACACAGGGTATTTGAAATTAAGGTGAACTGGCTGGTTATTAACAAAGACCTATGATAATATACATTACTTCTATTGTGTAAATTACTTTTTCAGGTCTCGCTGAAAATGTTAAGTATTGACATGTTAAATGAAAGGAGATATTTACCTGTCGCTGCTAGTTACAATTCAGTCTATAAAAATGACCAGTTTATTAAGAAATTCAAAATTTTTATAAATCATAGAACCATTGTTGTCATTCTTTCTTCCTAAGCATAATTCTTGGCGAATCAGAGATAAATTGCTCAACTGTCACGCTGAGGTCTCAGATTCGGTTTCTGGCCGTAGAGTTTGTTATTCTTCGTTTACTATACGTTTTTACTATTGACTTTTATTGCAAAAGAGAACAGAATTTATGCTATATTTACCTATATTTTACCAAAAAATTTATTTTTTATTATATAGAACCAGAGTTATAAGGTTGATTTATAATCAGCCTCTTGAAAGTTAGATGTTGAGAAAGAGTTTTTAATTGGAAACATAAAGATTTATTATTGTTGGTAAAGCCTCTGCGTAGTTTGCAACCATGGCATCGACAACCATACATATGTTGCCAACATTCGATTTCACAAGTTAACATAAACTAAACGATTACAATTGTTTTTTCGATATACAAAGTGAACCTTACAGAGTGAACCAAGCCCTTCTTGATCCAAAATAAAATTGTTAAGATGAACGTGTTGTTTTATATGTACGTATGTTATAAAACATTCTAGTTACTAAGCAATTTCTAAAACTAGTTTTAACTTCTTGGAATTGATTAAGACTTAAACGCTTTAGAATGTTTTCTGAACTTTTTCTAAATAGATTTGGTTTACTACATTTGGTTGTAAATTCCTCCTTTGTACGTTTAATATTTTAATTACATAAATAAAACTAGTTATCAGTTTATAAAAAATATTAATATCCTTGAACTGTTGTTAGTCTTTTGTTGATACATTTTTTAAAAAACCTGACATGTTAATTGAAGATTCAATGGCAAAAGAAATTTTGACATATTTATCATTTTTGTAGCATAAAAATCTTAAGAAAGAATGTGCAGAAAGAAAAAAAATATTTAACTCTAAATTTTTTTGATGAAAAATATTATTTTTATAAAACGACTCTATTAGATTTTTATTTCATATTCTATAAGAGAATTTAGGTTTATAGTAACGTTTTTTACAAATAAATATGATAAAAAATATATTTAACAACAAGATATGGATGTAGGAAAATGAGAGGTAGATTTCTATTCTACAGTTCGTGCTAATTAAGTTATAAACAATTATTATTCATAAATTGTTTTTATTCATGTAAGGTCTTTATTAAAAGCAATTACGTGATAAAATAAAACTAAATAAATGTTTAACGGTGAAAATTCATGAAAGTAGGTTCTATCTATTAAATTCCAAATAAATTGTACAATTCACAAAACGCAACTCAACTAAAATTGTTATACTTCTTACAAATTTTCTTAATATTTTTAGATTTTTCGTTTTATCTGTAAGCAAACATTTATCCTTTTCTACCATTAAAAGTCTACAAGTGTATTAAACGAGTTTGCAGACTGAAACATTCTCAGTGTTTTATGTCTTGACAAAAATAGGTTATAGTACGAAAGTTTTCATTAATTAACATTATTTACTTTTAGAGGCCTCAATTCCTAGTTCAATAAATCCTTTCAAATTACCTGTAAGGAGAAAATGCAACTTATAGAGTTTATTTTTAGGAGAATTATTTCTTTTTTTTCAAGAGTTCATTTATAAATGTTGATAAAGGTGTCAGTCGCGTCTCAATGCTAACATTGTTTTCAGTGTTAAACCGTACATGCTTGGAAGATGTTTAAAGGCCGTAGACCTTATGTACCATTAAATTGCTGACATTTCATAATGAAAGAACCGCACAAACAGGACACCATCATATTAAATAAAAACTCTAGATTTCTGAGATTTTTTTTTTGTTAAGTGTTTTCCCAGTGAAACCCTTTTTTACAATATTCAGCATAGCAGCGGGAGGATTCTACAGTATGTATTTAGCCCTTTCGTGGGCTATGGGAAGATTACTTTCCACCTACACGACTTACAAAATACACCTGTGGGAAGAGCAAAACCCATTATAATATATTGGTCTTGTTATTGAAACGACGGGAAGACTGATTCTCGTTTCGGTTTTGCGCTGTCATCAATTGTTCGATCGATTGAATAAAATTAGCAGCTCTGGTTTGAAAGTTTGGAAACGTGGAATGAGAAATAAATGGCCCACTAAAGGGTTAATAAGTGTATGTAAGGCATAATTAAAGGGATTATTGACATAAACTTTTCATATACCAGCCTACAGATCTAATTCTTAGCCTTTAACAATAAGAATATTAACAATAAAATGTATTTTAAAGTAAAAAAAGATAATTCTAACATGCGCTTTACCATCCTTTCTATAGGATCTAAGTCCACACAATCTAATGTTTTGATAGTCAAGAAAAATGTTGGAAATCGTTTTATATTTTGTGAACAAGTCAGAAAAATTTAACATGGGAGATGTAATTGCATAATTTTTAATGAAATATTAGTATCTTTTATGATATAAATGCAACATGTAGTACTCATAAAAAATGCACTCAATCTCGGAAGGATATATTGTGGTAGTATATAGTATCGACTGAATTTATATAAGCGCCGCTTTTAAATATACAAGAAGAAAAGTATCAGAACTTACTGCACAACTATATTACCACCAACTTCTTTAACTGTGCTTACAAAGCTGTGGCTTGTGTGTAGAAAGTGTGGCTTCATTAAACACTTTCTACACTACTCTGTTACATTTTTAAATTCTTAGAATTCGGGTTAGAATTTTCTCTAGATCACCGAAAGTGTTTTTCTCAATGGTATGCAATTGTCTTTAGACTTCCTCTGCAATTCTTTGTGCGATGACACTTTTACGTTTCTGCTGTAAAATATTTCGACTATAATATTTCCCCTTTACATTATAATTTTTAATTGGTTACTATGGTTAATAGTTGTGATTATCATATTATTTATGTTTTCTAAAAGTTTGTGTTTCAAAAAATGACAACGTTATTATTGTTTTTTTTAGTGTTTAGAATTTTTTTTTCTGAATTGGTTGTTATAGTAAAAATGGCTTTTATTTGTCGGTGAAAGAGATTTTTTTATTTAGAGTGAAAAGAGAGTGATTTGTTTTAACATCTGTTAATGTCAACATACTTGTGACATTAACAGATACGTTATTTTGAAACATGTACACTTACAACCACTTTCTTAATTAATCCTTTTTTTTAAACAAGGACTGATAATCATGCTTCCAACTATTCAGCTGTTTATAAAACATACCTTTTGTAAACCACTTAATCTCTTCTGTCTTCGAAATCTAAGCATCGTGTAATTATTTTATTTTAAATTAATAACATGTTTGTAGTTTAATTCAGTTTCTTTCATCACTTGAAAAATTAACCTGCACAGCATTCTTACAACGTTATTCGCCAGCATCATAGACGAATTGTGCATGATATACCCGTAAGCAACATTTGCATAAATATTCAGGAGTTTCTTATTCGTAGATGTTTGCATGCAGTTCATGCAGTTTAATCTTGATGCCAAATATTATCACAAAATTTTTTATATGGAAGCTTTTTCCAACAGGTTATTCCGAGTACAACAAAAAATTTCCTGAATGAACTATCGGCCTGTATAATACAGAAGCTAAAGGTGCTCCACCATAATTTTTAAAAAAGCTTTTAAGTGAAGGTCTTTAAGTGAAATAATTATCAGACTCATCCATTTATCTCTCTCACCCACGGAACTGTTGTCAGATTAAGAGGAGATTATCGTCAAAATTTCTCTTCGTCTTTTCTTTATTTCTTCTTTTATTTGCAAAAAGGTCCGTTAGCTCAGGCTTCACTGCACTAAGTGCGATTACGATCACGATTATTATTTTTTCTCAGGTAAATAACCAGTATTTTGACCACAAAAACTCTGCAAATAAGTTCATTATTATGCGTGACCGAAGCTCATTTTGCCGAAATCTTTGACTATAGGGGCTAAGAACTCATTGTTAAAAAAAAGGAGAAAAAGAAAAAGGCCCTGGCACAATGGCATGGCAGTTGCATTCATGTTCGCTTCAGAAAATGGGAACAATTACACGGTAGCCTGTGCTTCTTCTCTAAATAGTTTTCATTGTTGCGATGGGTAATAAAGTGGGTAATTATGGGGATATGGAGAAGAAAAATTCTCTTCAGTAGTCAAGGGATCACGCTTCAGATGAGATGTACAAAAATGGCAAATATGCAGAACATGTTTTAAACCCATGTAAAATGTGTCATTTTTTTCATATGAAAGGAACAAATTCATTGCATTTAAGAGATAATCTTGAATCTATTACCGTTACAAACACAGCAGAAAATGGAACAATGGCACGAAGTTTAAAAATTAAGATATATTTATCACGCCATCGATTTAGGGATATTAAAAGCTCGACTAAGGAAAGAATTAAACATTTTCCACTAAGTAAATTGGCTAGCAATTAAGTGTTCCTTTATTTAATTCTAATCTATGCGACAGAGTTCCAATACACAGCAATGATGGATTTAACAATAAAATATATTATTACTTATTTATTGTTTCGCATGGGATTTTAAACACATTACTGTTAATGATACATTCTGGAGTGCATAAAATTTGCTACATCATATTTGCATGTTTCTCTTTGAATGATAAGATTGATGGACGTATTAGTTGGTTGTCATTAAGTTCTTAATTATTATTTTAAACATAGGCAAACATTAGGCTTGTAAGTAAAGCGTCTATATCATAAGGAAGTGGTATTACATAAAGCGGGAATACATTGTTTTATTAAAATACAGTCTTTTCAGACTTCTTTGTGGGCATATTTAACGCAGGAAAAGATAGTTCACAACTTTAGTGCAAATGAAGAGGAGGGCCAAGCCCAAGCCATTTATAATGAAAATCAGCATGCCATTTTCACAGATGATGAGACACATCCCTTTACCCCGAGGAGCCATTTTCATCTGAAAGACATGAAAAGATCCCAGCTTAAACGTTTCGATTAAAGTCATTGTGTCTCAGTACAAGGATTTTTATATTAGAAGTGTTATGGAGGATATCATTTTGCATGAATCATCCCAGAGGCTGTTAATGCAACATCCTATTGCTACTCATTAAGCAAGTTAAAGTCTAACTTTTCACGGAAAAAAAGAAAAACGATGGTTTAAGTTGAGGGATTGTGTTCTACGACTACATGGAAAGAACCCACAAAATTAGATATATTCCAGTAGGCTTCCTTGCTGGGCTGAATCAGATTGAATAATTTATCTTAGAGATTTTATATTGACTACAGATTACTTCATCTCTTTATTGTTTTGAATTCACTTTAGGGTCGGCATTTCTGATTTAATGTGAAGGTTAAACAAGTTCTAAACAGAAGTTTCAAAAGTTAATGGGAACACATTTTTCTAGGGGGATTTCGTGAAATTGAATTTATGGTGTGACGAATGTATGAATGTTTCTAGTGTCTAAGCGGAAATATAACTAAAAGTTTCACTTTTGTTATGGGAGTGTGTTTTCTCATTTTGTAATAGCCGTCCCAATCAAATAAAATGATGAAACGTACTTTCAGAGTGAACCTTTTATTTAGGGCTCATAAAGTCTGATATGGAATTCTTCACAAATTTCTTGAAGTAGTTAGCTTGTAAGCTAAAATCGTTTACATCCCAATACAAAATTTAAAGAAGCTTGAATTTAACTTGAATTTGACTTGATTAAAACTTTTAGGACAAAAGAGTATGATGATTATGTCAGTTAGGTAAGGTTTTAAAAGTTTGACAAGTATTAAATTTTTAATAGCTATCCCAAAGGAGTATAGTCGAAAAGGAATTTTGGAAGCTACTTTTCCATGGGAGTCCGTGTATTTAAAAAACACTCTGGTATGGAAAATCCTAGTGGTTAGAATGATTATATTTTATTTTTTAAAATTTGCAATAGATTAACTATAAGCAAAATTAAGTTAGAAGATGAAAGTTTATATAAAATGTATTGCAACTCAAGCTTCCATCCAATTCTAATCTTTCATTTGACTTCAATTCAAACAATTATCTTAAAATAGTTACAAGAAAAATAAAAATATCAGACAATAGCACTTTAAAAAAAATTCTGTATCCAAAGCGATAACGTGTGCGATGTCCTAAAATTAACGTTATTTGTATAACGTATGCAGACAACATCAAAATGAATATAAATAGTAGTTACAGTGGGCTAAATTTGTGGTAGTGGAATTGTGAGATATTATTAGAAATTCTCACAAGCGATCTTTACGGATAAATACATATCTAAATTAACAAGAGTAAAGTAATACAATTTAGATACAGAATGTTGAAAGTGATAAATTTCAAGAGTCAAAATAGTATTAATAACCATGTGAGAGAACGATACATTGCTGTAAAAATTCAAATTTCTTTTCTTGTACATAACTGTCAAATTTTAAGTGGATTGCAACTAAAGAGAGGAACGTCACAGAACCATCTTGTCGATGTATTGAGTTTTCTATTTTGTGGACCATTAGAATTGCTTTGAGAAATTGAGATAATTATGTATAATCTTAAACAAAGGCTTGATGAATTGGACATTAAACAAGGTTTCAGAAAGGTATGAAAAATGAAAATTTGCTCAAGGCTTAAGTTGACAAACCTTTTTTAGCCAATATACCACTTGCCAATTTTTTAGTTATGGTCATATTGTCATATTAATGTTAATTTTTTAATTATTCTATAAAACAAATTATTCCAATAAATATTCTCGATATTTATTGGAAGGTGTCTATATCAAGATAGTAGATTTGAAGACGACAGAAGAGTTCCGACAAACCTTAAATGCTACATAGACTTTATTTATTTTGGAGATTAGAAATATAATTTAAAAAATATCCCTTAAAGCCCAATTTTCGGATTGGATCTTCAGTTCTACCACTGAACCATAAAACCTATAAAATCTAATTACGCAATTTATTTTACGCAATTTTAAATTTTAAAATATGATAAATCACGGAATTTTGCAAAGAGTTTCTAGTAGAATTAAATCCTTTACTACGTTTATTTATATAGTTACAATTTACTTTGGATAGTAGAAAATAAATAAAAAATTCTATTCTTTACAAAGTTCTAATTTCTTAATAGATTGAATCTTCAATTTTTTCTCTTAAATATAAAACCTATAAAATATCTCTATTTTATCCAACTTTGAGTTTTTACTTTTAAAATACGATAAATTGAAAAATTTTGCAAAGAATTTCTAGCAGAATTAAATCCACTATTGCTGTTATTCATACAGTTAAAGTTTTATTTTCCCATTTTCATTTACAAAGTGCATTCAACATTAAATAAATATACGGAAACTTTTAATATTTATCAAATGTGTCTATCAAGACATTTAATTTCAAGGCAATGGAAATGTTACAGATTCTGATAATTCCTAAAAGGATAGGTTTTATATATTTTGGATAGTAGAAAATAAATAAAAAATTCTATTCTTTACAAAGTTCTAATTTCTTAATAGATTGAATCTTCAATTTTTTCTCTTAAATATAAAACCTATAAAATATCTCTATTTTATCCAACTTTGAGTTTTTACTTTTAAAATACGATAAATTGAAAAATTTTGCAAAGAATTTCTAGCAGAATTAAATCCACTATTGCTGTTATTCATACAGTTAAAGTTTTATTTTCCCATTTTCATTTACAAAGTGCATTCAACATTAAATAAATATACGGAAACTTTTAATATCTATCAAATGGTATCTATCAAGACATTTAATTTCAAGTCAATGGAAGTGTTCCAGATTCTGATAATCTTTAAAAGGATAGATTTTATATATTTTGGATAGTAGAAAATCAGAAAAAATTTCTATTATTTACAAAGTTCTAATTTTTAATAGCTTGAATCTTCAGTCTTGCCTCTTAAATATAAAACCTATAAAATTTAAGAATTTTATGCAACTTTAGTTTTTACTTTTAAAATAGATAAATTGCGAAATTTGGCAAGGAATTTCTAGTAGAATTAAATCCACTATTGCATTTATTCATAGAGTTAAAGCTTTATTTACTCATTCTTCATTTACAACGTGCATTCAACATTAAATAAAAATACGGAAACTTTTAATATTTATCAAATGGTGTCTATCAAGACATTTAATTTCAAGGCAATGGAAGTGTTCCAGATTCTGATAATCCTTAAAAGGATAGGTTTTATATATTTTAGATTGTAGAAAATCAGAAAAAATTTCTATTATTTACAAAGTTCTAATTTTTAATAGCTTGAATCTTCAGTCTTGCCTCTTAAATATAAAACCTATAAAATTTAAGAATTTTATGCAACTTTAGTTTTTACTTTTAAAATAGATAAATTGCGAAATTTGGCAAGGAATTTCTAGTAGAATTAAATCCACTATTGCATTTATTCATAGAGTTAAAGCTTTATTTACTCATTCTTCATTTACAACGTGCATTCAACATTAAATAAAAATACGGAAACTTTTAATATCTATCAAATGGTGTCTATCAAGACATTTAATTTCAAGGCAATGGAAGTGTTCCAGATTCTGATAATCCTTAAAAGGATAGATTTTATATATTTTGGATAGTATAAAATCAATAAAAATTTCTATTATTTATAAAGTTCTAATTTTTAATAGCTTGAATCTTCAATCTTATCTCTTAAATATAAAACCTGTAAAATGTAGGGATTTTATGCAACTTTGAGATTTACTTTTAAATTACGATATCTTGCAAAATTTGGCAAGGAATTTCTAGTAGAATTAAATCCACTATTGCATTTATTCATAGAGTTAAAGCTTTATTTACTCATTCTTCATTTACAACGTGCATTCAACATTAAATAAAAATACGGAAACTTTTAATATTTATCAAATGGTGTCTATCAAGACATTTAATTTCAAGGCAATGGAAGTGTTCCAGATTCTGATAATCCTTAAAAGTATAGGGTTTATTTACTTTGGCTAGTAGAAAATCAATAAAAAATTCTATTCTTTTCATAGATCTAATTTTTAATAGCTTGAATCTTCAGTCTTACCCCTTAAATATAAAACCTGTAAAATGTAGGGATTTTATGCAACTTTGAGATTTACTTTTAAATTACGATATCTTGCAAAATTTGGCAAGGAATTTCTAGTAGAATTAAATCCACTATTGCATTTATTCATAGAGTTAAAGCTTTATTTACTCATTCTTCATTTACAACGTGCATTCAACATTAAATAAAAATACGGAAACTTTTAATATTTATCAAATGGTGTCTATCAAGACATTTAATTTCAAGGCAATGGAAGTGTTCCAGATTCTGATAATCCTTAAAAGGATAGGTTTTATTTACTTTGGAGAGTAGAAAGTCAATAAAAAATTCCATTCCCCACAAAGCCCGAGTTTCTTAATAGATAGAATCTTCAGTCTTACCTTTTAAATATAAAACCTGTAAAATATAAAGATTTAATATAAAATCTAAGGATTTTATGCAACTTTGAGTTTTTACTTTTAAATTAAGATAAATTGCAAAATTTTGCCCGGAGTTTCTACCAGAATTAAAACCACTATTGCTTTTATTTATACAGTTAAAATTTTATTTACTCATTCTTCATTTACAACGTGCATTCAACATTAAATAAAAATACGGAAACTTTTAATATTTATCAAATGGTGTCTATCAAGACATTTAATTTCAAGGCAATGGAAGTGTTCCAGATTCTGATAATCCTTAAAAGGATAGGTTTTATTTACTTTGGAGAGTAGAAAGTCATAAAAAAATTCCATTCCCCACAAAGCCCGAGTTTCTTAATAGATAGAATCTTCGGTTCAAATAATATGGGTCCGCAGTCAATCATCATAATGGGGCTCCACTATTGAAAATACATCATGATGGGGCGTTATATATAGATGTGATAAATTGATAGTATGAAAGAAAAAGATAATCGTCTGCAAGGGAAAAAAACTTGATCGACAATCGTATTCTGAGGTTAGTCAAAAGAAAAAACTAAGAAATACGAAATAAGTTAAGACTTACTCAATAGATACCTCAGATAGAACCTCCGTTTTGGGTTGAAAAGATTTGGGTTTGAGTCATGGTCCTAGCAATTAATATTATACTTATAAGAATAAGTGACCTAAAAATGCTATCTTATTATTGGTTTTATCGCTCATTTATTTCTTTTATATAAATATTTTCCCCTATATTTTTTTTCAAAATTAAAGCCAAGCGAGAGAATCGTGATGATAGAAATTTAAAAAATTTGTCATAGAAGTGGAATGAAGCAATGGAATGATAAGTGGAGGAAAACTTTAGAGAATATAAGTAAAAAGTTCTGTTTTAAGTAGATGGGTAATTCATATTGATTAGATTAAATTGATTAGGATTTTAAGGACACCAGTGCCAATCGATGTCTAAAAATAACTAGTTTCCAGTTAACCTATTAACGCCCGAATCAATTCTGCCGAATCTATATTTATGGTTATTTTAAATCTAATTTATTAAGGACTCCAGAGTGTAAAACAAATATAAAATTTAAACAATTTTGAATATTATAGTCCGTACTCATTAGTAGTGATCTGTAATTTTAATCACTGAATACCATTTTCAAAAAGAAAAATTTCATGATAAAAGTTATGTTTGATATCTATATCAATCTATACTTGCAAAATCCTTTGTATATATGTTTATATGTATGTGCGTTAACCATGCATTTCGAAATAGCATGGGCGATTTTAATGAAATTTTGCATGTCAATTTCAGGTCAGTGATATGTTTAAGAGGTCAGGTCAAGGGGTGATCTTTGGCATGTCAAACTGTTTAGCGGTCAAAAGCGTGTGGATAGAACACTTTTTTAAAATTTGGTCAATGTGGTCTGGTAATTATAATTTCGCGTCATTACATATATTTTTAATTACGTGCTAAAATAACCAAAAACTCTTAAGAAATTTAATTTATTTAAAAGCGATTGAAATGTGTTTTCATAATGTTACGATAATGGTATATTTTACCCTATAAGATAAAATGTTGATAAATTTCAAAAGGATAACTATAAATACGCTGGTATATTTAAAATGCTCAGTTATTTTAAAAAGATTTTTAAAGTTATCACTAGCAGTGATGAGTTGTATATTGTAGCAATAATTATATTCGTTATATTAAGGTAAGATGAGTATTAAATGAAGGAAGTATCTACAAAAAGCAAACTTAACCAAAAAATATTAAAATTTTTGTCTCTGAAATGTCAAGAAAGGCTTTTATAGCTTATAATAAACTTACATTTTTGTAACTGATTTATCAACTTATCCCAGTGAAACATATTAATTGTAGTGCAGATATTTTTTAAGGCTTGTCTTTAAATTTTTATGAAAAAGTTTTATTTTATTTAAGTATACTCCTCTTTTAGATTTTGTGATTTATATTTAATGGTACAGTACAATTTAGGGTCATATTAAAATTGCAGTTGAAAATTAAATACTTAGAAATTTACTATTTTATGTTGCGTGTCTTGATAAAAAATATCACTTTGAATTTCTAGTTAGTTATATTTAGCAATACAATAATGATATGGTAGTATGAAATTTTCATTCAAATTTTAAATTCAGCTGCCTTTGTAAATATATCAATAAATTTATATATATATATATATGTTCTTTTTCATTTTGTAAGTTCGCATATACTTTTAAAGATGGTGGACTTTACAAAAATGCTTTTCAAAATTATTAATTTACTTTTATGGAACATTATGCAAAAATATATTAAAGTAACAGTAAATTACTAACATTAATTCCTTTTACATCCAGATAACAAGTTTGAAAAATTCTTCTTCCTGCAGTTTTTTGTTAATATTTAAAATACGTCTGTCAACTTAATTTTTCATGGAGTTTTGAAGACCGTTTGATAAACACTTCATACATTAAGGTAAAACCATATGTCATATTATGTACCTTCACTACTGGAGATATATCCGTCAGGACCAGGTACTCCCAAAATAGCATTTTATTGGAAGAGAGCTAATTCTTTTTAACACTAAACATACTATAACGGGTGATATGATAGGTAATGTATATGTAAAAAATACAATGGGTAATGAATTAAAAATTTTTATTGTGTTTGTAATGCGTAAAAATTGTCAATATACAATTTTGCTCAATTATAATATTTGTTTATTTTCTTCCCAATGTCCATATTTCATACATTCAATCAGAAAACAAAGTCCAGTCATTTGACAGACTGTAGTAGAAATAGGTATGTACCAATTGTTGGTATGTTTGGTGTTAAATGCTGTTTTTATACAAGTTATTTAGGGCTCTCAATTTTAACTTTTTTAAAGTATCCATTTAAAAAAGTATATATGACAGGTACGGTTGTTTTTGTACAATTTAAAGACCCTCAAAAAAATGTCTTAGAATTTAAAAAGTTTTAGACTAGAATGTTTCAACTGATTCACAGGAAATACACTGTAAGTAATTCTTCGAATTAATTTTTCTCGAAAAGTGATTTTACGCCACTGAGCTCGTAATTACACTTGAACTAATGCATACTTTGTTATAAGCATTTTCCAATATGTAAAACCATTTAAAAGTTTCGATTTAAACTTAGTTCTAAACATTTCGGTTATAAAGAACATTTTTTTATATTCTCAAGTTCCTGAAAATCTGTAACTATATTAACTATATATTTTTAAAATTATGTTAGGATCATTAAATCGAAATATTATAGATTCATGACGGAGCTGATACTTTAAAACGTTGCATATGCTATTTTACATTTATAATTTCAAGCAAAATTGTGTGCTCAAGTGCATTTATATAGCTTTATAAATTAGTATCAAGTATTAGTATTAGTATTAGTTAGTTTCTTCTTTATACTTCATTAATTAAATTTTATTAATTTGCGCCTTATTCAATAGCAATTTCCAAAACTGGAGGATTATTTTACTCTAGACTAAAATTGAGATAATTTAATTTAAATTTTAAAAGGTAAAAAAAGCTGAATAATTTCCAAAATTCTTCTTCGATCTTGTGTTTAAAAGTATAGAGGCCCTTTAAAACTCACTATAAAACTCTAAAATTTTCATGAAAAGACGCGAAGAGAAAATATTTCTTATAAATAAACTATTCATGATTTTTTTAAATGATATACAAAAAATGGTAAAAAGATGTTTTTAAAGAATAATAAAAAAATGGCAAATTATTGAAACACTAAAGAAATTTGTAAATTATGTAAAAAATTGAATTAAATGTTTTCTTAAATATGATCTATTTAATGTATGCTTCAGAATATATACGTACAAAGTGTACTAAGTTTCAGTGACTTCCAAACATGCTTTGAAATGTTTGTCAATCACTGATTAAAGATTTTCAAGGTTATATATTATATTTAGTCTTACACTATTGCAAGTATTATTCGAATATCTGAAGGGCTGGTATGTTCTTAACATTGAAGGATTTGAACTTTTACTCTCTACGGGCACAAGCAATTAGTAGCTTGGAAAAGGACGATAGCTGCAAGCGCGTGAGTTGAAAAAAAAATTAATTACTTTGGACGTATACTAAGATCTCGGAAAAATTTGCTACAAAATAATCATGAATGTATTAAAATAGGCTTTTAGGGAAAAAAGGAAAACAATATTTAAAAGAAAACATTAAATATCATAAACAGTGATTATAAATGATAAAAATATAGGTTCAACTTCTAATGATATTTTATATTACAAGTAGATTTGTAATTTTGTAACAACATGTTTCACAAACTTATTCCTACATGCATACAAATACATATTCAGCCCCAGGCAATCCCCTGTTAATATATAACTGAAATTAGTGAAAGAAATTAACTGAAATAAGCCTTTTTTTCTTGTTTACAAAATATTCTTACCCAATAGAGAAAAATATGAAGTTTTCCGGAGAGAGCATTGTGAAATACATTACTTCCATCCCTCCCCCCAAAAAGTCAGGATTATGAATCATCATCGTACTTAGAGCTGTTACAGAGCGTGAGTTCTCATTGAGTTTTTTATAAGAGGTTCGTCTCCTGTCCTTCGGAGGTTTTGCGGAAATAGAGAATCAAAATAAATGCTACACGTAGGAGAAATATTGTACAAGACATGAATTCGACTGAAATTATCATGTAAACTAATCCACTATTTTAAAAATAGTTCATTCACCTTTTTGAACATTGCTCTAATTTTAAGCACTAAGTTAATCTTTCCATAGGTTTAATACTTTATACACACACGCACACACACACACACACATATATATATATATATATATATGTGTGTGTGTGTGTGTGTGTGTGTAATGAGACGGACTTCTCGATGGGTGGTTGCAGTCTTGGCCATAAAAATGATACCGTTTCAGCTGAAGACCTTTATTAAGATAACGTTGAAGGATGGGTTCCCACTTCATCATAGGGACAGGAAAAACTGAAGGGTCAACTAGCATGAAGTTCTATGTACAAGACACGTAACACCTGGGTCAACATCTGTGGGAAAATATCTCTTGAAAAATCTGTCTCCGACAGTGTGTATCTGCTTTTTATTTGGAACTTTCCTAAATTGTCCGCTAGGGCTATGTAGAGTTATAATTGGTCAAACCCCCTACTCTGAGAGCGTAAACTGTATCTCCAGTGGTCAATTTAGGTTAGGGGTTAAAAAGGGGAATTCAAAATGACGCGGCAATTTTTAGCCCTTGATTTAAGTTTTGAAAACCCCTGAGAATTTTCCTTACACACACACACACACACACACACACACACACACATATATATATATATATATATATATATATATATATATATATATATATATATATATATATATATAAATAATGCTTAACAACACATATTTAATGAATTTATTTTGTAGTTTTGCAAGGACGAAAAATTATTAACGTAAAATTTTATTCATTGTGTATATTGTATTGCCTTTCCTTATTTTACGTTCTAAAGTTTGCCTAACTGATAATTGGTTTGGTTTGGTTTAGAGCGCTATGGCCTAATGTATTGCACACAATGGCTAACTAATTAATAAATGTTGTAAGGACTAAAAATTATTAGCGTAACATTCTATTTATTAAATAAATTGTATTGCTTTTGCTTCATTCTACGTTCTAAAGTTTACCTAATTGATAAATGGTTTCGTTTGGTTTAGAGCGTTTCGGCCTATTGTATTGCCTACAAGGGCTAACTAATTGAGAAATATTGCAAGAACCGAAAATTATTAACTTAAAATTTTATTCATTTTGTACATCGTATTGTTTTTGTTTATTTTACGTTCTAAAGTTTGCCTATTTGATAAATGGTTTCGTTTGCTTTAGAGGGCTAGGGACTACTGTTTTGCACACAAAGGCTAAATAATTGATAAATGATAGTAGCATAAAAAATGAAAATAATTAAGGAAACTACAAATCTTACTTTTTGTCTGCAATGCAATGTTTAGCATGATAATTCCCTTAAAATTTACGCTGTGACACGACCATGGAAGGGCATACCAAAAAAGTTTCATATTAGCCTTTGAAATCGGTTATATGTACCTCAAGGCCTAAAAATAGTTTTAGATTACGTGAAACTGATCATTAAATGTAATTTTAGAATACCTAAAAGTAATTTCAATAAACACTAACAAGGAGGAAAAAAAGTGATTGGTACTTTAATTTGATAAACATCCCTTTACTGTTACGCTAAAAAGCATTCCACTTGCAATAAATAATTGAAAAATATGCTAAAGGCGATTGAAGATGACAAGATGACTTGTTTTTTCCTTTTCAAGCGTGGAGTTTTAATATTTTTAAAGAAAAACAAAAATCGATACCTAGGTTACGTGCATAGTGATTTGTGACAGTGGTTACCGAATGTGCCAGAGGCCAATAAAAATAGCAGGTTCGATCCAGGAAGCGAGTGAAAATATTCCCGAGATCTGGTTTACAGAGTGAAGAAAAGCCGTGAAGAGTGAAAGCGATGGATATAGGCGTTGACAAGAAAATGGCCGCTTCACATGAGTGTAATCACTTTTCTATTGAAAAACAAAGAGCTCGAAAATTGGCAGTTTGGATTGGTTGCGCAGTCCGGTTTCTTTTATTAGGAGGTGGGGAGGGAAGTTCATAAATTTTGAGAGACACATTGATTTGTTTCTGACATGTTGAAGAGTTGTAGGGAAGGCGAGAGGTTACTCTAAACTCTTTCGTGAAACAATTTGCGGACCATGTTGTGCAATTTTCTATTTAATGGTCTATGGAATTGCTGATTCAGTTAATGCTTAAATTTTTTTATCTTTGATAGGTGCTCTTTTATTAAATATAACTGGCAGTTGACAAGGCTGTCTAATAATCCTTTAATTTATTGGAAAATAGAATTTTTATTCTATCAGTGGGTTGTTTTGATAAACGACCAAATATACCGAAAGATGGCTGTTTAACAAAGAAAAAATGTTTGGAACTAGAGTGAGTTCCATGTATGAGTATTTTAGCACATCTTAATTGGGTTTAGGCAGTAAGCATCAATCTGTCTAGCCTAAATGTAGTTAAAAAAAGAACCCCACCTAACTAAAGAACATAAAACTTAACCCCCAGCAATATTAATATTTTTTTAGTACAAATCAATTAATCATATATTGTTATACCTTTTATGGAATCACTGCTTCAGTTACGGCTTATTTTGTTTCATTGATTGGTGCTCTTTTATTAGACATAACTGGTAGATGACATGGACGTCTAATAGTTCTTTAATTTATTGAAAATTTGCATTGGATAGTTTAGATTAGATATGATATTACTAATTGTATATTGGATGGGATTAACAAACTAATAGCTTGAGGATAGTCTTACAACAAGGAAAAAAGCACCCAAAACTTGTCTGGAAGTTTCAAGAGTGGATATTTTTGCACATTTAAATCTTACGCAGTTAGCCGAAGTCGTTTAAGCTTTCGTGTAGCTAAACAATAATAAACCTAAATCAGATAAAGAACCTAAAACTTAACTCATAGCAATATTAATCAAAATTATTATTAAAAAGGTAAAAATATCAAATCATAATATGAATTACATTAATTATAATAATGAAATCAAATTACAATATTTATATGCAGAAGCAACTACTGTTAAATGCCCATTATGTTTGTTACGCCTCTAGAATAGCACCGACGGCAACGTTGACATCATAATACGTCAAACGAATTCCAAATTTTTGCAGCAATTTAAAATTACTTAAAAGTTTCAAATAAAACTAGACCAAATTTGTCTTGCACGGACTAGATTTAGCAAAATTGCAGTCCTTTTCCATTATTACTTCAAGAAGTCAAATTTTGTTTTACCACACGTCATTTTATTTCACATTATAACTTATAAAAAGAGGTGCAGTGCTGTATTTTCGGCCGCCAAGGAAGTTGCCAGCAAACTGACATAAATTTGCCCCCCTCAATCGAGAGAATGAGTTTTATCCATATAAAATGTAATTTTAGAATTTCTGTGGCTAATTAACTGGTTAATTGGTCTCTCAAAATTGCAGATATCAGGGTCCTATTGCTTCATACTCAAGTTATTGGAAATGGACAAAATCTGATCCCTTTCACATCCTATAATATTCATTTTTCCTCAAAGTGTGAATTCATTTTAAAAGTATTCAGAAAATTATTTAATTCACATGTACGACACATGTTTTTCCATTTTAGTAACAAATTTTTAACTTTTCTGCTTCAGACAATTGATTCCGAAGAAATATTTTACATATAAATTGAGAATTCGCATTCATACCTTATTGTTTATCACTTAATCTTTTTTCATTAACTTTTCCAGACATGTTAAGTTACAGATAACGTTAAAAATTTAGGCAAAAATTGCAGCGTTACTCTAAAAAAATGGTTTTATATATATGTAACATTGGGATTCTGAAAAAAAGTTAAATATGATATATTCATTTAAGATATATGCATTTCATCCTCAAACCATAAATAAATAAATAAACAAACAAAAATAACTCAACAAAATATTTCAATGATATTCAAATTTACGAGTTTTTTACTCGTTCCCTTAATTAATTTGAAATAATTGTTTTTCGATTATTCCTATATTCATTATCCTTCTAAACGGTTTACGCATTGTTTATTTATTAACTGAAAGCTTTAAGAATTACACACACACACACACATACACACATGTATATATATATATATATATATACACACACACAATATATATATATATAGACCGAATTTAGAAATTTCATATCAGAGTATTTATTTCAAAACGTATAGATAAACATGCATATAAGTCTAAATACCAATCTAGAACCGTTTTAAAAAGTATTTTTAGACCGTAAGGTAAGTTAATTTCACATTTATTTAAGACATTCTTATTTAATCAGTCCATCCATGCAAGAAATATATTTAATATTTGTTATTTAAAGGTATTTAATAGTGTCTAAATACTAATTCAGAAGCTAAGAAAATAAGTATCTTAAGACCATAAGGTAAGCTAATTCCCATTTTACTTAATTCCTTACAAATATTCTTATTGAATCAGTCCATCAATCAGATAGTATATTTAAATTTTTTTATTTTAGTGTAAATAATAGTTTTGGAACCCCTTGCCTGTGACTCTCAAACTCAGTTCGGGAACGCAAATAAGCCAATTTTGGAATGCCCTATGTAAGTTCGGACCATAGAAAAGAAAAGGTATTCCGATTTTGGTAAGACCAAAATCGGTGCGTAATATCTAATTTGCCCTTTTCTCAATAGACAGAGATTCTTTCCTTCGAAACATTCGCCAGTTTCGCTCCATTTGTCGCTATTTCTCGGATATTGTAAAGGATTTGTAAAATTCAAAGGAATGTTTGTTACTTGGAATTCATGACAGTTGATAAACATAATAATATTTTTGCATTAGTTTATTGTATTTATCCCGAAAGTTATGTCATTTTATTTATTTTTACGTAGTTTGAAAAAAAAAACTAGTATTATAAATACTGTAATCGATTTACGTTTTCCATGTATGTGAAAATATTGAAAATTGTAATTATTTCGTTTAAAATTTTGTTTTTTATTTTAGAAATAATCTATTTCTAACATTGTGATGATAATAACGGATAAAATTAACACCAGATTTACCAAAAATTTAAATATACATTGAATTGCAATTGCAAAACAAGTCATTTTGACTGGTTTGTACGTTTTTCTCAAATATATTCCACAGAAAAGGGAATAAAGACAAATTCAGAAGTTAAGTGAATAAGGCAATAAGGTAAGATAGTTCCCATTTATTTAATTGTTTAATATATTCTTACTGAACCAATTCATATTCTGCCAGGATCTGTTTCTTACGGTAATGCTGACAGGCACTGTTTAAAAATCAATCACGTTATTACGTTCTTATGAAGTTAATGAAGTCTTGTTTGTTTCTGCCCACGCCTGAGAACAGACCACCTGGGAATGCTCAATATAGTTATGTACTCCGTTGCATATCAGGTTACTATTTCTTTTAATAGTTAAATGGATAACACGATGTGTTTATGGCTCTGTCTTATCTTGAAATTCAAGAAGATCAGATACATGCGAAGAATAATGATGAGGATATATTGGATAAGTAATCGAAAACAAGATAGAATAATCCGAATCGGCCTTCTTTTTTTTGCATTAGTATAATTGCGTTTCATGCAGAAAAAATAACTCCACAGAATGTGTTGCAATGATATTCCAATTCACGAGTTTCATTATTCGCTCTAAATAATTCCCTTAATTAATTTGGAACAATTATTTTTAAGGTTCTTCGTATGGTAATTTTCATTATTCTTCTCAGCAATTTATGCATTACGCGTTTGTTTATTAAGTGGAAGCTTTAGGAGTTTTATAATTGAATTTAGATGATCTCGGATACGTACACGTGTTGCACGAACGTCCAAGAAGCTAGCGCAACACGTGCATGCATAAAATTATTTCATTAAACTATTGTTGGTTTCTGATCCTTGCATTTCGTTGATGTTTGATTTGAAATAATTTAACAGTTACTATACACACATATGTATATATATATATGTAAGGAAAATTCTCAGGGGTTTTCAAAACTTAAATCAAGAGTAAAAATTCCCGCGTCATTTCCCCTTCCCCTTTTTAACCCCTTACCTAAATTGACCACTGGGGCTACAAGTTACGCCCTCAGAGAAGGGGCCTGTCCAATTATAAACCTACATGGCCCTAGCGGACAATTTAGGAAATTTCCAAATAAAAAGGAGATACACGCTAGCGGAGGCAGATTTTGCTAGAGATATTTTCCCACTGATGTTGACCTAGGTTTTACGTGTATTGTATATAGAACTTCATTCTAGCTGACCCTTCAGTTTGTTCTGTCCCTATGAATAAGTGAGAACCTGTCTTTCAACGTTATCTTAATAAAGGTTTTTAGCTAAAACGGTATCATTTTTATGGCCATGACTGCAAAGAAGTCCGTCTCATTACACACATATATATATATATATATATATATATATATATATATATATATATATATATATATATATATATATATATATATATATATATATATATATATATATATATATATATATATATATATATATATATATATATAATTGCAGGTTAATTTTTGTCTTTTCTATATTTGTTATGGCTGCTTACATTTTTATTCTATTTAACTATTAACTTTATTATTATCTATATTATTATTCTATTTTATTATTAACTATTTTGCGTTTGTGATCAGTCTGATTCATTTTGCATTACACATTATTCTTTTTTACTGAAAGTATCGTAAGTATAAGTTTTTGAACTTTTGAGAACATTATTTATTTCATGAGTGGATTTTTCTTTTCCACTGTAAAAGCAAACTCATTGGAAGGTTTAGGAATTTTTTTAATAGGAATAAGTTAGTTATATGTCCACAGCTATAAGTGTTGCATGAGGGCATAAGAAGCTAATATAATAAATGCAGAAATTCAATTATTTTATTAAAATATATTGGCTACTGGTTTTGTGTTTCGCTGCATAGTTTTTATGGGAAAACAATCTAAAAATAGCTACACATATATATGAATTCGCAGGCTATTCAGGCAATCAACGAGTTGTAAGGCGCTGCTTTTTGGTACCGGGGTCCGTTGGGTTCAAATTCTGTTGCCGGCATAGATATTCGTAGCCATTCAAAATCGTCTTTAGGCTGTTGATCCAAGTTTCATTAAAAAAATGTTGGTTACTGGTTTTGTGTTCCGCTGCATAGATTTTATGGGAAAACAATCTCAAAATAGCTACACATATTTATGAATTCGCAAGCTATCCAGGCAATTAACGAGTTGTAAAGTGCTGCTTTTTGGTACCGGGGTCCGTTGGGTTTAAATTCTGCTGCTGGCATGGACGTAGCCATTCAGAATCGACTTTAGGCTGTTGGTAGCAGTTTCTTTTACCCAAGACGTGAAAACAGTAGACCGTAATGGTCTAAACCAAACCAAGCATTTGCAGATTAACTTCTGTCTTCCAGAATTTGATTTTTAAATCTCAATTATTCCTTAATTGACATGAAGCAATAATTATTTTTGTTTATTTGTAACAGAAGTTTTATTTGTCACAGAAATTTAGACTTAACAGATTTGGTTATTAGATGGAAGTTTTATGGATGTTTTTAGATCAAGAATTTTTTTGTAATTGAATTTAGGTGATATCTAAAATGCATACGTTCACGAAACTAACAGAAGATATACAATTATTTTATTAAAATATTATGGGTTTCTGGTAATTGTGTTTCGCGGCACAGCTTTAATTTGAAAATAACTTGATAATTACTATACTTGCACTTGTATCTGCAGGTTAGCTTCTGTAACTTCCAATCTAAAGTTTTTTTAATCTAAAATTTCTCTTAATTAGCTTAAAACAATACTTTTTGAAGATGATCTACAATAGAAATATTCATAATTATTCTTTACTAGTTATGCATTACATGTTTGTTTAGTACCTGGAAATGGAGAAATATTGTAATTGAGTTTATGCAATCTTGTACACATTTCAGAATAAGCTCATACAATATGTGCATGATTACAATTATTTTGCAAAGAAATTATTGGTGCTTGCAACTGTGTTTTGCTTCGTAAGTTTATATATATATATATATATATATTATATATATATATATATATATATATATGACATGGACGACATGTTAAGGCATGGGAGATACATTTCATATATAAAAACTTCTTTGTAATCCTTCTATCCATGGCTATGCCATTTAGCAATCCTTTGTTCTCATACTTTGCCACGACAAGCGTGGAGGATGTTATCAGCCCGAGTTCCCGCTCAGAACTGTCTTTTTGTTGTTGCTACCTAAGCAAAATTTCTATGTCTACTTCCGCCTCGGCTTGTTCCCTCTGTATAGTTCGGCTCGAGGTTATATCTTTCTCCTATTATGTTATCGTTAATGAGTTCTAACTATTTGTAACCCCCATCTTTAAACCCGGCATATATATATATATATATATATATATATATATATATATATATATATATATATATATATATATATATATATATATATATATATATATATATATATATATATATATATATATATATATATATATATATATATATATATATATATATATATATATATATATATATATATATATATATATATATATATATATATATATATATATATATATAAGGAAAATTCTCAGGGGTTTTCAAAACTTAAATCAAGGGTAAAAATTCCCGCGTCATTTTGCATTCCCCTTTTTAACCCTTAACCTAAATTGACCACTGGGGCTACAGGTTACACCCTCAGAGAAGGGGCCTGGCCAATTATAAACCTACATGGCCCTAGCGGACAATTTAGGAAATTTCCAAATAAAAAGGAGATACACGCTAGCGGAGACAGATTTTTCTAGAGATATTTTCCCACAGATGTTGACCCATGTGTTACGTGTCTTGTACATAGAACTTCATGCTAGCTGACTCTTCAGTTTGTTCCTATGATGAAGTGGGAACCCATCCTTCAAAGTTATCCTAATAAAGGTCTTTAGCTGAAACGGTATCATTTTTATGGCCATTACTGCAACCCCCCAATGAGAAGTCAGTCTCATTACATATACATATATGTATATTTATATATATATATATATATATATATATATATATATATATATATATATATATATATATATATATATATACACACACACACACACATATATATGTGTGTGTGTATACATATATATACACATACATATTTACATATTTATATATATAACTTCATTTTTGATCAAATACGATGCTGTTAAATCAGAATTTTGTAAACTTAAATTTTCTGAGAGTAAATTTAATCTTCCGGTTTCATCGAAATTATTGAGTAACGTGTTTTAATGCGCAGGCATATCTGACTTTATGACATGGTTCAGGTGTTTATTGACAGCTTTCAAATAGAGCATCACAAGTTGTTTGACAACTAGACCCCCCACTGTATTTCCTTGTCACCTTTTGCGTTAGATCAATTAGATCTTTGATTTGTTCTTATCTGGGAATATCAGCCGTTTGTCTCGGAGTGGACAGGTATGTGTGTGACCTGAAAATCTAGATTGACACACATAAATTGCACAGAATCTTAAGCTGAGATTTAAACTTTCCCAGGGGATATGTTTTAATTATTACCTATCAATGCTTGAAAAATACATTTTTACAATTCTAAAGAATGATTGCGTGAAAGTTTTTTTTATAATGGCTGTATTTGCTGTGTAGTACTTATTATTAATGTATTTTATAATTATTTTAAAGCAATTTTGTAAAATAAACTTTAAAAATTAACGATAACTTTTGTTCAAGGTATTAAAGTTTTTATCATTTTAATAAGGGTTAAAACTTTTTATAAAACAATTGTAAAAACATTTGATAACATAAAAATTGCCTTAACATTAATTTTATTTTACGTAATCAAAAGCTGTACATTTATTTATCTCCTAAATTACTGAACAACTTGAGACAGAATAAAACAACAGAAAAAGAAGCAATAAAAATAGTCAAGTATAATTAATAATTAATGTTCAATGTAATTTTTCTATTATAATTATCAACATCACATTTTGTAACATTAATTTTGTTAAAATAATCATTAAAAATTAAAGATGACTTTTTGTTAAAGGTACCAAATTTTTTATCATTCCAAATAAATTTATAAAAATCAATCAAAAAATTGTTTTTAAACATTTTAATACATTGGAACTACCTTAACATTAATGTTATTTTTATGAATTAAAAGCGGTATAGTTATTTATCTGCCAAATTGATAAAGAGTTGTGAAATCAACTTAATATAGAATAACACAAGAAGTAATAAAAATAATCAAAAATAATTAATATTCAATCTGTTTTGCCTATATGAACTATGAACGTCACACTTCGCATTATTAACTTTTTTAAATGAGCATTAAAAATTAAAGAAAACTTTTTGCTATAGTTATTGCTATAGCTTTTTGCTAAAGAAATTTTTATCTTTTAAATAAAATTGTAAAAATTAATGTGATAAAAAACTTTTGTAAGCGTTTTATTACAATGAAATTACTTTAACATTAATAAATCAAAAGCTGTATAGTTATTTGTCTACTAAATTAACCTGTTGAATTGCACAATAGCACTTGATAGTTGAGACCCCTTATTTCCAGAATAACAACAGCTCTCTGAGAAAATTTCCTTACCCCTTTTGAAGCATGGCTGCTGATGTCCCCGGAATGCGCTTATAACAGGCACTATTGTAAACATCTGAGGGGAAATGATCCCCTTTAATTCAGTTGTTTAAAATATAGCATGAGAAGTCTCGTTTTTGCCTAACATGAACCATTTTATTGCTATTCTTTTCAATTTTGAATAAAATGCATATTTTTCGTTCGATTTATAAAATGGAAATTTTCTCTCAGTATTCCACACAATCGTTTAAAAGTAATGTATTATATATTCAATATCTCAGAGTAACCAAGAAAGATTGTCAAAAAGAAGAATACAATGGGTTTTTATCCCTCTAGAGAGATGGGTTGCAACTTGTTTTCCTAGATTGATGTACGTACAAAAGACTGGGGGAAAGGAAAATGTGTAAACTCTCGGTTTTTAAGCTGGGAACCAGAGGACATTTGAAATTTCAGTGTGCGTGTCTAAGAAGAGTTAAGGAACTATGATGAAATCTATTTAATACCGAATACCATGATAGAAAAAAAAGAATAATTAAGAAAAAATAATATTCAACCATCAACTTCACACTTCATTTAACTATCATCTAAATCAATGTTCTTCAAGCTTTAAAGACTTGCTACACATTTGGAACCAACCATATGATATTCTGAAAGAACATTATATCTAGACTGCGTGAAGGGTATTTTTTTGTGTGAAGTAGCTGTGTGTGTTTTTAAATGTGATTTGTCATATATATAAAATCTCACATGCACTATGCGGTAGACAACATAAAAATTCTGTAATTTTTATTAAAAAAGGATACATTAAAATTAATAGAGAAGCTGTTTCATTTTATGAACTCTTTACATCGTTTTTCAATATTTATTCAGTGAACAATATCATTTTCTACTGATATCATTGCCAAGCAATTCAACTTCATTTGACTCATGATATGATCGCGAAAATGTTTTAATTGTGTTAATTTTAAATGTGTTAACTTTAATTTTGAAAATATTGATTGTTCCTACTTGATTCAATATATTTCCTTTGGAAATCCCGTCTTTGACTCAGCTGGGATTCGATATAATTCCACGATATGCCATCTGCATGCGTTGAACACTTTGCAAGAGCTATATACACCAGCTCTGCTATCATCTTATATATTTTCTTCAAAAGTATATATAAGTTAGATGTCTGTTACTTTATATAGATTATGGTAGTAGTAATGATAATAAACGAAAGTGGTGCAGCTGAATTTAAAATTTGCATAATGTAATATATATTTATTTAAATAAAAGCATAACTCGTGCTAATGGCATAACCAACTTTTACATCATTCCGTCTAGTAATGGTGGTGGGAATGTAAGAAAAGTAGAAAAATGTAATTTATATGTTTTTCATTATTGCTTTATTTAGGTTGTACTTTTATATTTCAGTATTTTTATATTGAAATTGTTCCTATTAAAGTAAATATCCTTACCATAATGGTAGAAGTGTGTACCAACCAACTCCAGAATTTCCTTAATTTTGCTGCAAATGTGAGTAAGTTAATATAAAATTATGACTTCTAAAATCCTAATATTTAACTCAAATTAATTCTTAAAAGCTCACAGAGTACAAAGAAAGATATTCATACAAAAAGAAAACACCCAAAACATCAAATGTAGCAATATATCTGATATCCAAATGGTCTTTTTTGTGCATATGCCTGAGGTTTTTCAGTTAGCAAATTGGAAAGAAGTACCCTTTAGCGGGATCTTTAATTGCAGCATTCCCGTTCGAGATGGCTTACAGAGATAACGCTATTTTTTATTGCTCATCATTGTGTTTGCAAAAGCAGATAACTGTTTGAACCTAATTAATGTCAGGTGCTGCAGGAGCACATGCTGTTACGATAAGAAAGAGAAATATAACCCTTATTATAACAGATACAATTTTTTTTTTACTGATTATTATCAAAAATAATTTATGAAGTTATATAACAGAATATTAAAAAGTTAGCCATGAATATACCTTGGAGACTTACTTGTAGCCATATTTCACTTTTCTCATTTCATTTATATCAAAAGTCTTTTATTGAAAATATAGGTTTATGGACCTAAATGAAAATTAAATAGGAAACTTGCCCTTTTGACACTGCATTAAGAGGTAAATATGATTTAAATATTCCATAGAAGTTATATGTTATGATGTAAAGTATGCATGAATCCTCATGGGAAATTTTTGACACTTTTAGATAAGATCGATAAATAGAAATTACACCTTACGTTATGCATATTATTTGAACAATACTTTTTAATAAGATATATTGAAATAAGCATTTTAAATATCTAAATAAAAATTATTTTTAGCAATTGTTTTTGTCTTCAAATATGTATGGTATTGTCTTGAAATAAATATGTACAAAATATTTGGGAAACAAAAAGAAATTGAGGTGTCTCATTCAAAAGAATATAATTAGATTATCTGAAAATTATAATTATTGGAATTCTACAATTATATTTATCAAAGCATCTCATACTGTGAAAATTCAACTAAAGGCTCCTATAAATTAAATAGGATTTAATTTTTTGACTGAGGAATTTTTCGAATTAAATGATAGGTTCCGTTTGGAGAGTCACAATAAACTTTTTGGAACACTATGTAGTATATGGATTAGGACACACTTTTTTAAACTGATATGAACATTTTTTTAACAGTCGTATTTAAACTCACAGATTCTGGCACTTATCATCCAGCCTAGGTCTTGGAAACTGGGAAGAGTTAATTCGTTTTATATATAAATATCCGGGAGAACATTTTAGCATTTTAAATACATTTTTATCTTTTAGGATTAACCTACCAAAAAATTTAAATGTTTTCGTTTGTTAATTATATGTTATAATTTAAATAATAATGTTATAATTTAATAATTAATTTAATAATTAAATTTTTAAATATTTATTATTTTGTTAGTTATTAATTATAGTTTAAAAACCTAGTTGGGATGCTTTATTAATAACCAATTGAGGCATAATATACTGACTTATAAGGGAAATTCTTGGTAAAGTAGTAACTACACCTTTATATATCAAAAGAGAATGGGACAAATTTTTTGATAAATATACTTTTTTTTAATTGAAAATTTTCAAAGGTAAATGGTTTAATATCGAAAATCATTGATTCGAAACTTCAACATAAATAATTTAATAGCGTAATGCCCATTTAAATATACCTATTTATTTGTAGGTAATTCATATGAAAATATAGTTCATCTAAATAGCTTATTAAAACTGAGATTTTAAAAGAATTAAAGTTCATTTACATTTCTGAAAAATTTGTTAACTTGAATTTGACAGATAGAATCAATAATCTTTTGTAATTAAAAAAAAACTTATCTTCTAACCATATTCTTAATATGGTCATTGATTTTCCAGATAAAATAGAATTTATTGTATGACCTCCCTGTTTTTGAGAACAACTTATGCTCCAATCAGCTGAAAATTCAAATGCTCTATTTACGTCAAAGATTAGTCTAATGATTTATAAGAAAAATAATATAATAAGAAACCGAATTTCGATTTAGAAACCCACCACGGAAGCTTAATATTATAGTTATATACCCTCATTTACTGATGTAATTGGCAATATCGATCCAGCTATATTCATGCATCAGTTTCTCGGTAATAAATGAACGCATTGAAATATTGATAGATTAAAATACAAAGTATTTAAACAAATGATCGTAAATATTGTGAAGCATGAGCTAAACATTTGCGCCTAAACTCATTTCGCTTTGGGTGGGGATGTATTTATTCTTGTTTAGATTTTTATCGGAGAATAAAATAAATTATTTAAGAAACGATCAGAGAAAGGCAAGTACTATAACGATAATTTAGGACGTGTAAATGTGGAGAACTGAAGATTAATTTTAGGGAATTGATTTATAGTTCTATAGAAAAATGTGAGTAGATAATGCCTCAATATGCGTATTAGGAGGGTATAACATCACTTTGGGTGATTGGCAATGTATGAATGCTTTTATCACCTTTTTTGACATGGTATTAGGCGCTTATTAGGAATCCAGAAAAAGAGTTAATAGATAAAGTGAAGAAGAAGAAATGTTATTAATTTTAACCTTCGGTATGATGAATTAAAAATTCGTGAGACATGAATTTGGTCTTATGTATAAAATTATTATACTGAGGGGGGCATAACATGGATATTAACTGTTCAGAAGCCAAATCAGATTGCCGAAGATTTAAAAATTAAATATAGCTATAAAAATTACTCAAGGCGGAGGTATTGAAGCAGTAATAATTTGATTTGTTGTAAAGAAGATGTTTTAATTATGGGTTATACCACCATATCGAGTAATATATGAATATGTCTACTCCTTTTTTTGACATGTTATTAAGTGCTGCTTAGGAATATAAAATAATATAGTAGATAAGGAAAAGAAGGAGAAATGTTTTTAACTTTTGGTATAATGAATTAAAATTCACGTGAAAAGTCTATAAAGTTATTGCAATTATGGAAACTATAATATGGGTATTTACAGTTGTAAAACTAATTAGGATGATACAGTTATAGAACGTAAATACAGCTATAAAATTTACTCGAAGAAAAAGGAAGGAGTGAAGCATAAAATGACATGATTTGTTGTAAATAAATGACGTAAAAATAATAACACTATTTCGCACTTATAATAGTTAGTAGTGTATAAATATTTAATTCAAATTTTCTAATTTGTCATTAGGAGCTTATGGGGACTCTAGAAAAATAATAAATAGGAAAAATACAGAAGAAGAAATGTTAGTAATTGTTATTAAATGCTATTAAATATTAATTTTTATGGAATTTTACTAATAAGAATTAAATAATTATAAATCGCATTTATAATTGTTACAAATTATTATACTTAATTCTCCACCATTTCTGTCACTAGGAGATACATGTGATAGTCGTAATACTATGTTATAACATTATTGTTAAGAAGGTCATCGCAAGGAAATTCGCAGTTCAAAGGCCAATTAAAAGGACTTGAATTGTAGTATTAAAATCTAATCCTAAGATTTGCTTTAATAGGTACTGAAGTAATAAATGTAGCATTATTTGTTGTAAAAAATATATAATTACCACAGATGTTTTCTACAAAATTTATTATATATTTTATTAACAATCCTATTTTTAAAAGGCTTTGGACATTTTGAAATTTATACATATTATACATATCTTAAAAATGTGAATTTCTTACCCTAAATTGTAAAATAAATATTGTTTTTCAGACTAAATCAGCTTTTATATTAACTTATTTCAAGATAAATAATTTCAAATTCAACAATTCTGGTAATAAAGGTCTTTCGTGGCTAAAACGGTGTCTTGATTTTGGCCAAAATGTGTAACACTTGGTTGTAGAGTAGTATGGGGTGCTATTGAGCCAGCAAATTAGACTATTACAATTTAAACTGTTAACCTATCACACGGGATGTCGCCCAGGAGCACTTTATTCTGACCTTTCTCTGCCAGGCTCTTTAGGTCAGAAATACTGTAGAAAAATGGATAATGAGAAATAGCTAATTATACACACAAAATTGAGGACCAGAATTACTAAGTTTGAATTGTGTTTATGAAAATTAAAAAGCTTATAAAGATCTACGAGTTCAGTGAATGGGGAAGTATACAATAAATAGAAAATGTACGTAAAGATTAAGTTGCACAAAAATTTTAAGTACTACAGAGGTACAAAAGAAAAAAGACTATTATTATTAAAATAAGTTTTTTGTTTAAATTATTATTATGAGAAGTAGCAGAGAGTAGAACAGTAAGACCTAGCAAGACATTGCTTTGATGAGACGTATCCAGGTAAATGCCCTGAGAAATCTGATTGGATCCTGTGAACCAATAGAATTTAAGCTGGATAACCCATGAACATTAAAAAGTGGTTCGGCAAAGGTTGTAATTTTAGATAGTTAGTTTTGTTAGAATACAATTATAATTAAGTTAGTTAGTTTTGAGTTGAAATATCATTGCATATATATATATATATATATATATATATATATATATATACATAATCATATACATATATACATATATATATATATATATATATATATATATATATATATACATAATCATATACATATATACATATGCATATATATATGTGGGAATTCATATTATGTATTTTGCTTTAGTAGTTAATTTTTTTCTGTTGAATAAAAAATTTCGTAGTTAGGTAGACTTATCTTTATAAGAATGCCTAATGTTTATAAGAAAATTTCGGATTCAGAAGCAGTTGAAATAAGCGGAGACTGTTTTAGGATTTATGAAAAGAAGTAATTTTTAAAAAACAACTGTTGAAAAGGACTCAAAAAGCTGTAAAATTTGAACAAGATTTATCATTCCTCCTTAGGTGTTTATTTTAATTTATGAACACTAGCAGAGTGTTTTTGAATAGTAACAGAACTTTTCTGAGAAACGCAGTTTTTATTCACCCCACTAATTCTAACACTGTGTTGGAGGTCTACGTTCTTTGAAATAATTATACAAGAAATACTTTTGAAGTATTCATTAATATATCATAAAGGCTTTATAGTGTATTTAATAAAATATTAAATATCAATACTGCCTTCAGTAGCTAAGAAATGTCTAGAAGTGATTAATGTCTTCTGACTGATACATCTCTGAGTGGAATTTAAAATATAATATTTTAGACCCTCTTATCCTCTTGTTGCAGATCTGCAATATACTACAAAATTGATTAATTTAATTAGTGGCATTTAAAAGATGGTGTTTTTTAATAAAAACACTACTACTAACACAATACGTTTCCATAACTGGAACCAATGGTAATACCAAATGGTAATACTAAATTTAGTATTACCATTATTTACCTAAATTTAACTTTTGAATTATAGTTTCATTTATCTTTTGATAATGGCACATGTTTACGAATGAAATAAACATTTGATTTACGAAATTAAAAGAAATATATGGAGAGGTACTAGAAGTATAATTTTCACAATGTAATTTCAAATTCTTTATGTTGCGATAACATTTGTGTAAAGGAATCTACAATGCTTACAAGAAATATACTTTTTGTTTTCAGGAAATACAGATTTTCGCCAACAATATTCCAATTTTACATTTAAAAATTAAAAATTAATTTTTACATTTTTGAATACTTTATTTTAATATTTGAACAAATATGTTTAAGCTCTGGTTTGTGGAGATACAAAGGTTAAAAGTAAATTTACTTTCCCGTTGCTAAGTGACGAGTAGTAACTTGACACATTTGTTGGTAAAACATTGAAAGAACATTAAGAAAACTTTTGTTCATTATTCACTATGAATGTATATTGTTACAATTTTAGAGAAAGAAATGCTAAAAAAAATGAACAATATGTTCATTAGGAAACTTTTACATTCATCTCCCAACATTATAAAATACTACTTCTTTTCAAAAGTTTTGTAAAATGATTTCATTTAAAAAACATTCATCTCTATTCTTTCAACTTCTGGTAAAAGCGCTATCCATCTTTTGCGTTTTTCTTCTTCACTTCTTTTTTTTATGAACTTTTGCGGAATAACCTTTAGTCCATTTATCATTTCTCAGAAAGGCAAGCAATATGTCGAACATTTATGACATTCAGAGTTTTCAAACTGACACGAAATGCATTTCATTCATGAAATATGTCTTTCAGTGTTATGTTTAAAGCTAGATACTTTTCTGGTTCTGTCAAGTTATCAAAATCTTTATTTATTGATCTTTTGAAAACTTATTTTCAAAAGGAAGGGATTCGCTTGAAGATTTAATCTGATATGTGTGTACCAACAAAAAAAAATGTAGCTTTATTCAGTTTTCTATTATGAATATTTGCTAGACTGGATGCTTTTGTGTGAAGACATGTCTGATATAAATTAGTTTCTTTGGATAATGTGCAGTATTTAATTAATTAAAAGAAAATCATTCTTTAAAAATTTATTGTCAAAGATATACAGTTAAATGTAACTGATATTTTAGTATTTCACATAGATTCCAGATTTTTGAAGCATATACATTTTAAACTAGCATATGGCCCGTTATATGATGAGATAAGTAAAAATTTTAATTTTCAGAATTGTAAAGTACCCTATAAGGCAGTTAAAACAATGGTTTGTTTTTTTGGCTGTGAATTATCTGGTACAAGCTCAATAATTTGTTTATCCTCATACTCCTCGGAAGTCTTCCGATACTGTGAATGTAGTGTAGAATCATGTTGAATTCATTTAGAAAGATAATACAAAGTTTTCTTAGCTACGTCGAAATTATCTTTGAGTTCTTCCCAATTTTTTTGCCTCATTAATTAATGGAAATAAAGGAATGAATTTATAATTTCCACAACACCCTAGAGGATAGAATTTGTTATCAATACTGGTGATAAAATTTTCATTGCAACAAAAAATAATCAACGATTAAATTTAAAACTATCATATATGTACATAATGTATTATTTAAGCAAAATATAAAAGAAAATTATTTATGTAATATGTAAGTTCAGCGATAAAAGTATGAAAATAATGCAGACTATATTTAAATAATTTTGAATAAGAAATGATTAAATGAGATGGTTAAAGGAATGACTTCATAATGCTAGTTGTTTTTGAAGGGGTATTATTCGCTGTGATATGAAGCATATTTATACTAATTTATTTTAGAATAGGATCGAAAGGAAAAGGTAAACTTTACTTGATTTGAATTTTGCCATCCCTAACTCATCAAGAATCCAATATGGATGCCTCTAACCTTTCCAGGTCCAACCTCTTCATAAATTCCAGAACAGATGGGTTTAGGCAAATATTATGAAGGGGATACTCCCATTCTGACATTTCTTAAAGATCGAATTGATTTTATGGGGCCCTACGTCTAATACTTTGTTATACAAAGGATAATTTGACTGAGTTCTTCTGTATGAAAAATAGTAATCATCCCTACAACCAGTGGAATTCGAATCCATATATTTATCAAACTACCTATGTGTCTTTCTGTCTACCTATCTACCTATCTGTTAGTTGCATTTTTGCAAGGAACTCCGTTCCTTTCTGATATGTTAATAACGCTGACTAAACTGCTGGTTTCTTGGGAAAAGAATTTATCTCATCTGGCCACAAAGTTGGCCTGTGGGGCCAACTTTGTAATAGGAAAGTGTTGTCCAGGTATCATTCAATGCTCTGCTCTTGATGATGAAACATGTATTTTCTTAGTCTTTAAATAAAGTTCCACTATGGACTCGCTACTTTCTTTTAATGGAGCCATGACTGCTTATTAATTAGACTTCTTATTACCCAGTAAGCCCGGGCAATTAAAAATAATTGGGGCCAAAATTATCTTGTAGCTCGTAGATTAATTTCGCCATGTTATATTCTGTCACCTGTAATATATCAAAATTATTACTTACCAACACACACACACACACACACACACACACACATATATATATATATATATATATATATATATAATATATATATATATATATATATATATATATATAAAATATATATAAATATATATATATATATATATATATATATATATATATATATATATATATATGTGTGTGTGTGTATGTGTGTGTATAAACCTTCTTTCTCTTTCTATGCATATATGTAATACTGGCGAGATTCATCAAAATAGAACCCACATTTTATTTCTGGTGACGATTCATCCAATAATACAACAGGCAAAAACTTTTTGAACATCGTGCACACACACTTTTTAAGTAGGGATTTCTCAGGTAAAAAGACTACGAATAATCCCTAAGCACCTTTGATCACGTGATAAATAATACCCATGCCTAAAGAGAAAGATTTTACTATTGGTCAAAGAAGTACAGACAGAGGCTGGATTAAGTCTATAGCATATCTGGAGGGAAAAATCTTAATTACCGCTCAAACCCGAACGAAATTTATAAACAGAAGTTATTAAATTAATATTAAAATATGTAAATAAGGGATTTTAATATTACACACACACACACACACACACACACACACACACACACATATATATATATATATATATATATATATATATATATATATATATATATATATATGTGTGTGTGTGTGTGTGTGTGTCTGTGTGTGCTTATTTGTTTGTACCAATTAAAAAGTTTTGTTTGTAACATGATGAAATTTTTCATTATTTATCTTTCATTATGTCACCGAAGACATTTAATCAGGTTATTATTGTACTCGGTCTTTAAAAGTGTTTCTTCTTTCTTTCTAAATTCAAATCATAAACAATGCTTTCCCTAGTTTATGATAACTTTCAAGAGAAAGATTTTTCCCTCATATCCTACTCCTCCAAGCTAACCTGCTTGCCAGAGGGATTTCAGACCCATTGATTCGTTCTATATGTAAGTGAGAGTACAATAAAAACATGGAGAAGCATAGAAGATTCTGATATTAATACGAGATTGAAAACTTCAGGTGTATTATATATAAATTTATATCAAAGTTTTGTCTGTCTATAATTAAGAATCAGAAAACACTCTAATAATTTTTATAACTTTTGATGTAATTTACGTATTCACAACAGAACTTTGACTCTATAAGTTTTTGGAAGGTTAAAAAATAATGTTTTATTTTCTTTTTGCATTAAATATCTATTATTTAAAAATACTTATTGAATTATCCTTTGTTTTAGGATTCTGATATGTCAAAACACATTTTAATTTTAACTCAAGATTTTGGGGTTTAAAAAATCATGATTGGTGGAAAATTTTATAATTTTTCGAAATTTTTCGGTATTCAATAATATGTTCTATGAAAAAATTTACAGTTTATATATTATTTGGTGGAAAACTTGTCTTCAAATAATAGACATCTTTCTCAAGTATTAAATCAAGTATTTTTTCAAATATAAATTTCCCTAAATTATTGAGGATTTCTAGATTCGGCACTACAAGACTCCGTAGCGAAAGGCCTTGCTCATTATACGGGTATCAAAAGTAGTGTTCATCCCATTTAATTTAACCAATGTTTCCTAATATGATGAGTTCAATCTGTAGGAATTAGTCACTCCCAATATGTAATGAACGGAAAATTTGAACGGGAAGTATCTTCTCAAATTACACACACGTTTCGCTAGTACTAGCAAATTTATTGAGGTCTAAAAATTTAACACGTACATTCACCAAGCTCAAAATGTTAGTCATAAGTGATTTAAAGATTTACGGTCATTTTTGTTTGCTCCAAGAATGCTAATTAGATCGTGACTTACCACACAAAGCCGATTTCAAATAACTACAAACATATACGTTAGTTCTGGTATTCTATCTTACAGACCTGAGTACTGAAAGGCTATGCCTATTAAACGGCTGTCAAAACAGGTATTAATCACAACAAAAACCTGAACCTATGCTTTTGGATTTTACCAGATAAATCAATGGGAATTACACACTCCCAATATAGAATATATTAGAATATTTATTAATATTGTCTATGGTAAAATAAATACTTAATAAAAGTATATAAAATATTTATAAGCTCAATTAGATCTAAAGTTTTAATAATGCTTTTTTATTTCTCAGGATACTATAACTGTTTATTAATTTGAGACTGTTTACATTTTTCCTAATTATTTTTCTTTATTTAACATAATTCTTTATTTAACTTTGAAAAGGAAGATTTTGCCCTCATTTTCTATTCCCCAAAGCTAACTTGCTTTCGAGAGGAATTTCAGACCTATTGATTCATTCTAAAGTTAAATGAGCGTACAATAAAAACACTGAGATGCATAGAAGATTCTGATATTAATACCAAATTGAAACCTTCAGATATATATATATATATATATATATATATATATATGTATATATATATATACACACACACATATATATATATATATATATATATATATATAAATTGATATCAAACTAGTTTTGTCTGTCTATAATTAAGAGTCAGAATGAGCTTAATTATAGACATTCATTATTGACAACAATTTTGTACACGGTATTTTAGAAGTTTCATTCAAACATTTAAAGTGACCGGAGAGTTGTCTTTCAAAAAGTTGAGAAAGTAATATTTAATTTCAGTTTTGAAGTAGTAACAGAATACTTGCACAACATATTGAAATAATCGAATCAAAATAAATTATATAAAAACATAATTCATTGACAAGAAATACGATTTAGAATTTATTTCTTTAACTTTTAACCATGATTATATAACACTTTCAACAAAAGAGAGACATTCTAATTTGATTGAAAATGTCCTTGGAGAAGAATAAGACATTAAAAGACATCCGGGATTTTTACCTTAGCCTTTTAAAGAGGATTAAGCTATTGAATTAAACTAACTGCGTGTCCGTTTTTACAGTGTTTACAACTGAAACATAACACACTAGAAAGAGATAAATAAAATAAGTAATTGACGAAATTATCTCTCTTAATCTTACGTCATAAACATTTGAAATAGTAAGAGACAATAAATGTAACTGACAAAAGAGACAATAAATGTAACTGAATAATTATGATGAACATTTTATGACTGTAGTAGCCAAACTGGGAATAATTTTCTGTTGTCTTCTGTACTTTATTTTACAGTTTTAAAACAGTCTTTTTTTAATTTTAAGCTTTTACCATAAACTGACAAATAAATAATAAATTTTTGTCTAAATATCTCAATTTTTTAACTTAAGGTACATAAATGAAACGTTTAGTTCAAGAATTAAGGCGAATTCTATTATTAAACTAATTTGTTGCAGATGATTTATGTTTATTATATTTTCCTCATCTCCTTTATCTTTCTATACTATATTTGCTTAAATATTGCAAATTGTCAACCTTATAAAGCATTTCTCAGACGGATAGACAATTACAATCTCAGTTGCCTGAATGTTTTTTGCTTACAGACCTTTTGCTCTAAGCCCGATAAATTTCTAATATTGTTTAGAATTAACATAGTTTAATTCCCATTACTCTACAGTTATTTTTTATAAAAAAATTTAAATTTATGATATAATGATGAAGTTGAACAATTATGAAAGACTTTTCTTATTGTTGTTTAATTGCCTCAGAAAAAATATTTTGAAGAATATTATAAAATTCAATTAAAAGATATAACATTACTATGTATTATTCTTACTGGTTATTAATTTTCATTTTCACGGCTGTATAAATGGAATTAAACTGATCTTTAGTGTAATTTCTACCCTTGTTGAATCTATAATTTATTAAATTAACTGACTATCTTAGACATCTTTTTAGTTTAAGTTTAATTTTTTTCAAAAAAACATTTAACATCTTATAAATAACTATAAGTAAGACACCTTCCAGGATTATCTTTATAGTGATTGTGGATCAAGTTTACAATACATAAGTTCATGATTTTTTTTAAAGTTTGATGTTTTGAAAATTGATTTCTTTGGTGTTAAATTGCTGTAAATAATTTTTTGAGGATATCGAAGTTACTAATTTTGAATTCTTTAACACAGAATTCATGAGAGAGTAATTCTATGTAAAGTTCATAGGCTACATTTTACTTGAAAAATCAGCTATTCTTAAGAGTATATTTTCTTAGATGCCTTTATTCAAGACTTACCAGATTTTGGTGTAATGTTTAAATTAAAATTGATACTTTTGGTTTAGGTAAACGTATTACTATTCATTAGGGAATATTATTCAATTTATTGCAAATCTTGATTATATGAAAAAATGTGGAAAATTCAGTGTTTAATGACATTCAATAACTATTTTAGGGAAATTTATATAGCTACAGATCAGTATTAAATAATTTTGTATAACTCCTTTTGTTATTTCTTTAAAATAGTTCCTAAAATTATTTTACTATACCATGAACAAAGAAATTTCTAACTATTTACCCTTTCATAGTTGATGTGATAAGGTATTATAGTTTCTTCCTAGACTTAAAATCTTCTTTATCACTGCACAATTTCATAATATAAAATATATTAAAATGTAATGCTTCTTTAAGAATGAATTTTTTACAGATTCTTTAATAACACATCAGTTTTAAAAATTTATTTAGTTTCGTTATTTTATTTAGTAGCGTAATTTTTAACACCATAAAAATATTCAGCAAACAAAAATATTAAATGTTTTTACCCGAAAACTTTTAAAACAGGCTTGTTAAAAACTAAAATTTTGTCGAAAATTAAAGTCAAATATATGTATTATTTCTCACCCAAAACTTTATAGGTACGTGATGTTTTTAAAATGTTGATTATGAATCTAAATATAATTTGTAATTTATAAAATGTTAAATGCAACCAAAAAGTGCTGTAAATTATTTATTCTTAGTTAGAAATTTCACTGAATCTTTACATCCATCGTTTTTTCATATTTATTATTTATCATTTCCATCTCTTTGATGGATCGAAGTTTTACTGTATTATATTCTGAAGTTGGTCACTTTGCAACTTTTATTGTGTTGTTAAAATATATCCAAACCCCTTAACACTGGTTAAACGCTCTCAGGTGTTGTATTGTAGATGTGTTATACCCGGACCCGGCCGAAGTCATCCAAAATGATATTGTATTGTAAATTTCGTCAGTTTGCTAATTACTGAGATAATACGTACTTATTTATGCTCATCAGGTTTGTTTAACTTCAGCTAATAATTATGTTTAAACCAACGTTTAGGCTTTTATAAATGTACTAAAACACATTGGTATTTAATTTGAACTTCTGTTTCAATGGTATGTTTTATTAAAATATTTCAAAATTCAAATTACATTTCAATGTTCCGAAGTTCGACAGTCATCAAGCTGCAACTTTACTTCAGCTCAATACAATAGGGATTTCACGCAGCAGAGAACATATCAATTTATGCCGATTCTAACTATAATTTCAAATGAGAGGGCAGCATACTAGGTGCCTATTGGCCACCGTAAGCATGAAAATGAATGGGAAGGGCATTAAAGACATTCATGACGTTGCATGAAATCGCTGTATGCCGGGAAGGATATCCTACTAATAACTAACAATGATCCAAAGTTGTTACTTTTATTTTTTTCAATAGCACGTTTTTAATTAAGCAAGTGACGAAAATACTCCTGAAAGCTTTCACGCAATTCTTCCATTTATAGTTTACAGATCAATTACACGAATTAATTCTTTTTAAGCATGATTCTTAAGCTTTTTCAGCCTTTTATCATTGTCTACACGCACCCAGGAAACCAGGAAGCGTTTGTAAATCGATTACAAGAAACACATATCATAATTGGTTCCCCTTCTACTAATTGCACCCGTGTCTACTCATGAAACAAATAGTGTTGATTAAGATTAGGAGTCACTAAATCGTGATTGGGAGACTCTATTTTCTTGCTAATCATGATCTGGTTTCTTGATGGTTATCACCAATTGTCTTGTCGCTAATCAAAGAAGATTTGTACCTGTTTGAATCCCTAGGGTTGGTAGAATCACTAACATAGCAACGGTATTGATTAGGGAGTTGTGTTTTAGATGAAACACTGATATAATAAAATAACGATGTATATATTGCAGGAAACATTTGTATCAAAGTTATACAGAGATTCATCAATGCATTTTTTCCTTTGAATTTTAGCTCAATTATTCCGATCAAAATCATTGGTTCTCTCTTTTAAAATAATACTCTACCTATAGCCTTTTTAGACTTATTTTATGATTATAATGCAATCCTATTTTATGAATTTTAAAGTAATTTAATACACATGTTTTGCTTTTCTACAGCATTAATTGTTTTTTGTAGGAATTTCTATGAAAAAGCATTTAATTATTGATTAACGTATTAGTACTGTTCAATGTAAAACTAAATTCAACATAAGGTTAAAATGTTTCTGAATTCAAATATAAGTCTATATGAATCATAAAACGCTATTCTTTCCTTTTGGAAGCATTTTGAAACTAAAATAGTAAGGAGTCACCAATATCCGTGGCTGAATCTTTGGTGTAACACACACACACATATATGGGATGGGTATTTTTACACACTACAAACTAAGAGTTAAATCAATGTTGAATAAAAACAGTCGTTAGGCCTATAAAGAAATATGTAAAATTTGAAAATAAATATGTTCATTTTATCGATCAATTCATCTTACATTTCGTTTTTGCCCCACAGTCACATAAACTTAGTATTTCTGTATTACCATGAGGGCGCAACGAAGCCAGCCAATTAGAGATATTATGTATAATCACTTTGCGGACAAAAACAACCAAAACTAAATTTCCAGAAGTAGTTGCATAAGATTAGTGGAGACAAACAGACATTAACGTGGTCCTCAAAGGCTGTCAAAATTAAAAGGGAAACAAATACTTTTGCCAGTAGTTGCCATTTTAGGTACAAAATAGGTATAGGTTTCATTAGGTTTAGTTTATTTATAAACTCATTGAGTCTAGGTCAAGCAACTCAAATTTTGATCTAGCTTATACAAGGGTTGGGGCATAAGTCATGGAAACCATTTTTTTTCTTGTAGATGTGAAAGGATGACAAATGTATATGTGTCATGTAGAAGTTCTGCAGGCATAGTGTATATGCAGAGCAAAAGAATGGCTCTGTGATAGCTGGTAGTAGCATGAAGAGGGCTGTGAATTCAGTTAGTAGGTGAGTGTCGTGGGAGATGGAAGTAATCCGTGTTGAGCAGTAATCTTACATTAAAATAGCCATCCTACGGGGGAGAAATGCGATGGAACATTTCAGTGAATTAGTGGAAGCCCTTGGGAATATAGCCCTACCACAAAGTGACATTCCATTTCTCCTTCGGAGAAAGGCTATATTTTGATGAGTGCTGCTGAACCCGGTTACTTCCATCTCGCACGACACTCACCAAATGACTGATTTCACAGCCTGCCCTACTACAAGCTATCACAGAGCCATCTGTTGCTCTGCATACACATTATGCATACAGAACTTCCACCCAACATACATGCGCTTGTCATCCGTTCACATATATAAAAAAATAGTTGTCATGACTTATGTTCAAACCCTCGTATTTCTTCAGTTAAATTCCTGCAAGGTTTCTGAAGTATCATAATGCAGTAACTGCCAGTGCCCGTTGCTCTTACAGCAGCACTATACACACGTATATTGCATATATATATATATATATATATATATATATATATATATATATATATATATATATATATATATATATATATATATATATATATATATATATATATATATATATATATATATATATATATATATATATATATATATATATGAAACGTGCTAAATTATGTTCCCGATTATAAGGAAAATTAGTCCCTATTATTTGGATTGCCCGAGCTTACTGGGAAGTTAGAAGTCCTAATGCCATTGATCTACGGTCCAATTTCGATGTGCTTTGCACAACACAAACCGAGCAGTGCTGTTGGACTTTGTGATCAAAGGCTTATGGGCAGAAGCATAACCATGAAAACCAAGCAGATTTGTTTCGTTACGGATGGTATTCATTGAAACAATACTCTCGGATGCCTGTTGAAACTCCTTGCGGATGAGGGCCATCGGTTGGGTGCAGTTCTTCTGAATTCCTCTGGACAGCACTCATCGGTCTCTATCTCCCAGTTTCATTGGTCTGCCTACTCAGGGCACATTCCGACAATCACCGCTCACCTTCCACTTCTAAATCATATAGGCCACTGTCGATTTTGCTTACTTCAAATCGCTAGATATGCCACTTAAGGTTCGGCCACATTTGTGATACCGGATAATTATACCTCTCTCGAAATCAGAGAGCTCCAATCTGTGCGGCATCTTGCATGCGACTAATGCCTATGCTGTTTCCTACAGGATGTATACCGGCGGAGGCCGTGACGTACCGCAGATATCGTCATTTACATAGGTGTCCAAATACTTATTGATAGACAGTGTTATATATAAATATATATATATATATATATATATATTATATATATATATATATATATATATATATATATATATATATATATATATATGCGCGCTTGCTTGTGTAATCATGATAAATTTGTAGGATAATTTATTGAATTATAATGATCACTTTTCTCTGGATTTGGTGTGACAATTTATTCAGAATCAAAAATAGATATCTTGGAATACTTAATTGCCCTTGTGAACTTACACGTGTTGATAATGCAAAGGTAGTACTTGCACATGGTTTTTTAGTCGATATGAAGTGTGAAGGCAAAATGGCTATTTTGTATTTTCCTAGGAAATAAAGATCCTTTGACTTTTGATCAATACTTTGCCTTTTGGATTTAATGGATTTATTCGATATACATCAAATGGATAAAAATTTTCTGAGAATTTTCTATGTCTATATCCATTTGCATAATGACATACGTATTTATTTATTTCTTCGTGTATAAATGCATATTTTATATAGTCATTAAGTATAAGAATGGGGAAGAACGTTTTTAATTCTCTGTTAGACCCATCTGTGTTTTATACTGTTTCCTAACTGCAATTAACTTTTCAGCATTAGTATATAAAGTGAATGTTAAAAGCCATTTTTCTGTTGCACTTAAAACTGTAGTTACACATTTATTGTTAAGATTTTTTGTAGCTCTTTCACAAAATTATATTGTGAGTCATGTCTCATTATCTTCGAATAATGTAACATTTCTCATGCTAACTACTTTTAAAAAAATCCCTAATAGCTTATCGTTATTAATTACCATCGATGTAATTAAGCACATGCTCGATGAGGAAATTGCTAGGTTTTTGCAATAATGCACATCATCCTTTTAAAAGCCTACTTCAAAGTTTACCGCTTTCGCGTTAAAAGGTTAACATGTTGCGTAAAACTGGAGATGGGGAAAGTTGAGCTCTTTTTTTCCCTCCCATTATAATTTATTGAATGAGCTGAAAATTTGTTTATGGCCTTAAAAAATAACCTGAAAATAAACAAAAAAATATTAAGTTGGAATCATTTATAATTTCTCTAGAGGAAGCAATTTACTTATAAACAAGGTAATGAGTTTCAGAAAGATCTTTGAAAAAAGGGGAACGTACTAATCACGTGACTCTAAAGGGAAAAAATGGGGGGGGGAGATTAGACTTTAATAATAACTATGATTTATTTAATGCAAAGAATAAAAAAAGCAACTTTCCTTTGTTCGTGGCAAAGCACCAGACACATAATTATAACTGACGAAATATTACTTAATACTACGTCTGCAATTTTCTGAATATAATTTAGGTTATTTTTAAGCATCGGATATTGAAGAATATTGATTGCACCTCTTTTTAATCCTTTTATAAGAGGCGATTGATTGATTTCGGGTTAAATAAATTGATTTATCTTTGTGTTGACTGTAATCTTTTGTGAAGCGTCATTTTATTAATTTTAGAAGGTAGACTGTAAATGACTGTATAGATATAGAAATGTGAATAATACAAAGCCAGAAAAAATGCATTTGCAGTCACAAAACATTCATTGTTGATCCAGTGACGTGTGACTTGTGATAGACATTCCGAAGTAAATATGCCCTTCACATGATAAAATCTGAATTGTGTCACTCAAAGCATTTACTCTCCTATATGTAGTTTTTTAATTTATAGTATTTTGTTCATACTGATGCATTCACAATATACATTAAGAGTATTGAGCACAAAAGAATGTGTTATATAGTAATTTTTGAGAGGTAACATAATCAGCTTAACCTTTAACTACTCTGAACGTATTTTAGGAGATAAAACTATTACTGTTGTTGATTTCAATTGGTTTTTAACTTACTTTTATCTTGTTAAATAATCTTGACAGTTCACTACAAGACACTGAGAAAGATGCAGTAAGCTACAAGATGCTGAGAAATATACGGTTAATTATCGTTTAGGTTCGTAAAAATGCTTAAGGTTTATTTGGAAATAAATAAGTAATTTACAAATGTAAAAGTAATTTTTATCTGTTATTTCAAACTCTCTCATTCAGTCGGGGACGATGAGTTTTTCAATGATAGTATCACGCAGAGTCTTAATGTAGAACACAATAACACATATAGGAAGTAGAGCTAATCTAGTTTATTAACTCAAAGAGTGAAGTACAACTGCAAGCTCTGCACAACTCTGAACGATCTTTAATACCAGTGACTGAGATCTTATTTATAACAGAACGAAACTGATGAAACAGATAACTTATAAGTGGATGATTAAAATTAGTTTTTTTCTGTTTGTAGAGAATTAATCCAGATTGTGTTTGAAAGAGTTGTTTTTTGGTTCTTATTATTTAAATATTTTTATTCATTTTTATTATTTTAAATATACTTAGTTATATTGTATATTGACCATGAATTGAAGAAAATGTAACTTTATGAGAACTGTCTTTTTCAAGTAACAACCAATTTATTTCATAATAACAAACATAATTTTAAGGCTATGAAATTTTTTACTACATGAATTAAATATGACGAAAAAATTATAATACTTTGGAAATAAGTATTTTGTCACAAATGTATTATATGTAATTAAAATAAATATTTAGATTTTTATATATGTAAAGTTTCAATTGTTGAAAAGTGTATGTTTCATTTTGTCAATAGTCTCTAAGCGGTTCTCTTCAATGTAGCACCAATTTATGACTTCATAATTTAAACAAGAAATAAAAATAGTTTTAAATTGCTTTTAATTCGTTTTATCTTGGAAAAAAATCTTGATAGTACACTCAGTTTAGAAAGATATTGCAATTCATTTAGATGCGAGAAAATGCTAAGGATGTTTAAATGTACAACCAATTTAAATGTTAATTAATTTTTTATTTTACTTCAATCGCTGTCTCAGGGATGATATTCGAATTGCAGTTTAAAGCTTCATAAAAATATAAACAATCTCAAAAGAAGTTTATTATTGATTTTTATTACTTAAATACTGTCTGGCTATTTTCTAAAAATTATATCTTTTATACTGGAAAGGATTGTATTTATGTAATTTTTTAATTTCGTATTTGCTTTATTCTCGAAACATGTTGGATTCAGAATATTTATGGCTTTTTTAAATAAACTGATACTTTTTTTATATATTTTTAAATTGAAATTTTTCATAGATTTTTTTTAATAATTTATTTATTTTTATATATACTTAAGGGATTGACTTATATTTATGCCTCTAATAACTTTTGAAATGGAGAGCATAAAGCCAAAGCAATTTGTGTTTTTAAAATTCATCGTGTGTTGAAAATATATCATGCGTGCTCCATTGCTTCCTAACAAAGATAAGGAAATTCATAGTTTTTTTTCACTTCTCTTTTATTTTACTCTTTGCGGCATCTGATGAATATTGAAAGCATTTAGAAACTCGGGCAACATATGTATGCTTCATATAGTTAGTAACTATTTATTACAAGAAATATATAACTGGTGTAATTTATTAATGATGATACTTATGTTACAGTATAACATTTCCTTAATCAAATTAAATGCAAATAAAAGATAAAATAGACTATTATTCAGAATTTAAAAAGTTATATAAGCTATTTTTAAACATGAAAGAGAACTTAAAATCAGTAGGAAGGTAAATTTTTGTTAAATTTGTAGACATATATTTTTGTTGAAATTCATAGTTTTTTGCTTCCTTTTTCTTTAGCTTTTGCGGCATCAGATGAATATTGAAAACATTGAGAAACTAGGGCAACAAACGGATGCCTCATAGATAGTAACTAATAATTAAGAGAAATATATAACTGGTGTAATTCATTAATGATGATATTTATGTTACAGTATAACATTTACTTAATCATATTAAATGAAAATGAAAATAAAAGATAAAATAGACTTTTTTTCAGAATGAGAAGTTGTATAAATGTACTTCAAAGAGGAGAGATAACTTTTTATTAATAATGAGGTACATCTTTAAAATTTTTAGACATACATTTTTGTTTAATTTTAAAAACTCAGAAAGTTTTATATGCTATGTAAATATATAATAAAGTTTCTTTAGAAAGCCGGAAAGATAACAATTTTGAGAAGGTAACCTCGTATTGACCTATAATTGTACTATATTTTTAAAATCTAAAGCACTTTTAAAGCAACACTGTTCCTTAATTGCGGATAAAACAAAAAATGGAACAACACGTTTTAAATATCGTTAAGTAAAGTTATATCGTGACTACATGGTGCCTTAAAACCATGGCAACATTATGTGACAAGAATTAATAGTAATCCAAGTTGAAAAGTAAATGTACAAAACATTCTCGGATCATTACTGCAATATTCGGAAGGAATGCCATACTTTAGTTGAAATGCAACTTAGATGTTGTTGGAAAATGAGACAAAAATTGAATGAGACTAAAAGTTATTTAGTAGCGAGCGTAATTACTTTTTACGATAAAAAATTATGAAGATTATGACGGATTGAGGACTAATTTCGTTAATTTAAACAAAAGTTACTGACATCTGAAATAAAAGCATGAGACGCAGTTGGAATCAGTATCAAAGCGACATAATTTCAATACAGATTTAATTGTATAAGGGAATATTTGCATTAAAATACTAATGAGATATTTAATTGTTATACGTTGATCACTAGACGCTATTATTTTTAGTTACGTGACCCATCATAACAACTGCTTCTTATCCGAATAGAAAGTTCCTCACAAAATTTTTCTGTATCAACGCATTACAGTTTTCACTTAATTATATACACATATATATATATCTAAATATATATATATATATATATATATATACATATATATATATAATATGTATATATATGTATAATATATATGTATATGTAGATATATAATATATATATATATATATATATATATAAATATATATATAATATATATATATAAATATATATATATATATATATATATATCTATATATATATATATATATAATATATATAATAATAATATATGAGACGTTCCAAGTGATGGAAAGCACTTATTGGTTAGTGTATAAAAATTTCTTTATTGAATTCCTTTTATCTATGGCAACGCCATTAGATATCCTTTGCTCCCATTTGGGGTCAACAAGCGTGGAGGATGTTATCAGCATGACGCCCCGCTAAGAAGTGTCTTTTTGTATTGCTTACCTAAACAAAATTCTTTTCTACTTCCACGTCAGCTTCTTTACACTGTATAGTTCACGTAAAAGGGTGTTTTTCTCCTCTTAAATTATCGTAAATGAGTCCCAACTATTTTTAATTATAACCCGCTTAAATCATAACCCCCATTTTTAAACCTGACATTTATATATATATATATATATATATATATATATATATATATATATATATATATATATATATATATATATATATATATATATATATATATATATATATATGTATATATAATAGAGTTCGGGTGTCCAGGGATAAGTAGTTAAGTATCGTACTTCCTACTTCTAATTTGTTGACAACTTTCATTTACGTTATTTATGGATAATGTCAGCAAAATATACTTTCACAACATAACAATGAAATAAAGACAAAAATCCTTTCAAAAGTTAGGCTCCTCAAACAGTACCAGACTTCACGTCTGTGTAGAACAACCTCTTTCGCTGAAGGTTGGATGAATAGTAGAGCGCTGCTCTTTGCTACCGGAGTTCGCGGGTTCGAATCCCATTGAAGACATACATGTTCGAAGCCATTTGGAATCGGCTTTAAGCAGTAGGTCCCGTGCTCATTAGTCCTCGTGAAACAAAATAGTAGACCGTTGCGTTGCAAGCCATAGCAAACCAGACCACCTCCTCCCAATATGTATATGATGATATTAAAAACCAGCGTAAACAAAATTCCCCTTCCTTTTGGACGTGCATCTACAGAGAAATGTATCTTCAATGAGTATTTTCAGACAAGTATAGGCTTATTTAGGGAAAATCCTGAAAAGCAATTTTTAAATACAAGTCATTTTAATAGATCTTAAGAATCTCGAGGACCATTTTATAACATTTATTAAAGAGAAAGAGATTATATTTTATGAATATTTTTTATTATTAGTAAGTCATTAGACTCGGAAAAGATTAAAATTTAAAATTTATGTACTTAAATGTTTTACAATGGAGAATATACCTTATACAAAATTAGAAATATTTAACTTATTACAAATGTAATTACTTTGATAAGATAAATGTTCTGATGGATAAAAACTTACAAGTTGAATTTTTGGGATATAACAGTATGTATTTAAACTCATACTAAGGTGTAAATGTCATAAACTCATTTGAAAGATTGAAAATTTATCCTTATATAACTTTCCATCAAGACAATTTCTCGCTATAGAAAATTCAACTCATTTGTTAAATTTATTTCTTAGCTATCCGAATATTCAAATTTTGAAGTTTTTTATGACTAACCCTTAATTTGGCTAAGTCCGCTACAGCGAACAATCAAATAAATAAAATCTGGCGGATTTATGAAAACTTCTATACGGCTAAAATATCTAACAAACACTTTAAAATATATTTCTATTACAGTAAAACAGAAAGTATTTACAGAGATCTTAATGTCTATACAGACATGGGAAAATAACAGAAATTAAAAAATATTTGAAAAAAAACATCTTGTCAAATTAAGGGTTAAAAAATAAAATAAATATGATCAAATAATAAAACTTGTGTATTTATAAAAGATCCTTATTTTCACCTGTTAAAATTTAAGAGATTAATTAGTTTCTCAACATTTTTAAATTCATCTTTAAACTAGATTCAGCTTTAAACTTAGTTGTGTATACCGAATATTTGTTGACTTTAAATACTTTTAAGGCTTGAAACCAATTGACACTATGTGCTATCCAATTAAGCCTAATGCTCTATCATGTTCTTTTCGAATGTTTTTACGATTACTGCAAGACATCTTTTTAAAAAATTTGCCTGCAAGACATCTTTTTAAAAAATTTATTTCTAAACAAGGGAAATTAAGTAAAAGATACTATTAATTTAAAAAAAAGCAGTTTAATGCACAATTAAGTTTACTTTAGATTTTAAGAACTGATTTTTTAAATTATAAAACGTCGCGTTTGGTTATGAATTAAGAAACAGTTTGAGGAATTCTTTTAGAACTTGTAGCTTCAGCTTTGAAATAAGAGCATACTGTGAAAACAAACTTATAGTGGAAAGCTGAAAGTTTATAATTTCCTTAGTTAACCACAATAAACAAATTTAAATTCTTACAAAAAAATTTTATGCGTATAAGAAACTTTTGAGGGAAAGTTGTAGATAGTCAAGAGGATATGCACATGAAATAGCATGAAGAATTATAAATGGTATTTCTTATTATATGTAAAGGATCTACACTGTATATGCTATCATGGAATAATTTTTAAATAAGAATAATATTTCCTTTTAAAGTAAGAATTCAATTATTTTATTCTTGAAATGTTGCTGCTTTTCTATAACACAAACTTTAAAAGATCATTAAACTACATACGTTCTAGTTTTCTGACGTTTTATATTTTAATTTAAAATATCATTGAAAGTACAACAAACTCTCCTTAGATTATTTAACAACACATCAGAAATAATCTACTCTGTATATGCTATCTTAAGTCACGTGATAATTTTAAATAAGAATAATATTTCCTGTTAAAGTAAGAATTTAATCATTTTATTCTTGAAGAGTTGCTGCTTCTCTATAACACAAACTTTAACAGATCATTAAAACTCCATACGTTCATGTTTTCGGACAATTTATATTTTAATTTAAAATATCATTGAAAGTACAACAAACTCTCCTTAGATTATTTAACAACACATCAGAAATAATCTACTTTATATATGCTATCTTAAGTCACGGGATAATTTTTAAATAAGAATAATATTTCCTTTTAAAGTAAGAATTGAGTTATTTTATTCTTGAAGTGTCGCTGCTTCTATATAACACAAACTTTAAAAGATCATTAAACTCCATATGTTCATGTTTTCGGACAATTTATATTTTAATTTAAAATATCATTGAAAGTACAACAAACTCTCCTTAGATTATTTAACAACACATCAGAAATGATCTACTCTGTATATGCTATCTTAAATCACGGGATAATTTTTAAATAAAAATAATATTTCCTTTTAAAGTAAGAATTAAATTATTTTATTCTTGAAGTGTTGCTGCTTCTCTATAACACAAACTTTAAAAGATCATTAAAACTCCATACGTTCATGTTTTCTGACATTTTATATTTTAATTTAAAATATCATTGAAAGTACAAGAAACTCTCCTTAGATTATTTAACAACACATCAGAAATAATCTACTCTGTATATGCTATCTTAAGTCACGGGATAATTTTTAAATAAGAATAATATTTCCTTTTAAAGTAAGAATTAAATTATTTTATTCTTGAAGTGTTGCTGCTTCTCTATAACACAAACTTTAAAAGATCATTAAAACTCCATACGTTCATGTTTTCGGACAATTTATATTTTAATTTAAAATATCATTGAAAGTACAGCAAACTCTCCTTAGATTATTTAACAACACATCAGAAATGATCTACTCTGTATATGCTATCTTAAATCACGGGATAATTTTTAAATAAAAATAATATTTCCTTTTAAAGTAAGAAATAAATTATTTTATTCTTGAAGTGTTGCTGCTTCTCTATAACACAAACTTTAAAAGATCATTAAAAATCCATACGTTCATGTTTTCTGCAATTTATATTTTAATTTAAAATACCATTGAAAGTACTATAAACTCTCCTTAGATTATTTAACAACACATTAAGCATCTAACCAATCTAATCATTTAATTATTTTTTATACACAACAATTTATCTTGAATGATACCAGTTAGGATTTTGGAGACTGGTTTAGAGTAGTACTTACATTTTTATTATTTGTACTTAAAATTATTTAAATTCTAGTAATAAAGAAGTACTCGTGGTAAGAGTTGACAACCTTGTGAAGAATAATCTATAATAAAAGGAATTTTAGCATATTTCCCACATTATTTTTCTTCACAAATTTGCTTTGAATGACGTGTAATTGGTATCACTTTAATCTCAGTAACTTTTAAGATATTTAGATAGGTTTTTTCTTTTAAATTCATGAATACAATACCTGTATTTAAGTAATCAAACTAAGGCCTACTTTTAAACTACTTTACTTTCAACAATACAATCCATTGTTTACAAAGAATCCTTGACTATGTTTGAATTTTGTGCTTTCTGGTTCATTAATAGATACATTATTATACTCATGTTTCATAATAGATTATATATAATTGGTTAGTATCAAAATCATATTTTAAAACTTTAAATTAGGAACATAAAAATTTTAAAAAATAATATACCCTAAAAACAGGATAAAGCCCTAAGAGCAAGTAATTTGCTTCATTCTACAACCCATTGTATGAATCTTTTTTGCTAGTTTGCATACTTTAAGTAGAAAACACGAAATAAGAAATAAGTATACTGATATAAAATACTAATTGCAATTTCAAGTGGTTTGAAGGTTAATAAACAATCAATATCCGAGATAACAATCAACTCCTGAAACAAGTTTTGAGGAAAAAATTAACTTAGTAAGACTAGTGGATAATTACTCTGTTCCGAACCCTGCAATTTTCTATTTCAAACGCACACAACAAAGCCGTCAACTCGAACAATGCCTCTCATCCAAGTAATCGACAGTTAATTTCGACTTTTAAATATTCGATTGCGAAACCTTGAAAAATCCCAAGGTAACAGTGTATTTTTCGCCGAGCATAAAAGAATTCTGCATTTATAATTGATTCCACTTAAAGAGGTTTTTTGGCAATGCAATTGGCGCGAAAACTGAGATAGCTATATATCAAACGATTGTCGTGGAAAAAGTCCAATTAAAAAAGTTCAATTGTGCTTTAAAATATTTTTATACGTTCATGGTCGTTGAATGGGTGTGTTTCTAGAGAGTGAAATATTGGGGCTCTTTGAAAAGGTTAAGATCATTGCTTCATATAATCCGTTCGTACAATTATTTAAGAAAAATATATTCAAAGCACAAAAAGCGTAAGACCAGAAAATTTCCACTGTTTATTGTGGTCTGAAAAGTCTATTAATTACAAAATTCAAACACAATAGCGAGAGTCTGAGACCGTAAAGTGGCGCAGTGTTTATCAAAGAGTTTTTCAACTGGTGGCGCGTGAAATTTTTAATGAAAATAAAAGTATAGATCTGTAGTTTTTTTGGAGAAAAAACTCATTTTAAATCAGAACAGAGTCGACCTGCAAAGTCGTCCTTGCTTAAGCTTAAGAGTAGCGTTATCAGACCTAGTAGTGGACATACGTTTATTGCTTCATGTAGATTACTACCTGTAATACTACCAAGAATTCATCCTCTTTAAAGCTTTATTTTAATTACAATATTAATTTTAGTTTGTCATCAGGTGACATATTTTCCTTCTAGCCATTTGTTAATATTGATTGTTACAGTCCGTTAAAATTTCAGGAATTATTGCAATAAATTACTGTTGAGGAATTCCCTTCAAGGTTTAACGGTCTGGAGCTTTTAGTTTATTTTATTTCAGTCTCTTATACAATTGTAAAATTATATGTGTTATAAGAGTTTTAATTATCTTTTTTAAAACTATAATAATGTATTTTTTATTTAAATTTTCTCCTTTATCTATTGAATTCTTGTAGTTAAAATGTATGGACAGTCACGAGCTCCCAGAAATTTATATATGACACAAAATTTCAAACTAAATTAATTGGGTAAATCTCCTTTAAATGGAAGTCTGGAGAATAAAAAAAAACTTTTAGATTATTTTATTTCAGTTTCTTATACAATTGTAAAATTATATGGGTCATAAGAGTTTTAATTATCTTTTTTTAAACTATAATAATATATTTTTTATTTGAATTTTCTTCTTTATCTATTCAATTCTTGTAGTTAAAATGTATGAATGGTCACGAGCACCTAGAAAATTAAATATGACACAAAAGTTTCTAACTAAATTAATTGGATAAATCACCTTTAAATGGAAGTTTGGAGTATAAAAGCTTTTAGTTTATTTTATTTCAGTGTCTTATACAATTGTAAAATTATATGGGTTAAAACAGTTTTAATTATCTTTTGTTAAAACTATAATAATATATTTTTTATTTAAATTTTCTCCTTTATCTATTGAATTCTTGTAGTTAAAATGTATGAATAGTCACGAGCTTCTAGAAATTTATATATGAAACAAAAGTTTCCAACTAAATTAATTAGATAAATTACATTTAAATGGAAGTCTGGAGTATAAAAGCTTTTAGTTTATTTTATTTCAGTCTCTTATACAATTGTAAAATTATATGAGTTATAAGAGTTTTAATTATCTTTTTTTTTAAACTATAATTATTTATTTTTTATTTGAATTTTCTCCTTTATCTATCCAGTTCTTACAGTTAAAATGTATAAATAGTCACGAGATCCTAGAAATTTATATATGACACAAAAGTTTCCAACTAAATTAATTGGATAAATCACTTTTAAATGGAAGTCTGGAGTATAAAAGCTTTTAGTTTACTTTATTTCAGTCTCTTATACAATTATAAAATTATATGGGTTATAAGAGTTTTAAATATATTTTTTAAACTATAATAATGTATTTTTTTATTTGAATTTTCTCCTTTATCTATCCAGTTCTTACAGTTAAAATGTATAAATAGTCACGAGATCCTAGAAATTTATATATGACACAAAAGTTTCCAACTAAATTAATTGGATAAATCACTTTTAAATGGAAGTCTGGAGTATAAAAGCTTTTAGTTTATTTTATTTCAGTCTCTTATACAATTATAAAATTATATGGCATATAACGGTTTTAAATATCTTTTTTTAAGCTATAATAATGTATATTTGTATTTAAATTTTCTCCTATATATTATTAATTATAAAAGTTTCTCCTTATATATATATATATATATATATATATATATATATATATATATATATATATATATATATATATATATATATATATATATATATATATATATATATATATATATATATATATATATATATATAATATATATTATATATATATATATGTATATGTATACATAAGTTAGTGAATTCTTCTATATATGTATGTATATATTTATGTATGTAAAATTATATAAAATTTTATATCTTTTATATATATATATATATATATATATATATATATATATATATATATCAGGTTGTAATATTATCATACCTTTGTGATATTTTAAGAATTAATTTATTAATCCCTGATTATACACAAGTTAGTGAATTCTTCTATAGTTCAGAGTTTTTAGAAAATTATAAAATTTTATATCTTTTAATACACAGGATTACCTTATTATGGCTTTTATACATTGCTGCTAATATTTAATCAGCTTTGTTGCTATTTTTAAACTTAAAATCTAATTACAGTACTTTATAATTAAATTATATATAACTTCAAAAATCTTATTAAAAATTTTTCCATTTCCCTGATTTAAATTAGTTTGATAATTTCTTTTGAAAGCAACAATTGTGCCTTAGTGTCCATTTTACTCTCTAGCCTAAACGTATAGTTGTGGTAAATGCTGGACAAGATTATATCTTTATTAAATGCATCATTTGATTATAATATTATATTCTACGTTTCAACTAGCGGTCGAAAAACTTGACATCAGTAGAAATTAATAACTTTTACTATATTTTATTCTTTCCGCTTGTCAGTACGTGAACAACTCTGTCTACGAAAATTGAAATTACGTGAGATAAAAAGGACTCCCGAAATAATAACTTGGTTAACGAAACCCTTTTCAACACTTATTTTTATTCCGTGCGTATAATGCATCTACGTTACATCTGTTAAGTGCTGACGTAACATGAATGAAAGCGAATAAAATACGAAAAAATCAGTTCTAAGTTGACCCAGTTATACAACTCTCTATTACTGGGGATTGTTTAGGAAGTTAAAAAAAAAAAATCTATGCATCGTGTATGCTGCTCGGGAAAAAATTAATTTTTGATATGAAATAAAAAAAAAGATCAACTCCTCTTGACAGCAAAGTATACGTAATAAAGAGGTCAATTATATGTAGTGACAAGCACTCAAATAAAAAAATTCACATTCAACTGCGTATAAAGAAGTGGGCCTAAGCCTTGCGGGGGGCACATAGGTGAGGCCTTAACAGCGAAATCCGGATAACTGTGAGTAAAAAGTGCCGCCCATTGTTATTGTCACGTGGCTCCGACTTTGTTGCCACCACAGGTTCATAAATCTCGTGGAAATATTAGAAAGGATTTCACCTTTCCATTTCGGGTATTTTTTAAGCCGATTCAGTTCTTGAAAGGGCAGTTTTGAAAGATTCTTTTGAGTGTGGCACTGGTATGAGGGGCCAAAATGTCGAGCTTGTTTCGTGGCTTACTGTATTGTTGTATTGTTAAGAAAGGATTAGATTTTTTACTATGCTTTCGCACCCTAAGTGACATGTTAATCCTTCCAAAGACGTGAACTACAAACAGTTCTTCGGAACTGCTCTTTTAAATCCCATAATTTAAGACGAAATTGTTAGATCCGAGGCTGAATGTTAAAAAGATGCATTTGCTCAGTCAAATGGCTACGTGCTTTTCTTAGGGGATATTTACTTGGGATTTTGCGCTTTCTTTGGGCTGCGTTATTTTTCCGATAATTTGAAGCACGTGCATGAAAAAATACATTGCAAAATCTTCGGGAAATTCAATTTTTAGAGGATTGTAGTGACTTTTATTTATTTTGCACTTAATATTATTACACGTAACTGTTGTCGATCTTATGACAACAGCCGTTGGACATAACTCATTTTAACATTTCTAAAATTATAGTGTGAGTAATTACATTAAATCTTAATTTTCATTAAATGGACTACACTACAGAAATTAATGTGATTCGTCCTTATTCAGCAGTATTGCTATTCAGCACTGTTGGAAGAATTCATTTGCCGCATGATGACAGAATAAGCAGGAATAAAATCTACTAGTGCTAATTCTATTGATATAATTAAAGTTTGTAGTCATTAGAAATTGGTTGTAAATATCACGTTTTAAATTACCACTGAAGTATCTAAATTCGGACACGATTGATCAGAAATAACCAATAACTTAAAATGAATAAATTAATTTTAATGTAACCTCCCTTGTTATGTATGGATGTTTGGGAAATAAAGGACAGCAAATTATTGAAGACTGACTGTACAGAATACCTTGTGCTTATCTAAATAAATTTTTTTTGCAAGAATATTAAGAAATTACTTCATTCTAATTCTTCTTTTTATGTAGCCTAAAGTATGGAAGTTGTAAATTTATACATGCTCATTACTATTTCTACATTTTAATTAAAATTCAAAATAGGGAATAATATATTTCTGCATAGTTATCAAAAATCAGAAATTAATTTAAGACATTTTGTGATGAATATCTAAATTATGTATGAGCAATTTATTAATAGAGTTAAATAAAACAAATTTATTCATTCTTTACGTATGGCCTATACATCTCTTAATAGGCAGGTCTGTGTAATTCTGTATTGGTGACTTTTATTTCAAATACCACTGATTGCTGGGTAGTCCGGGGAAAGGTTATCGTTTTAATAAAATTCGTATTGCAACACATTGATTATAAGGCTCTTAATTTCAGCAATATTTCCTTCGAGATAGTTAGTCTTTGTATTTAACATAGTAATTCTGTTTACTTATGATTTCAAGAAAAAAAAAATTATTGCAAAAGCATCTGATTTACATCATTCATATTAGTACATCAAATGCAGTACATGAGGCTTGGATTCACGGAGAAATAAATATATCAGAGACATATTAAAATTACGTAAGCTGTGATATAAACAATTAAAAATGCTAACAGCATAAAATTTTAAATTGTTATAGAATAAATAACATAAATCAAATAAATTATTTCTTGACATGCAAATATTGAATGCATAAATTATCACCAAACATTGTTGGGCAATTTGAAAGAAGTTCACTGTCCTTCATGAGCCTTGTTAAATTATGTACACGAAACTGTCATTAATATTCTTCAGGTGCAATTGTTTTTTACGCAATCATATGCAGTCTTCAAAATTTAACTGTCAAGTAAAATATATAGTTTATTTTTTTGAATAGTGTATTTCTTCCTTTCGGTACTTCAGTCAATGGGTTCCAAGACCGTATCATACTTTCTACAAAAGTTTTGATACACGTTGAAAGTGTATCAGTTTCTATGCAAAAGTTTGTGAAATATATTAGCTCACAAAAAGTCTTGAAATACTTTTTAATTAATATTGAGGAAAAATGTAGAACAATTATTATAGGAAATATTTTAATCGCAATCCGAAAAAAACTTAATTTAAAATAGGGTATTAAAATACAACTTTAATTAAAGCGATATCAAATTTACTGTCGACCACTATGAATAAATAATATATAAATCTTTTTAACATAAAAGTTTTTTTAAATTTCTTGTAAATTTGAAGAAAAATAGCATAAAACTACTTATTTATTAGAAATAACTGAATATTTAGCCTTGAGAATAACCTTAACTCATTCTATAAATAATACAACTAAGTACATTGATTAAAAAAAAGTGTATGTATTGAGTAGAACTTATGAATCTAGATGTAACATATATTAGATCATATATTAGTTGATTTGTATTTTTATTGTAGTCAATTAAAATGCAAAATTCTGAATAATTTCATAAAGGCATTAAAATATCCTCAAAATAATTATATCATTTATATTGAATATTCAAAATCTTACATTCAGTCAAAAACAGAGTAAAAAAATAATAAAATTTTAATAAGAAATAATTTTGTCTAAAGAACATTGCAGGAGTCCCGTTTGAATAATATTAAAGATTCTGGATTTATGTCTTATATTCAGATAACTAGGTTACAAGGGTAGTTATGGATTAGTGATATTTTAAATAGAGTCACTTCATTTCTTATCTAAATTTCTTTTTGAATAGAAGAAATATTTTGATGTATCGTCAAAAAAGCAGATGAAACTAAGATAATTTCATACTAAATTATAATTTATAGCTCACAAAGTGTCATTATAAAAATAACTTCAATTTCACAGTTGTTTAGAAAGATATTTAGTTTTTCTTTGTTTCTCACTATAAAATGTACGTCATTAATGGGAGCCTATGTATAAAGATAAAGTTATACAAAGTATGAAAAACTTAAATACATAGTAGACTGTCATATATTTATTAGATAAAAGAGGCTTCATAAGAGAGACTCCGATTTTTTCATCCAGTTCAACTTTTTTTTTGTACTCTCCTTCAATGCCACCGCTAAACCAACAGATGTATGTTATTGCCCATGTCTTCTCTTTTAGAATCTAACGTTGAAGTTTCTGAAGGATAAATGATGGTATAATAACACTCAATGATCCACTTGGGTCTTAAAAAAAGAAAAGTCCAGCCTAAATAAATACAATAACTGATGGCTGCTGGTGTAAGGTGTAATTTAAATAGCAAAGCCACAAACCATTATAGGTTCGTCAAAGCAACCAAGAGAAGATCGACAGTTAAACAGTTCAGATACGAGGATAAAACATAATTACATTGTTTAAACGCATGTTTCGTTTCTGCTCTCTAAAAAAAGAACTATAATGTTTTTAGAGCGTAATGCATACACGCAGGATACTTCTGTCGGCATTCAAAACTCCGATTAAAGTTGATTCATAGTTGAAGTAAGAGGTACTGTTTTCTTTACTGCTTTTGAGACAGTCAAATACTAACCTTCAAATATGAAGAATTCATTAAATATAGTTTATGTACTCATATTTAAATATTATTTTATTGAAAACTTGCTAAAAATTTTTATTGAATAGCAAAAATTCCGAATGTCATAATGTGTTATTGTTATTACAAGTCAAAAGTTTATTTCACTGAGATATAAAGTGCAGTGGAGAGAGAGCTTCAAATCCAGACATCCGGAATTAGGCTCGTTCAAATTCTCTAAAAATTTTCCAAACTGTCAATTTTTAAAAATCAATTTTAAATTTTATATCTTATTTAAATTCACATTTTTTACAATTTATTTTTCATCTATACATAATATTTATTAATAATATAATTTTTTGCAATTTCTAAAACCGAATTCACAGTCCTTGTACTTTTTTAATGGTTTCTGAAAGCAAAGATTTTTATATTTTTTTTTTAAATGTCCTCATACTCCAGATAAGTTGTAAAAAATAAGATTGTTAAAACTGAGAGTCTGTTCAAAGAATCATTCAGAAGCTTATCTGATTGGAGCTAGTTGGTCAAGAAACTACGCAAGCACTAGCGATTGCAAACCAAACTCTAAAACGACCATTTCATATCTTCATTCTTTTTCATAGGATTGCAGAGTCAACACACATTCACTTAGAGCTGTAAAGGAATTTTCAGCTCTAAGTGAGAAGCAGCAGAGGTTTTAGCAATTTCTAAAACCGAATTCACAGTCCTTGTACTTTTTTAATGGTTTCTGAATGCAAAGATTTTTATAATTTTTTTCTTTTCAAATGTCCTCTTACTCCAGATAAGTTGTAAAAATAAGATTGTTAAAACTGAGAGTCTGTTCAAAGAGTCATTCAGAAGCTCATCTGATTGGAGCTAATTGGTCAAGAAACTACGCAAGCACTAGCGATTGCAAACCAAAATCTAAAACGACCATTTCAAATCTTCATTCTTTTTCATAGGATTGCAGAGTCAACACACATTCACTTAGAGCTGTAAAGGAATTTTGCATGTTACATTGTACAAGTTTGTTGTTGTAGTTGTTGTCTTATGCTACTTGGTCAAACCAAGAACGATATAAGCCGTCTGGCTACTCGCTTTAAGGCAAAGGGCTGCACCTTTCGTTTCAACGAGCATCTCAAGGGTGAAAGTACGACTTATGTTCAAGTGAATCCTCGTAATTTTGAAGCAGGGACCAAGCAGAAGACCCATAGGCTTGGATTGCCACCCCCAGAGGTATTGATTGAGAACTTGGAGGACATTGTGACCACGAACATATTTTACATGCCCCAGTCACCTTTAACGAACACGGTGGATCTTAGTCCGTCTCGGGTTCCGAACCTGCAACCTCTCAGTTACGAGATCGTTGCCTTTGCCGACTGATCTACCGTGCCTCTAGTAAGTGGAATGTGATAATGAGGAAAAAATTAGATATTTCACCTTTTTTTACAAAAGAAAAATTTTCAAAGGATCCAAAATCTGGAGAAGTGAAAAATTCAGAATTGTCGAGGTCCGTACAGTTCCGGATTTGAGGCTCTCTACTGTATTGATATAGTAACAATAATATTAATGAATATATAATTTTTACTTTTGAAGTCGAGAAACTAGTATTGTTAGAAGAAACCTTGAAATGTACCAGTTTTAAGCTACTTCCCTTTTCACCTGTCATTTCAAGAAATATGTAAAATTATGAATCTATTTAAAAATTCATATTTTTCAGAGGTCAAGGGATTTGATTATTCCTAACATTGGAGAAAAAATGTTTTGAATCTTGAACAGCAATAAAATTGAATATTTTTGACTTATTTGGTTAAAACTGAATAAGTGTATTTTACTGTTTATTTCATATAAAATGAAAGTATTTGCTTATAAATATTTCTGTGATTAAATCAAACGTCCAAATTAGCTTGCATGCGCATTTATGAAAACTAAAACCTATTGTTAAAAGATAAATTTTATTATAATGTGAAAGGAGATAACTATAGCTACACTTGTATAGTAGATTTTGCAGATATTTTAGCCAAGTAAAGAGTTCCGTTCTATTACTGATCTATTGTAACGTCATGGGATTTTCCTGATTTTTGTCGAGTGGAAATACATGTAAGTGTATTAATCAATTATTGTTCAACACGAGGAATAATTAGTATAACACCAACTGTTATTCTCTAGTATAAAATCTGATTTCAAATCATAGTAATGGCTGTAATAAATGATTTTAGCTTAAAGTAAAAATTAATGTTATAGAAAGTAGTTGATCGTTTATAACAGTATAAAATTAAATTTATTAGAGAAGATTTTGTTGTTTCGTTGTCAAGTTACGGTCATATTTAATAATAGTATATACAGCTGTCTTTATCATAGAACATGAAATAGTAATATATAAGAAAGAAAGGAAAGGAAAAATAGAAACATTGAACATTTCACATGAAAACTACTGAATACAATTGAAAATTAAAATATTTTGTTTGTAAAGCACATATTACATTTATCAACCTCATTCAGTTGTAAAGCATTCATAGCCACTGTTACACCTAATTCTACTGAGAGAACAGTTAGTTGATTCATAAAAATAACATTAATATTTTGCTTTAAGAGATGGAGTTTATTAGACCATTACAAATTGCTTAAATCCTATTTTGCATGACGTACACCCACGCTTACTGGAGTACTTCAAACCCCAGACTCTAGTTCTAAACGCTAACTTCCTATATTATCGGCAATGATTCAGTTAGATAGTATATATCACTATGGTGTGCTTTCAGCCGTATCTCATATTAGGAAGTAGTTTACAATTATCTATATCTTCAATCAGTTTGCTTTATCAGTCACTAAGTTAGTTTGCAACTATGATGCAACTCATTCCAGGCTGTTTGCGTCCAGTCTATTTGTGCCTTACTTAATTGGTTTTGCACTTGTTGATGAGATAGTCTGTCACAATGATTTTACTTTCTCGTACAAATCTTAACGGTCAATTAAAATAACTTAGTATAAACGCCCAAATTATCTGGAAAAAATAATTATATGTAAGGATGTTTTTGTATTCATACCGAATTTATTTCATTATTTTATGATAAATGTATTTTTAGAAAACTATATGCACATTTAGAGCCGTTAAAGATTATTTTCAAAACACTTAATTGCAATTGTTTAGAATATTTTACACAAATGTTTTTAAAGAAATAAAACGTAGTTAATTATTTAAAATAATGTTTAATACAATAATAGCGTAAGAAATCAATTGCGAAGATTGGCAGAACGATGACTGAATGGCAGAGTGCTTCTCTTCGGTACTGGAGTTAGTCGGTTCGAATCTAATTGATAATATGGATATTCTTAGTTGTTTGGACTCGGATTTAAGCTGTAGGTCTCGGCCTCAATAGCGCTTCTGTTACTCAACAGTAGACCGTAGTACTTCACTCCAAAACAAAACCCAACCAATTATGAAGATTTTTTTCTTAAGTCGAAATAGGAAAATAAAAACACTCAAAGAATATAAACAAATTAAAATTTTACATTTATGTGTAGTAACGATAATCATAAAAGCAATATTGAAGTAATTAATTATATTTGTGTTCTTTTGTTATGAATAATAACCAGCTTGTGGAATAAAGGTAAATTATTTCTACAAACGCAGTAAAAACTTGTAGAGAAAGAAAAATCACGAATAAAGGCAAAATTTCCCTGAGAAAACAATTTAGCGAAACATAATGAAAGGCAGGAACAATGAAGACTCCATCAAATAAATGCATTCCATTCCTCAATGCAAATCACTTTCATAGCAGCCAATCTTCTGCGCACTTCTTACATTGTTTGGCACCGCGTCAAGCAGTCAGAACAATCAAAGATTGGGCAACATTCCTTGCTCTATCGGGACTTGATCTAACCCACATAGTGCGCCTCACCTTGAAGTGAGATTATCCATCCAGTAGCAGGCATGCCGTTTTTTTAACACCTCACTGGCGAAGCACACGCGTGAGCCACCGAGACCTAGGTTCCAATTGTTCTGGGACTGGTAATCTCTTATCGGCAACAAAAGGTAATAGTTCGTTAATTGGACAACGCTGCGTAAATGGATTGTTCAACTGATGCAATAATTCACTCCCCGCCCACACTCCTGTTTCTACTCATTGCTTCTGGAAAGTGGTTCATAAAAGGTGTTAGTTTAAGAGACCACAGATGAAACAAAAAGATACTCGCTGTCGACTCTTTAATTTCATAGACCTCGATCCACTTTCTAGCAATAATATTTGTTAAAATATGTCCAGTGGGGTGAACAAAAAGAGTAATATTTGTTGAATTGGAATAAAATATGAAACGAAGTACAAACTCAGGAAGTCAAGGCAAGTATGAAAGACAGCTTTTAGAAAACCTACAGACAGTATTTACCTAACTAATCAGAATAACACATCATAAATGTAGAAAAACATGAATTGATTGGTATATCAAGTAGTAGGAGTGTACTTAAAATTTGTAGTTTATTTGAATATTCATGAATTTTCTACGATAAATAATTTGTTATCGTAAGTAATTTTAAACTTGACAAATTTTTTTAGAAATATTCATCAAAAATTCAAATAAACTGGTAATTTTAAAGCAAAATGTTGCAAAAAATTATTTCACCCAAAATAATTGATTCTTTGTGAGATATAGAAATTGGAAATAATTTAGATGAAAACAGTACTTTCACAAAATCTTGAGTTTAACTTACAAACGGAATAATGAGGAAGCAATTACAATTTTATTCAAAATTTAGTAAAATATTATAGTATTAAGTTAAAATTTTAAATTTGACAAAAATAAAGTCAATTTTAATTATAGCACTTTCGAGATCAAAGCTATAAAATATAGTTAAATTGTTAAAAGAAATTTTCTTCTATCTGCTCAAAGTGATAAATTTTGCTATAAAATTTATATCACATTAGAAATACAATGTAAAAACAGCGCAATATTCATATCGTATATTGTTGTTTTGTTGAAGATTCAAATTTATAGAAAACCATTGAAAATGAATACATGTATTTCCCAAAGGATGAACGATGGCCGAATTGTAGAGCTCTACTCTTCGGTAGCGGAGTTCGTGGGTTCGAATTCCGTTGCTGGCATGGATGTTCGCAATCGTTCGGAATCTGTTTCAAACAGTAGGTCTAGTCTCGTGAGCTGAACAGTAGACCGTAGAACTCTAAACAAAAACCAAACCATCATTCACGGTGGCATACAGATTGTTGGCACATTTTTGTATTAACTTTGACATTCTTCATAAATTAAATTTAAAAGAAAAATACTGACTGCTCAAATGTTGGAATGAAGTATGTTTAGTTTCTGTTAGAGTCATAATTATTCTTTGCTTAAGAATGTATCTGGAGAGTCAGCAATGGAAAGATGGCTATAAAATTGTGTTTCAAAAAGAAAAATGCTCTTATCCGACTGTTAAAAAAGATGTAAAATCATGATCTTAATATACCAACACATAAAATTGGTAATAAAATTTAAATAGAAAAAAAAGTCGAAGTTTAGTTTGACTGATAAACATAGATTCCAGATGTACACCTCTTATTATATCTAAGTCAGATCTGGTGTTAAAAAAATTAAATTTATTTCCTAAAGAACAATCAGAAAATTTTCAAGTATCTTTGCAGGGAAAATAAACTAAATTGTAAAGTATGTTTTAAAGCTAATAAAAACTAATTATGAACTATTACGGTGTTCACTGTCCAATGTCAAAGCATTTTACTAAGATTATGTTCATAATTATGGATGGAAATTATTTGGCAGGTATAAAAAATAGAAAATTTGTAGTAGTTACAAATGATTAGTTGAAAATTGCGTTTATTCTGAACTGAGTTACAATTGACGTGGCTTCTCAGTTTTGACCAGTGGTCTGTAAACTTTGTCTAACCACAAAACCCTTAATAATAAGATATTTTTTCAAAATCTCATCCCACTCTTAAAAAAATGTATCTTAAAATAATATTATTTTATGTGAAGGCAATTAAAAAAATGCATTTTCTATTAAAACATCTCAAATTTACTCATAACTAACCTAATCTCATGTTGTGCTGCCTAACTTTTCAGGGTATGAAATTAATCTGCCACATGAATCTGACTCAAATATAAACATTTTAAAATGTTTGTGTCAGAAACTTTTGAATATTCTGCATGAATGTGTAACCAACAATTAATTCGCTTCTTTTGATAAAATTTCACACCAAACTAATTTTAGACTAATCAACGTGTGGGAGGGCGATGTAATTTTTTTTTTACAAATTTACTTTTATTTGCAGTATTCTTTGAGATCTACGACAAAATCCCGAGTCTTCCCGAAACACACATTGAAGACCACTGGCTGAGGCCAGTCATTCCCAATAGAGAGGATACAGTCAACATGTGGTGATTGAAGAGATTTAAGAGGGATTTTTAGTTGGCAAATAGGCACATTTAGGAGTTTTAGAAAACTAAACACCATTCCTTACGGGAAGAACTAGTATAAATTCATTGAAGTTAATGATTAATACTAAAAATTATCCAGCAAAAATAATCTGTTTCTATAGATAGTTCTAAATGCTTCTGTGAATAGTAGAACATTGGGTCTTGCGATTGCTTATGACAGAGATGGCTTCCAATATAAAAAATAACTACTGTCATCGCACTTAGATCAGCTCTATCTCTAGTAGTACATGGCTACCATGAAATATTCATTCTTTTTCAAAGTGCTATATATTAATGTATGTAGTAAGTACAAATATGTATAAATAACTCATAAAATGTTTTTCATATTTAAAAACTGTTCTATATGTACCTCTAAGTTATACTACACAAGACCAAGCGTTAAACTTTTCTATACATTTTGTAATTTTCTCCTGCACTGGTTATCACTTCAACATTGATCTGTTGCCTGTACTCAGGTAATGTTTTTGGTAATGGGGCATGTGGTTCTAAAGGTTCTAAAGGTTCTAAAGAAAGAAGTCATTAAACAGGTAATGAGGTTGGAAAAAAAAGAGAGAAAGAGAGGTAATCCTTACCAAAATTGCTAATCTTGTAATGCAGCAGTCCATCTTTCAGGTGTCATCGAAATTGAAAGCAGTAAGGGGAGTGCCCCATCCTGTTGGAGGACATAATCTTTGGAATCAGTTTCTTGTTGCAAAAACATTCATTACTGCAACATATGAAGGTACTTGGCCTAGACAGTTTTCTCACTAAACATAAACGACCCACATATACATTTGTATATATGTGTATATATATATGTATACATGTATGTGTATATATATGTATACATGTATGTGTATATATATATGTATACATATATGTGTATATATATGTATATATATATGTGTATATATTTGTGTATATATATACGCACACACACACACACATATATATATATATGTATATATATGTATATATATGTATATATATATAAATATACATATATATATATATATACATATATATATATATATATATATATATATATATATATATATATATATATATATATGTATCTCGAGAGAGAGAGAGAGAAACAAATAAATGCAGTAAAACCTCCATAATAGATAGACATCTTTCTTTAAGACCCACTTTTCTAATAACTACTCATAATATAGATATTGTCTATGTATTAACCTGTAAAGAAGAAACATTACAAATTGTTGACAAAATTTTTGATGGATCCGTCTGAACATATAATAAGTATTCTGTTAATAAATTAATTCGGACTAGTTTATCAAAAACAAAACTCATTTGATCGGATTAGAAAATTTTAACACATTCAGAGGAACGTGCGGATATTTCAAAGTCACCAGTTCTATATCAAGAAAGAATGTTTTCAATTCGCCTTAACACAGGATCACGACATTACACGCACACACACACTCATATATATATATATATATATATACATACATATATATATATACATATATATATATATATATATATATATATATATATATATATATATATATATATATATATATATATATATATATATATAATATATATATATTTATATATAAAATTTTTTCTATCTGTGTGTTTGTAACGGAACTCCTCCTAAACGGCTGGACTGATTTTGATGAAATTTTGTGTATGTAATTAAGATGATTCATGAATGGCTTAGATTCACAATTTGATCCAATAGAAAATGTTTTTATTAAAAATCCAGACTTGTGCGATTATTAAGATTATTATAATTCTGCTTGAAAATTTTCATTCTCAATGCATCTGCGGTGCAGTGGTGGTCAGCTCAACGGGCTTCAGGCGTGGCATTGCGTGACTGCACGCGTGGTGCCATCAAGTAACTTTTAAAATAATTTTTTCCTTTACTTTTCTATCGAAAGGTTCCAATTTAAAAACATTTTACAATTTTGGGATTTTACAGCGTTAACGTCTGAATCGTCTGTCTGGTAATTTAGTTTTATACATAAATTATATGAATGTAACGCAGCGAAATCAATCAGTCAGCTACAATTAAATTTTCAACCCCTTTTATTTTTAATTGCCAGGACTTGCTGGGCAATGCGTGAGCCTAAGAAACTTGCAGTTGTGGCTCCATTAACAAGTCCATGGAAGAACTTTATTTAAGGACTGGGTAAAAGTTTATTTTTCAAACACGAGCAGAGCAATTAATGATACATGAAAACATTTTTTCAGTTACAAAGTTGGTTCCACAGCGAGAGATAATTCTTTCCCTAGATTACAGCAGAGTTTTAATCAGCGTTATTAAAAAGGCAGAAGAAAAGAACTGAGATCATTGGAAAAGTGATTCATTTTTATTGAGACAGCTGGAAAATTGTTGCGAGTGGTTAGAAAAATAGAATTTATTTCAGAGTTAACTTTAAAAGACTGCTTTTTAAAATCAGCGATCACTCCTTTTAATTCTGAGAAGGATTCTGGAAAAATTAGATATAAAAAAACTTAAAATTTTAGATGAGAATTTTTAAGAGATATTTTAAGAGTAATAATTTTTATATATTATATGCATGTTATATATATATATATATATATATATTATATATATATATATATATATTATATATATATATATATATCTTTCTCTCTCTCTCTCTTTATATATATATGTATGTATATATATATATATATATATATATATACATACATATATATATATATATATATATATATATTATATATTATATATACTATATATAATATATAATATATATATATATATATATATATATATATATATATGTGTGTGTGTGTGTGTGTGTGTGTTTGTGTGTGTGTGTTTATACATAGAAGCATTCGTATATACTCATGAAACAAAAACTCAGTTATACGTTTGTGTGCAAATACATTAGTTTGCTATTTGAGAAAATATGGTTAAATAATTCTATTTATGAGTATAATTATGGAATACATGGTTTTAAGCCTACATAATATTATTTTTATGAATGCACTGTTTTCTAGCCCATCAGTCGCTGCGCATGTGAAATTCATCCTGATTTTGAGTCAGACAAGCGAAGAAAGTAAAGCACCGTGTTTAGGTAATGGTTCCGCAAAGCAAGATAATAGCGGCTGAGTAAACGAGCGTGAAACGAGTCTTCTGTTTGCCATGGAAGAGAGCCCGGCCGGCTCTCTCTCTCACTCAATTATTATTCAGATCATATCGCTCCTCTTAATGATCTCGAGAGCCTAAACATCTGGCTGTTTTGTTGCGTCATGTTAGTAGAACCGCAGCGTTGAGAAATTATTTTGATTGTGGTATCTAGTGTCGAACCCGTTACAGTCGGGGAAGGAACAAGGCTGAGGCATAAATATTCGTTGCGAATGATTGAAGGGACTTCATTTTTCTAGGTTGAGAATTAATTCGGGTGGTTGGGATGGAAAAGAAATGGGGAAATGAAAACACCTTTGAGGAAAATGATAGACAGTGGGAATCAGTTTATTCATTTATAATAATTGCATGTTAGTAGTGATTGCAGTACCGATACATCGGTATACCGAAATACAAATATTTCAGATAATTTTGCAATTTCGGGAACCGGTATTTGTTAAGGCAAAATACTGATATTTTTAATATCAGATATAAATAATAAATAATTTTATTAAATGATTTTTATTAATATTTTTGGGAAAATTGAATATTTTAAAACATTTTTTCTTTCTACTTAAAATACTTTCCCAAGTAAAATGTTGGTAACAAAAATTTATACTTACTGAAATGAAAAAAAGAGAGCCTATGCTAATATTAGATTTTTGTAAAGTTTGCTGGCACTGATGATCGGTTTTTGACATTAAAATATACAATTAAGAATTGTTAATTTATTTACAAGATAATTTTTCCAAAATTATGTATTATTCTTGTAAAGTTTGCTAAAACTGATGATCGGTTTTTGAAATTAAAATATACAATTAAGAAGTGTTAGTTCATTTATATTTACAAGATAATTTTTCCAAAATTATGTATTATACAATGTTCTGCACAGTAAGATTTTTCGGCTTATTTACTATTCTTAATACTACTACTACTGTTTTGCTCTTATAGTGTGCTGCTGTGATTTAGGTTTTATATTATATATTATCTAACCTAAGAAAATATTTTTTACTGCCTTTTTTAATAATTTTTAATTATAATTTTTATTCCTTTATTTTATAGCCGAACCATAAACGAACGGTAGAGAGCTGCTCTTCAGTACTGGAGTGCGTAGGTTCTAATTCCGATGACGGCATGGGTGTTCATAGCCTTTCGGAATTAGCTTTAAGCAGTAGGTCCCGGTCTCATTTGTCCTCGTCAGCGAAACTGTACACCATAGTGATCCAAACCAAACCTTTATTTCATGTTTGAACATCACAAAACTTTCCTTATATTTATAGTTTATGCAATACTTTATTGCATAAAACTAATAAATATGCCAAAGAGCAAAGCTTTTATAACGTTTTTGATTAAGTCTTAGCACCGGTATTTCAGATATCAGTATACCAGTATTATTAAACCGGTACACTGGTCTAATAATACTTATTATAGCATTGTTTTCCCATTTCGACATTGCAAACATTATATCAAATATAGATTCCAGTCTTTTGAGGACTTGATTCATTAGGTTAAAAACTATTGGTCAGTGGTATTCAGTCTATGAGTCATGTATAGGTATCTCGGTTTAGAAATTGGAGTAAAGACTTTAGATAAATTAATTTCAAATGCACCCCTGACAAATGTTTTCGAGAAAAATATGGGTTTGTAAAACGTGAAATGTTATTGAATCCTACGAAGATTATTCTATTTTTAGAATAACGACTTAAAAGTTATAAATAATCTGTTTGAAATCGTTGTTCTAATTTGCTTTGGATATGCCTTGTTAGATGGGGTTGTTGGGAAATAAAACTAAACTTTCTTTTTATGACAAATAAACTACGGTTATATTTGAGATGATCTTAACAAAATAAAAATGTTAACATTTTTCTGATTCTTAATATTACTTACTGCTGATTTCTATGGAATTATAGTTTATATTTTTAATTTAGTTTATGGAACGGTATGTACCTCGATATCCCATGTCAGATCGCACCTCCAAAATGTTTTAATACCACTTTTGTAGTAGAACCTTCGTAATGAGAAGGAAAGTATTAGAGTAATTACCGCCTACGGCTGTTTATGAAAATAATGTATGAAATAAGAGAAAAATCTCTTTAACAGTGCTTAAAAAGTATGTAGCTTTCACAGTTTACACGCATTCCTGTTTAAATACAGACACATAGACAACTGCACACACACGCACAAATTCTTCTTTATACATATAGGGATTTCTTTTCATTAAACAATTTAATATAATCTATGATAAAAACCAAACCAAACGTTATATTCATTAAAATTTAATATTTACGCGTAATTAAAGTTTCGAAGTGTTTATTTATATAACTGTAACACAACCTTAAATTATAAAATATTTGTGTTTAACGGAGAAAATTTGTTATCTGTCACGACTTGTTGGATGTTAGTTTTTAGCTATAGCAAGAGGTGAAATGCTTGTTCTTCAATCATCATCAAAACGGTTTTTAAAAGTTTATTAGTTCCTGTGAAACATAGATGTCCAGTCATATTACTCAATATAAGACTGAATTATTATTTTAAATTAATGGTTATACATTGTTTATAAAGCAACGTACCTTTTACACACAAGCACGCGTTGATCGGAAAATCGCTGGACACATGTATTAATAGATTATTGATGGTTCTCATTGTCATGCATGCGTTATCTTTATTCTGTATATGGCTGACCCAAGCTTCACGGTCATGTAATCATTTGTATAAATTTGCATATATCCGAAGACTTTTGCATCTTTTGAACACTGTAACATTGTTCATCTTCGACTTAATGTTTGAAAACAGATTTGGAAGAAAGAGTTAGGCCGTTTTAATGAACTGGTAAAATAGGTTTAAATTGTAAATGGTAGTAATAGTTGAAGATAGAAATCATATTCAATTGATTTGCATCTCGGTTTCATTTGTCTTATCAGGCAACATCAGATTATTATAGATTAGGATATCTTTATTGTAAATGATACCGCCATACGTGTGCCATAGAAAGAAAAATAACGCGTATAAAAGACATCAGCAAATAACGATGAAATTTTTTTGGAAATGCATGCTTATTACTTAATTAAAGTGACAAAGATAAAATATATCTATATAAAATGTTAATCATTTTGCATGATTCAAAATTTGAACTTCCATAATTCTGTAAAATTCAATCTTTCTAGTAGGTTTCAGTAATTTTAACAAAATTTATTTATTCCAGACAAACCAGAAATATTCCAGTATTTCTAGAATAAAAATGGTGATAATTTTTATGTGGAAAGAAATTTTGCATTGTCTGGAGAAAATGAAACCGATTTAGTATATTCCGGTAAAATTGTTGCTAATAAAGTAAAAGCAACAGTACTTCTAGCAATGCTATGCCAGAATTTTTCTTATGGCTGACAATGGGGCTTTGGAGAGCGAAGATTATCCCGTTATTAAAGAGAAGTATTTGAATAAACTACAGATACTCCTACATTACGTATGCTACTAATAACTATCCCATGATAATTAATTTCATTGTATTAAACGGTTTGTAATATTTCAAATTTAATCAATTCATAGAAATGATTATAATAAATAAATAAATTGTACTTAAATGTGTACTACATACACACATATACATATATATGCATATATATATGTATATACATATATATATATTATATATATATATATATATATGTATATATATGTATATATATGTGTATATATATATATATATATATATATATATATGTGTGTATATATATATATATGTCAGGTCTAAAAAAGGGGTAGTTAGAAATTACGTGAGTTAACGATTTTACAAAGGGAACTTTTTTTATAATAATAAAATAATTGAAAAAGACCCACGTTCGAGTAAGCTTTTGGGATCATCCGGTCAGTCGGAAGCATTTCTGAGCTATTTGATGAGCTTGCAAACAGATAAGTTTCAATCAGCGCGAGGACATGGAACTGTTAACACTCTACGCGTGTCTTTGTCACCAAAAAAATTAAAATGGCGCAGGTTTTGCTTTTAGAAGAAACGATGATTTAATAAAATTATTATTATCAAGAAGATTGTTTTCCATTCGCCTTAACTCTGAATCACGATATGTCATATATATATATATATATATATATATATATATATATATATATATATATATATATATAAATATATATATATATATATTATAAACGTGTAGTGTTCTTTCCAAACTTTTTTCAAGATTGAATTGCTGTTTTGTAGGTAAAAGTATCATCTTATGTTATTCATATTATATCAATACATATTGGGATAACGTAGTGAAACAAAAGAAAAAAAATCAATTTAGAAGTCTAAGGTTTACTAAATTAAAGAAACCTGTTTAACAATGGATAATTAGTTAAGAATTGTGGATGTGTCGTTTAGGCAAATTAGAGGAATAAGTAATGCCAGCAACATTTTAAAATACGAAGTAAAATACGAAAAAAAGGGAAAAGTTCAGATTTAAAGTCAGGGCTGTTCTTGGTACTTTTGTCAACGTAAGAAAAGAAAAAAAGCTTCTACTAAACTAGAAAAAGGTTTACTAAATAAAAAAGTACGATTTTTATAGAATCACATTAACAGCAAAATGACTTGTAATTGAGTTATGTCAGCTATACAAATTTACAAGAAATTGAAAATTGTTTTCATCGCTACTAAATTTTGTCACCCTAGGCAGTAGCTCATCTTGTCTACAACCTATGTTTAGGCCTATTCGGAAGTAAAAGTCAGACCATACAGTGTTTCTTCCGTCTACAGCAAGGACTATGAAATAGTTACTTAATCCTACAAAAATATATGGAAAAATTTCTGTTATATCATCCAAAAGTAATCAAAACATATCTAAACCTTTGAATATATAATCAAACCTTGAAGAAAAGAATGTGAAAAACTTTGATTCATGGCCGGAGTAAAGATAATTGAGTTATTAGTTTTAAGTATCATGGTTTCATTCTGGAAAAAGGGCATAGAACTGGTAATTTAGGGGCTGGTAATGATCAATTGATTTTTTTCCCTGAAACATTGCACCTCGAGATACGGAAGATTTATTTACCTGGAAAAAAAAATTCATGCTTAGAATAGAAATGCTTAACCACATAATTCATCCAAGGAATTCTGCAACATCGCATACAAAGAGAGAATGTAGTGAAAATTAATAAGTAAAAAAAACTTAAGAAATAATTACAAAATTGGCACTTTGATCAGTATGAATCCATTGTATATCGAGGGATTTCATTCCTGGATTACGTTACCTTTCGGCTTCTCAAGTCACGTTTCTGATGACAGTTGATCAACAAACTGAGAATGATCGTGCATAAATACATCAAATATTCATTTAACACATAAAAGTGGTATCTTTAACGCTTTCTAATGATTCGAAAACGTGACATACAAATGACTTTTATATTAAGTATCAACATGAACTAGTATATCTTTCGATAGTTTCACATTTTTCAGAGATATCTATTGGGCCAAGGTTTTAATATCTAGAATGAGAAAAAAATTAAACAATAACTATTTCTAAAAACAATATAAACTTTTTCTTAAATCATTCACTTTCAATATCGATTCACAATTCAAAACGTAATCATTATTTCAAACACTTCTTGCGTTGCTTTTGAAAACATGAATTGAATCGACAAGAAACCTATGCGTGATGCAGCATGTGTGTAAGTTGGATATTGTTAATTTCCCATCTGTTGTTTTCATAAAAAAATATTCGCTTAAAGCAGTACGGATAAAACTGTTGTTGACGCTAATTGTAATAATAACTGAAACTGATATTGTTTGGCCAAGTAAGAGTTTTGTAAGCTACTTTAGCTTCGTGATGACCTGTAGTGATTACGTACCGTGAGAAACAGAATTTCCATTTACAATACTCAATTAGCATACTATGGAAATTTGAGTTTTTATACCAAGCGACCTTCAACAGGAATTTCCTTGTAGTATTCAAAGCTGGCATGAAAAATAATAATCTAGAAGTGTACTGAAAGAACAAGATGTGCTTTCTGTTGGAAATGACAATAAGACAACTTTGGACGAAAACGAAAGTTTAGCATTTTTTAAGGTTAAAATAAAAAATTATAAGCGTGATGTGGCAGAAAAAAATACTGTATGCAATAAATTATATATATATATATATATATATATATATATATATATATATATATATATATATATATATATATATATATATATATATATATATATATATATATATATGACATGTTGTCATCCAGTGTTAAGTCGAATGGAAAACAGTCTTCTTGATAATAATAAGTTTTACTAACCCATCGTTCTTAAGGTTCAACTTGCGCCATTTTTATTAATCGAAGCGGAGCTATGCTTGGAATAGGTGTTGAGCGCCCCATGTCCACGCGTTGACTGATCTTATCTGTATGCAATCTCATCTAATTCTTCCAAAATGTTTCCGACTGACCGGATGATCCTAAAAGCTTAAGCGAGCGTGGGTCTTTTTCATTTATTTTATTATTATAAAAGAGTTCCCTTTTTAAAATCGTCTTTAACTCACCTAATTTCCAACTACCCCCTTTTTAGACCTGATATATATATATATATATATATATATATATATATATATATATATATATATATATATATATATATATATATATATACATACATACATACATATATATATATATATATATATATATATATATATATATACATACATACATATATATATATATATATATATATATATATATATATATATATATATTAAATATGTTATGGAATTTTCGTTATTTCAAGATTTCTCATTGAAACAGTTAAATCAATTTTTAATGAACAACTATGAATAAAAATTCAACAAAAATGTTTACTTTTTATACTCCATTTTATTTGTATCATCACAAACGTTTAAAGATAAATTATCTATTTATTCTTTTAAAATTAGTTGGGGATTTTCAATGAATGGAGTTGACATGATATTATCAAAAGAACATTGTAAGTGTGAACTACATTTTATCACATTTTAGCTGATTGGGAAAAGGCTCACTTGTATAATGGTTTATTACTGAAGACACTAGATTCATTGCCATTGTTCATATGTTCAAATTCTAGTAAACATGTTTCATTGGATTCGGAATAAGTTTTAAGTTGTAGGTTTCTTTCTAATCACTTTCCAAGTTAACTGATCATACCTATCAAGCGAACACAACCTTATACCATATGTGGTCAATTTGTATCATACTTCTTTCCATTTAGGAAGCCCACTTCATTAGATTTCTTTCTAGTTACTTTTCAAGTTGCAAAAACTTATCGTACCTCTCAAGCGAATGCAACTTTGACCAATGTGGGCAATATTTCCTACACTTCATTTCGTTTAGTAGGCCCACTTCATTAGGTTTCTTTATAATTACTTTTCAAGTTGCAAAAACTGATCATACCTCTCAAGCGAATGCAACCTTAGACCAGATGTGGTCAATATTCACTACACTTCTTTTCATTCAGGAAGCCCACTTCATTAGGTTTCTTTCTAATTACTTTTCAAGTTGCAAAATCCGATCATGCCTCTCAAGTGAGCTCAAACTTTGACTATATGTGGTCAATTTTTACCACATTTCATTCCATTTCAGGAAGCCCACTTCATTGGGCTGCACACATGTTGAAGACAGCATGAATTATTTATAGATGGAGTTTTTTTCGGGGGAGGAACGGGGGAAGGAGGGGTGTTTAAAATTATATCTCCTAACTCTCTTATGTAAAATTATATTTCTTATATAAAGTTATACAGGAAATGATTAGTCCATTTATTTTAAAGCGCAATCAGAAAAGAGTCCACATTTAAATAAATCTGATTTTTTTTTAAAATTTCTTTCCAGACTTTCAGAATATCCCTTCATCTATTACAATCCACGAACAAATTGCATGTGTACAAAATGCATTACCCGAATTAAATATTGAAGAGCTTGACAATATATTTCTAAAATTGCAATCTTGACTAGAAAGAAAACATATCAGCAAAAGCAGGGATTAATGTGGTTTGGACAGCCTTTTTCCATTTATTTTTCTGCACGAGGGCTAATCAAACTTAGAAGAAAAAAAACTGGAAGGATTAGCAAAAGCAGATAATTTCAGTAAGATTTCACTCATTAACAAGGTAAAACTTTGTAGATAAGCACAGTTACAGTTAACATTATCCTATTACATATAACTTATTGAGTTAACTCGCTCATTAAAAACGTAAAATACTTCTATAGTTTACTCCTATTAATTTTCAAATGACTTTTTATTATTAGACATTTGTAATTATTTTATGAAAAAATTCATCATAAATAATCACAGTTGTAAATGTATACCATAATTTTAGGCCAAGTGAAAAATCTAAATGTGTATCAAATATTTTATGACGGATGGAAAATATATTTCAAATTTTGAATTATTTAATAAAATTACAAGTGAAAGTTATGTTTCCATAGAAGAATACGAAGGATCGAAGAATACCTATAAATGAATTGAATGACTGAATGAAAACCTCTTTTATTCCTGAATACTATATAATTCATAAATATCTGGAAACGCGATTAAAAATGTTTATGATTGTTTCACTTATGAAAAACAGTGATCTGAATTTATATTAAAAAAAAACTCATAAAGTTAAGTAAAAGGAAATTTCTTGATGGCGTTCAAGGCGATGGTTTAACTGGATTCTATTGGAAAACCATCTAATCCAGAGATTTCTAACAGTAAGCTTAAAAATGACAACGTTATAATAAAAACGACAAAATAAACAACTGAACGATAAAAGAAAAAGATAGTGTGGTGGATTTGTGAGTTCATAACACAAAAGTCTAGAGAGTAGAAAGTTTAGGGATAGAAAACACACGATATTTTTGTGGTCAGGGACATCTGTACTCTGTGACAAAAAGAAATTTAATATATTTTCGTCAGTTTGGGTAATATCTGTCACAAAAGTTTCCTGGAAAGTATTGAACTTTTGAAAATATTTTAATGCATTACATAACAATTAAAATGATACTTATTTTTAGTTCAGCTACCTGTGTCACTTCAGCTTTTACAAGTTAAATAAAACGGATATCGCAAAACGATGTGCGGATATGTTTGATCAGCTGCCATGAAATTATGGTTTCGCAAATTACCTTTTTTTGGTTTGGTTTGGAGCGCTACGGTCTACTTTTTGCAACACGAGGGCTAATGCACGAGGGCAACCGGTACCTACTTCTTAAAACCGATTCCGAAAGGCTACGACCATCCATGCCATAGTGGGACTCGAACCCAAGAACTCCGGTTTCGAAGGCCAGCACCCTAACCATTCGGCCATCGTTCGGCCAAGTTACCTTTTAAGTAAAGATCATAGTCTTCTGTCTACTATACCATTTATTTTTTTAATGAGAAAAAATGTAACTTTCCACTAACGTCATTTCCATGAAATCAAGTATTTTAAAACTGTTTCCTGTATTCAAATCCAAGAATTTTTCATTGAAGAACATTAATTTATCCTAAAGGGTAGTGGGATTGGAACCAGTTGTTACTCAATTAGTTTCTCACTTAGTTTATGAGTGAAAACTATACGTAACTTAACTTTCAGACATTTAAGTTTCATTTGATTTAGAGCGGTACGGATAATGTTTTGCCATGGAAGGGTCTAATTAGAGAACTGAAATCCTGAGGTTACCTAGTGGTAATTGTGTTAGGCTGGAATCAAAAGAAGCCGTATTCAAGCTTGGCAAAAGCACAAATCATTTCCCTGTGTTCCGATAGAACATGCAGGATGTATGTGGGGGTGTAATTGTCCTTTCACTGGTACGTTGGTAGGTGAAAGAGAGATACGAAAAAAATTCTTTCTCTTGACGATGATCAAAATTTGTGGTATCATGAATACCTTGTCCCCATTAGTATAAGAGGATCAATTCAAAGTATCATGTACCAAGTTTAAGTAGTAACGAGCTTACTCCTAAAAGCTGATTCCGAGCGGTAGGAACATCAATAGCAGTAGCGAGATTTGAACAGGCAAATCCTTATGACTAAAGGCATTACTATAACAGTTCGGTCATCAACCGGCTAGTTTTAGATGCAAAATAAGAATGCCGAGCATTTTATTTTCTCTGCATACAAGAATGTTATACATTATGCAATATCAGTCATTTTCTTTCATTTCAAAAACGGAAAAAATACCATGTTGCATAACATTATCTCATTGAAAAGAAGATAATCCTCTAATACATCCCTACATTTTTGTGTGATATTACTTCCTCATTAAGCACTGCATTATTACGATAAAGCTGAGATACTCTAGGAATAATATCTATGTAATTACAAACAAACTGCCTCGCTTAAAGCTAACAAGCATACGATCACTTAATGAAAAGAGTAATTTGTCCATAAGTATTAGGTCTAACCTTCCAGGTAGTCATCGAGGTCAAAGTTTATGTTTGGTATTGTGCCCGACTTGCTCCTCTTTGTTTTATTAGCTTATCTCATCTGTATTATGCTCATCTTTTCTGCTTTCAGAGCTGCCGTCAACAGGTTACTCGTTCGCAACAAATTATGACAGATGGAGATAGCTTTTATCTGCCTCTTGGGTGGTACGAATGAGAACTTCATAAGCTTTTGTTTTCGTGAGTGTGATAGTTATGCGCACTACGCCACTTGTATGTTTGGAACATTTTAATGGTATGTTCTACAGGATATTTAATCTTTTCTTCTAATCTAAACACATTACATGATGAAACATTTTTAATGAAGTGCACCTTTATGTAAAATTACTTATCTAGTTGGTCTTTCAACTATTCGAATAAAAAATTCAAAACTTTCATGTTTTGTCTTATGTCGTAATTAATAATCCTATTCCCTTATATATCTCCTAATATATATATATATATATATATATATATATATATATGTATATATATACATACATATATCCATGCATATACATACATACATACATATATACATATATACATATATATATATATATATATATATATATATATATATATATATATATATATATATATATATATATATATATATATATATATATATATATATATATATATATACATACATATATACATACATACATACATACATACATACATACACACACGCATATATATATATATATATATATATATATATATATATATATATATATACATACATATATACATGCATATATACATATATATATATATATACATACATACATACATACACACACACACACATATATATATATATATACACACACACACACACACACACACACACACATATATATATTTATACATACATACATACATACACACACGCATATATATATATATATATAATATATATATATATACATACATATATATATATATATATATATATACACACATATATATATATATATATATATATATATATATATATATATATATATATATATATATATATATATGTATATATATATATATATATATATATATATATATATATATATATATATATATATATATATATATATATATATATATATATATATATATATATATATATATATATATATATATATATATATATATATATATATATATATATATATATATATATATATATATATATATATATGTGTGTGTGTGTGTGTGTGTGTGTGTGTGTGTGTGTGCGCGAGCGCGCATGTGTGTGTGTGTGTCATTGGTGTTTTTAACCTACTACAAAGTTAGATTATTATACATGTAAGAATGTAAAGTTGAAGGATATGAAAAAAGATACAAAAATTTAGAAACGAAAATATTGAGTTTATTCAATCTTTGGTGTTCTCCTGGCAGAACATTTTACTCTTGCTTATAGAGAATTTGTAAGGGAGTGAGTGAGTTAGCCAATCAGAGAGTTAGGATTAATCATATTTTCTATGGTCATGCTTTAGAAGTGAACTAAGTTTAAGTAATAATTCAGCTACCAAAAAATTAGTTTTGGGCTCTCGAAGTTAAGAGGTTATACCAAGTAGTGAAGAAACAAAGAAATGTCGCCAAAGATTGCAAATTTATGTATAGAATCATAAACATTTAATTTAGAGTATGATTAAATAATCAGTTTGAGTTAAAATATCATTATATGTATCTACATAGCCAGGACGTGTTCACCTTAAGATATTAGCTCACAGAATTTCTTTTCAGTGGATTCCTGCCCATTGTAGAAAAATGGCTGATACACAGTCTAAACAGGGACCCTTCATAGATCAACGCCTGAACAGCCTTCTTTCATTTCATACAACTAAATGGATTGATATCTTTCTCTTAAGAAAACTCTCAAACAGGATATAGTTCAACATGCGACGAATAAGAGATGGAGAATTTAGTGGGAAGAGAGAGCCATTCCCAGAGTTCCAAGGAAGACTGCAGTGGCATTAGGGGTCAGACTGGACATGACTGTTTACAAGACCATTTCTACAAAATTGAAGTAGTGGTTTCACCAGACTGTGTTTTGTGGGACTCTAATCTTCAAAGGATTTTTGAACATTTAAATAATTGTGTTATATATTCTCAGTACGAGGGAATTTCTAAAAAGTATTGGAGATTTCGTAAACTAATAGTTTAGGTACTAATTGTTAGGCATTTGTAAAATAAACATAACCATGGCTAGTAGGAGTGTAGTGCTTGTATGCACACAAACTGGCTGTTATGAAAAAGTTATGAAAATATGATAACTTTATTAAATAACCATTGTTTATATTTATATATTTCCCTTCAAATTAATATTAAACCTGTATATATATATATATATATATATATATATATATATATATATATATATATATATATATATATATACTATATATATATATATATATATACATATATATATGTATACATATATATACATATATATATATATATACATATATATATACATATATATATATATATATATACATATATATGTATACATATATATATATATATATATATATATATACATATATATATATATATATATATATATATATATATATATATATATATATATATATATATATATATATATATATATATATATATATATATATATATATATATATATATATATACATATATATATATATATATATATATATATATATATATATATATATATATATATATATATATATATATATATATATATATATATATATAGAGAGAGAGAGAGAGAGAGAGAGAGAGAGAGAGAGAGAGAGAGAGAG